>BSAI01000228.1:92399-106345 GCA_036245035.1 Adrianichthys oophorus | reverse complement strand
AAATACTTTCCAATTTTTCTAATGTTCACCAAACAAATGATTTTTTGCGTATGTATGATACTTTGTCATCTTGATGGTGTTGTAAAGTGCTAAAGGAATAAAGCTCATTGATTCAGAGAAGATGGTATTTACCAGTGAGGGTCAATGGGTCTGACCTGAAAACTGCTGCTGCACTCTACATCAGCCCCTGAAACCTAAGCCAGTTCCTGCATCTTGCAGCACCCTCTACAGGTTCACAAAGCAAACATCTAGGTGTTTGGCTAAGTGGAAAAACCAACAGAAAGTCTGCAGCTGTTTCAACCTGCCACCCAGGTGACTTTGTGAAGCCAACACTTTAGTGTCTTTTTAATCCTGGGATACTTTTTCTGGTCCTGTGATGTCAGAGAGACAAGAGTGCAGCTTTGAGGCTGGGGAGACAGAAACTTGAAGAGAAAACATGATCATACTGACTGCATGTCTGTGCTCTGCGTCACGGAAAAACCCCAGAGTTCAGACTTACTTTGACCAGTGGAGCCATGAGCCCCGCCGGCAGGTCGAAGTACGGTACGTTGGGCACGAGGCTGGGGTCATCCTGGACCGGGGGCTGGCGATGGCGCATGTGTGGTGAGTGGCCATTGAAGCCGTGCTGGGTTGGGCCAAACTCTGGGTGCTGGGCTCCCCCCCAGGGAGGATGTTCAGCTGCCATGCCTGGTGGTGGGAGTCTCGGGTTGGGATGGTGGGGGGGAGGAGGGGGTCCCGGCATTTCTGTCAACCAGAATTGACTGTTGTGGATGCAGGCAGACATAAGGGGCGCTGCTGTAAGGGGGTGGGGGCTCACCTCCAGGATAGTCACCCTGAGCGTAGTCGAAGCGGTGGGGGGTGTACGGCCTCTCAAAGTGGTGTCTGGGTGGAAAGTCTTCTTGCATGAATCGGGGGGGGAAGCGTCCAAAACCATGGGGTGGTGGAGGGGGTTGGTTGAAGGGTGGAGGCTGCTGGTGCGGGGGAAAAGGTCCTCTAAAATGGGGGGGTCTCTGTAAAAGACAACAAATAAATCAAAAGAGGACACTCTACATGTGCCCCCACCATCGTGAAGGATTATCTCCTGCCTGCATGCGTGGCGGAAACGGGGGCTCTCGTTGACCCCAGGGGGGCTGCTCAGGCTGGTTTCCCCATGGTGGCTGCTGCTCAAATGAGTTCCAGGCCGGAGGGCCTGGGTCTGACCCAGCTGGTCCACTCCACGGACCTCCTTCTCTCGGAGGTCCGCCACCCCAGTTCCCAGGGTCCCTCTGGTCATTCCACATGCTGTCGTGGCTGTTCCAGGGGGGGCAGGGAGGGGGAGGCTGATTGGGATCAAACGGGGGCTGAAAAACAAAGAGGACAGCATTAAGTAAAGTCAGGGGTCAAAAGCAAACACAGATGGGGGGTGGGGGTGTCCACGCCGATCATCTTTTGATCTATTCCAGAAGCTTTCCTCGTGGTATCATGATTATGTTGGTTTTCGCCAAAATCAAACAACCTGCGTCTTTCTTCAGAGCTAGAGGAGTACATTAGAAATTCACCTCTGAGTAGTGGGTGGGACCGTCAGTCCGCCCTTTTTTCCCATCATCCATCTGTTTACACTCCCTCTAGCTTACAGCTCATTACAACTCCAAGCTAACATTATTGGAGCAACAAAACGATGAGCAATATCAGAGCTATGCAGCCGTTCAGTTTGGATCCAGATTCCATCTCGGATGAGGAAAACAAAGACGTTCATGGATCTATTTGCCTACAAGTGGATGGACTTGCGGCTGCACCGTGGGATCAGTGGTTAGCACTCTTGTCTCACAGCAAGAAGGCCCCCGGTTCAAGTCCCAGCTGGGGGACCTTACTGTGTGGAGTTTGCATGTTCTCTTGGGTTTTCTTCAGGGACACCAGCTTCCCACCCCCACCCCGTGACCCCAAAAGGGACAAAGTGGGTTTAGAAAATGGATGGATGGATGGATTAGAATGGAGTGGAGCTAGCACCCCACCATTGTAGCTTCATTACCATAAAAACCACAATTTTCATCAGAGTGGGTCTTTAAGTAAGAGTTTCCACCAGCAGTCTTTGAGAGCAAAATCATTTAATTCAGTGTGATTATTTCTGTTATCAATCGAATCCTACAAGAGCCCAAATCCAAGAACAATCTCTGTTTTATCCCAGTTTAAAAAAAGAAAATGAGAAATAATTTATGTCCTTAAATTTTTAAAATCTGCAAAAGTTTTCTCTTTAACTTTATAAGAAAAAAACATTTCTAACAAACCAAACAGTTGTGGAACAAAGAAGGACTTTTAAATGACCACAGTGGTACTGTTGGACTCATGAAGAACATGTACCGGTTGGTTAGGGTTCCAGGGTCCGATGTGCTGTGGATCAAACCAGCCGGGCTTGTTCGGTGGGATGTCTGAGGGTCCTGCAGAGCCGCCTGAGTCCTGAGGTCTTGGTGGATCGAAGTCTCCTGGAGGAGGACCAGACATTGAAGGCTTTGCATCTCCTGAAAACAGGAGAATTACAAGATCTGTTAGAGAAACATCCGCAGAATCGGACATCTGATGGGAAAAAACCGTTATTGCACAACTTTAGACACGGCGTCCGCAGACAGATATGACATACCTTTGTGCTCAGATGTATTCATTTCACTTAGTAAGTGATTGGTTTGATTGAATGAGCACTGATGTTCTCTATCAGTATGTCATTTATTATATTTCAATCAATGAGCTAAGAGCTGTAAATCTGAAGAACATTGTTCCAGAAAATTTGCAGCAAGGCGAAGCAGTGAATGAACGCAGACATGTTTAACTTTCTTTCATATGTTGCACAGTTTCATAAAACCTTTCCTCAACCTTCCTTTGAAACATTAGGGCTTGAAACTATGCTAGCACATCGCTGGCTCAGGGAAGATGGAGGTCAACTGCTCAGAAGAACTGATGAATCTCTCATAAAACCCTGCAGCATTTGGCTTCCCACATCACTATAAGACCTCTACCTGCTGTTATATGTGACGTCTGCATTAGTAAAGCCTTAGCCCTTATGGGTGGATATGGGCTGTCTGTGGGTTAACAATGGTCATGTGGCATGCAGGTAGCCTGCACCAAATATCAAGGCTGTAGACCAGTCAGTGAACCCGTAGAGAGAAAATGTTCATGTGCATTTTTGTTCAGTGGGCATGCTGCGAGCAACAGGTCACAGGGAACACATAAGACACCTATAAGGGTAGATGGGCTGAAGTAGGAAGTAGGCGGTGAGTAGCCATTGAAGCCGTGCTGGGTTGGGCCAAACTCTGGGTGCTAGGCTTCCTCCCACCCCCATCCCCCACACATGGCTAAAGCCTTACTAATGTTTTTCCAAAAGAAAAGAACAATTTCTTTCAGATGACAACTGGTGCAATGAAAACATCATTGGTTATTTTAAATTAAAGCTGGGCAGGAAGCAGAAAACCAGCTCCTTTTTTGTAAAAGTGGCGTTTGTGGATGGTTTCTGACCAACATTTACAATAAATTATTAAAACTATCAGTAAAAGGCAATTCTGTCCAGCTTCTGAGTTTCTGTATCTTCATGTCCTGCTTTTCAGCAAGACTGATGTGACCAACAGGTCTGGTCTCTCAATTATCAGCCACCAGGTGGTTGGGTGTTACTTATGGGTGAATATTTTCAAACATCTCACTTTGTTAAAATTCTGATGTTTCATTCTCTTTTCCTCTAAATGATCACAGAGAATCGCTGAAAAACAGCTTCAACCGTCCTCTCATCTCCATGTCATTTTGATGTCAGAGCCTGTCCTATGACTCTGATGCAGAACATCTCCAGGTCTTTGAGAAGCATGTTGTGCTGAGGTTATGCAGGAGCAGAGGTACATTCAGGAGCTCTGAAAGTGGTTAACATAATGGGCTGCCCCACCAAGAGGGGTCCATGACACTGCTTCAGAAAACCATCAAGCACAAACTAAGAAGATTGTGGAATGCTGTGAGAGCTGGCTTGTGTGAGCAGTGTCTCACCGTCATGAGGGGTCATGGGTGGAGGTTTCTCAGATTCCGCTGGAGCAGCCAGTTGACCTACAGCCGAAGGCGGAGGCTGCTGCTTCAAGCTGGAAACAAACTCTTCATGCTGAGACTTTAGGGTCTGGATCTGCTGCTGGAAGGCCAGCTGGATGGGCTGCACCACAGCAGCATACTCTGTGATCAGAGATGCCTGGGGACAGAAGAGTAGTGTTAGTCTGCAGCCCAGTCACCAGAACCTCTTCCACCATAACCTGATTCATCAATTTAACCTAGTTCATCCTTTTCAAATTTACCTCAACCTAGATGAGGTAATCTAGGTATCTTTCCTACTGCCTTTAAAACTGCAGTGGTGAAACCGTTACTGAAGAAAACTAACTCAGATCCTATTGTTTTTAATAACTACAGACCAGTGTCCAACTTGCAATTTTAAGCAAGATATTAGAAAACTTGTTTTTATTCAGCTGAATGAGTTTCTCTTACAAAACAGCATCCTTGAGATAAACCATTCTGGTTTTAGAACAAATCACAGCACTGAGACAGCCCTGTTAAAGATTGGTAATGATATCAGGTGTGCCTTGGATTCAGGTCAGGTCTCAGTATTACTTCTACAAGATCGAAATGCTGCTTTCGATACTGTTTTTGATCACCTGATCCTTTTCAACAGACTTAGAAAAACCTTGGCCCTTCAGTGACTGTTCTTAACACAGCGGAACCTTTTGCAGAATTTACAGCCTCAAGTGGTTTTGAATTTGACACCACAAGCTTGGAACACCTTTCTTTGGACAGTTTGGTCCATTCCTCTTTGCAGTAGCGCTCAAGCTCCATCAGGTTGGATGGGAAGCGTGGGTGAACGACCCTGTTCCTGCTGCAGAAAAACATCCCCACAGCATGATGCTGCCATCACCATGCTTCACTGTAGGGATGGTATTGGCCTGGTGATGAGCGGTTCCTGGTTTCCTCCAAGCATAACGTCTGTCATTCACTCCATAAAGTTCTATTCTGGTCTGGTGAAAACACAGAATTTGGTTTCTCGTGGTCTGAGAGTCATTCAGGTGCTTTTTGACAAACTCCAGACGAGCTTCCATGTGCTTTTAGTAAGAAGGGGTTTCCGTCTGGCCACTCCGTACCACTACCGTACAGGCCTGTTTGGTGTAGTGCTGCAGAGATTGTTTTCCTTCTGGAAGGTTCTTCTCTTTCCACAGAGGAACACTGGAGCTCTGACAGAGTGACCATTGGGTTATTGGTCAACTCCCTGACCAGGGCCCTTCTCCCCCGATCACTCGGCTTAGATGACCGGTCAGATCTAGGAAGAGTCCCGTTGGTTCCAAACTTCTTCCAGTGATGGATGATGGAGGTCACTGTTCTCACTGGAACCTTCAAGGCAGCAGGAATGTTTCTGGACCCTTCCCCATCCTTGTGCCTCAAAACAATCCTGTCTCTGAGGTCTGCAGACCATTCCTGTTCTTTCATGCTTGGTTTGTGCTTTGACCTGCACCGTCAACCCTGGACCTCATGTAGACAGGGCCGTACCTTTCCAAATCCTGTCCAATCCACTGGAATGACCACAGCTTGGCTTCAATGAAGCATCTGAAACATCTCATCAGTGGAAACAGAAGAAACCTAAGCTCACTTTGGAGCTTCACAGCAAACACTGGGAATACTTCTGGACATGTCATTTCTCACGTTTTTCATTTTTAATACATTTACAACTATTTCAAAAGAACTTTTTCAAACCATTATCTTTGATTAATTTTAATTCCAGAAGTATGTATTCTAATTTTGGTAAAACACATTTTAATTTGGAAACCATTAAGAAGAGATTTCATGTTGTAGCCTGAAGTGAAAACTGGTTAACAGAAGGAAAGGGAATTGAATTAAATTTAGATGGTTATAAATTGTTTTTGTCAATAGGGCAAATAAAAAAGCTGAAGGAGTTGCATTATTTGTTTGTGTAGATCTGAAATGCAAAATGGTGGAATGCATGTCTACTGCAATTGACGATTTGTTAGAATGTATAACAGTGGAAATTGAAGTGGAAAAACAAAAAAATATGAGTTTCTTGCATATCGGTATATAGTTCTCCAGGATGAAGTGTCAATATAAATTAGAGGAAATCTTATTGGGTTTGAACGATAATAAAGTGAACTTCTTAATCTCATGTATAGCAAAGCGCTTTATCCAGCAATCACCAAGCCTAGCAGAATTACTTCTAATTTTACCACTTTGATAGACAAAATTTTCACTACTACTGGTCTAACGGTAAACACGGTTAAGAGTGGTCTTTTAAATAATGAATAACAGACCACCTACCTATTTTTGTATCATTCACAAATTAAGCACGAATTTTGCAAAAAAAATCATGACAGAAAATGCATAAGACTTCTGATAATGAGCACACCTCTGAACTATTTCTGAAGTCAAGACTATTGAAATGGAAAGATTTATGTACTTTACAGACACTGCTGGTAATGCATAAGGCCAAACATTTCTTCTTGCCATGTGGTTTGCACAATCTTTTTGTCATTAATGAGAGAAATAGAAGAAATTATGACTTGAAAGTACCTGAAGTAAAAACTACACTTAAATGTCTATTTCCTTTGCTGGGGTCAACAAATGGAATTTGTTGGACAATGACCTGGAAAAGTGTTTAAGCTTTAAGTTTAAATGTAAAAACCAAATGACTGATTTATGTGCAGCGTGATGTCAATAAAGTGTCAATCCAGTTGTATTATTTTTACTACTATGTATTTTTATTTTGTTTTGTTTTGATTAAGCCCACTTAATTTAGTCAACTATTTGTATGATTTGAAAAATTATGAATGGGGTGTTGATAAACAAGACTTGGTCTTCATCCTACTCCTGTTCTTTATGTAGATTGTAAGTACTGTACATTCTAACTGAAGAGAGCAAATAAAAGAATCAATGAAAAAAAGACTGTGACATAATAAAATGTGGAAGAAGGGAGGTGCTGTGAGTTTTTTCCGGATGCACTGTACATGCTTTCTTTGGGGAATGTCGTCAGAAGCCAGAACATTACCTTTCATAGCTATGCTGATGACACCCTGCTGTACATAATGATGTCTCCGTTGACACAAGACCAATAGAAGCACTTTTAAATTGTATTTTAAATGTGAAATCATGAATGGCAAATAACTTTTTGCAGCTTAACCAGGACAAAAGTGAAATTTTAGTTATTAGTCATGATGCCAAGAGAGAGAAATAGTTTCTGAAACTAAAAGAACTTTCATTAAGTTATTCAAAGACAGTTAGGAAGCTGGGCGTTATTTTTGACTCTAAACTAACTTTTATCCCTCATATTAACCCTTGTGTGGTGTTCGTATTTTTGCTGAATGTAATATATATATGTGTAGGGTGGGTGTGCAGTATGCGGTCAATGAAAATGTGTTTTTTTTATGTTCTTCACAGAAAATGAGCCAAAGCTAATGAATTTCAGGTTGTAAAAATAATTGTTTCATTTTTGTACGGATAGAAAAACTGAAAACCGGTCCCACTGACCCGAACACCATACAAGGGTTAAACGGGTGATTAAAAATTTTTTTCATCATCTTAGAAATTTGGCTAGGTGTGCCAAATTCTATTTCTTGCTAATATCGAGACGCTGATACATGCTTTTATCACAAGTAGAATTGATTAAAACCTTCAGCTTGTCCAGAAATCTGCTGCACAAGTTCTCACTCAGACCAGGAGGCAGGCTCACATCATCCAGATTTTAAAATCCCTGCATTGGCTCCTCATCTGCTTCAGGGTTGATTTTAAGATACTTTTCGTGGTTTTTAAATGTCTAAGTGATCTTGCACCTTCTTATCTCTCAGACCTTTTAGTCAAATATGCACCCTTGTGGATCCTGAGATCCTCTGGCACTGGTCTGGTCATTCCAGCTGTGAAAACCAGAACCTACAGAGAGGCATCCTTTCAGCAATATGACCCCCGTTATGGAACAGTCAGCCGGGGGACCTGAGAGCCGCAGAGAGCTTTGATATTTTTAAGAAAAGGCTCAAGAAGTATTGAAAAAAACATTTTAGTAATTGATCAAATGTCCCACCATAATCAGCAAATAAATTACTTAAAAATCAAACAATATGATTTTCTGTTTTTGTTATTCACAGTTGAAGTTTATCAATGATGAACATTACCTAAATAGAAACTTTGATGGTTACTTACTGCCATAACTCTATTTTTATGAAATGTTAAGTCACACAAAAACGGCTTTTAGAACCCAGCAAAGCAGCTCCACTGACCTGATACTGTCCAAGACCCAAAGCTGGATTCTGGAGCTGCTGAATGGACTCCTCATCAAAGTAGCCATTTTTCTCCCACAACTGCAACAGCTGAAGACCCACAGAGATGAGTGTCAGAGAGTGAAGCCTCCATCAACATTAAGAGGTTCTGAAATTTTCACTGAATGACAGTAGCTCTTTCAAGGTTCTTCCAGGATTTCAGAACCACTAACAATAAAACTGAAACAACAATCCGATGCCTGCGAGTTTAAAAACGCAGAGATTTAGAATATCTTTAAAAAATGAGCTGGCCAAGAAGCTCGTGTTAACTGTTATCCTTAAAAAATGAGCTTAAAGAATATATTTTCCAAAAATGCAGGATGGCTTGCCCTTCATTGTTTCTTCTAAAAGAGATTTCCAGAAAATGAAACATCCTATCCTTCCAAGCAACTTTAGAGCAGATGATTGTGCTTGGTTCGTATTTCTAATTTCCTTTACAGACATCTTTCAGAACCTTTCTAATCAAATCATAAATTGAATCAAGCCTCCTAGGACTCGAGCTCTTGTTTGATTTGTCTTTTTTATTTCTCATTAATAGGGTCTCAGTTAAGCAGAATTCACCACATGTGGTAACAAAACCCAAAATGTGATATCCACCACTGTGGAGACCAGGTCTAAAGAGGATTGGTTCTTTGGCACACAAGTTCCTTACAAATGGATGAATTCTGGTTATGTTTATAGATTTTGAAGGGATTTTGAGAGGAACATGGTGCTCTGTCAAAATGTCACATCTGTTTTTTAATGAATTGCAAACCAGATTGGCTGTTCTTGTAAATACAGCTAACCCGCAGTTGTGTCAGATTGTGTTTTTTTTCTATGTTACTTTTAAGGTTTGGAGTTAGCGTAGTCACAGTAATGTTTGTTTTGTGGTATCCGTCTGTTTTCATATGTGTGGCAAACAAAAGTTGGAAATTACAGGTACTGTGAATAACTCTAATGTAGCTAACATGTGGTGTGTTACAAACAAGTTCAAGAGTTACTATGAATGCAATTAATAAAGTCTGACTGCCTGACCGACACATCTGACACTTTTGTCTCAGTTAATGCACTCTACAGTTCAGTGCCCCTTATTTATGACAAAAGCTAAAAAATAGACCATTCATTGACGGTGCACCTTATAATTCAGTATGCCCGCTAGTGCAGAAAAGATGGCACTATATATTCTGTAAGAAGAAAGAGAACCAATGATCGGTCAAAGAAAAAGAGAGCAAACTAGACTGGTAGAGCTGCTGCTTACTCTGGTGATCTTTTGCTGCTTCTCCTCCTCCACAGCCAGGAAGCTTGTGCAGTAGATGGGAACCACAACCTTCTGCAATGCCGCCAACAGATCCTTTTGCTGCTTCCGCTGGCTGTAGATGACATTTACACCATTCATCTTCCAACAGCAACAGGTCCATCAAGGCAGCACTGAGTTTGTTTGCTGGTCAGGAGATGCTGACCAACATGGAAGTCTCAGATACAAAGCAGAGCACCCCCCCCATCAAACTGAATGACTGACTGAACGCAGCAATGGGTTTGTTTACCAGTGATGAAGCACATCATTGGTCAGGTATATCAGGTGTAGGCGGAGCTCAAAGTGTGCGCTGTCTGCAGTGATGCGGTTGCGAAGGTGTGATGCCATCAGCTCGCAATGCTGCGGAGTCTTGGCGTTGTTGAACATCCAGTTCTTCCCAGCCTGACAAAGACACTGTAAGAATGAGACAGGGTTCCTGCAGGCTGCAGCTACACTTCCGTTGCTCTGCCTTACAGAGATGGCGTCCTTGGTGCAGGTGTCAATGATGGGCTGCAGCAGGTTGTCTAACTCTGTAATGTCTAGCTGAGTTTCCACCAGCAGTTTCTGGTTCTGCTGTTCCATGGCCAGAGCGATGGCAGCTGACATCTGTTCCTACATGATAACAAAAACCAGGAACATCAGCTGGACATTCTCCAGACTCTACATAGACATGGGAAAGAATCCTGAAGAGTTGTTCTTGGTTGAGCCGGTCTAATCAGACTCAGAACAAGGTTCTAATAATCCCACTCCACCAGCTGCAAAAATGTAGACTCAAAAAAAACAAAACCTGGCGACTTCTGTCCGTTTATACCTCTGTAACGCCATACCTGTCTGAGCGTGTGCAGGTGCTGCTCCTGCTGCTGCAGGTTCCACTGGCTCTGTTGGATAAGCTCATCGATGGAGGGTGCAGCTGGGGGAGGAATCGGAGGTGCAGCCATCATTTGCAATGGAGGAGGAGGGGGGTCAACCACATCTTTGGCTCCGGGGTTGAAGGGGTCTAAAGACACAGCAGATGGAAGACAGCAGCTGCAGGTGATTGCACACCTAACTGTGTGTGTGGGGGGGTTCTTTGTTTATAGGCACAGGCCTGCCCAAGTGATGATAGACATGGCAGCCAGCGGCAACCTGCCAATGAACATGGAGACATGCAGAGTTCTGAGAGCAGCTCGGTTTTTCCTGGTCCAAGTATGTCGGAAATGTGAGCAGAACCAGTCAGTGACCTGTCAAGATGAAAGGAGTTGCAAATGTGCACTTGTTGTGATTCCACAGCTGATGCGTAAATCAGCAACACAAACCGGGTTGGAATTGCAGAAACCCCCCAGCCCACTGATGGAGATGACGGTGGGTGGCTTCTAACCACTGACTGTATAAGAGAACTGAACAGAGTGACACCCCACCCCCACCCCCACCCCCACACACACACGCGTTCCAAACAGGAAGTAGCTGCTGGTTCCAGAAAGCCAAAATCCCATAGACTTCTTTAGAGAAATAAACTGCCATTTATCAAGTCATTACATTTGTCAGAATAACCATTCTTGCTCTGATACTTCTTTAAAAACCTTCTTGATACAAAACCTTGATAATTTTTTATGATATTTTTTCTGCAGCGCAAGTTATACAAGTTATAAACTGACCAATCAGATGCCTCAATAAAATTAGGTGGTGTTACATTGAATAAGAAGCATTTGACAGATTCTCCTAAGCCCACTATCAAGTGGTAGGGGCGTGGTCTTCCAACAAGCTCACTTCTGATCGGTGGGAGTGGTTGCCATAGTAACAATTACTCAAACTGTCTCAGAACAATCACTTGGAATCAGAAATTGGATTCCAACATGGCGACATCTGTATCGCAAAAAAATAGCAACTGAATTGATTTCATTTGGTTGGAGCTGGAGGTAAAGCATTTTCTATGGATGACATCACGCTCACTCAGTCCAGTTCTCTTTTACAGTCAATGGCTGTAAGCTGAGGACTACAGAGAGGAGCAGCTACACTCTGGAGGGCACTCCAATATCTGAAATGTGCAATAATTTATCCTTCGTGCAATTTTTCATGCAATACTGTTTCATCTTCTCAAAGAGTATGAATTAAGTTTTAACAAGGGCATTTAGATGGATATTTGTTTGTTGTTTTTAACACCAAGGGCAGAACTGTTGCCCCATTTTCACTGAGCCCGACTGTACAATGAAAATGAAGACTCTTATTCTTAAGTATTAGACTGCATGTGACCCACATGAACAAATGCCTCCTTAGCCGTCAGTCCACGTCAACATGCATGTTCATGGTTCTGACCCAAACACAAATCACAGCCTCAGCAGCAGCGTGAGTGGAGCCTCCATCAGCAGGTCAGGCACTCCTGCTGAATGAGTCATGATGAAGCAAAAAAGGCATAATTTCTTCAGAAATGGGAGAAATGATCAAGCAGAGGGCCACATGAAGATGAAGATGCAGCTGACAGCAGACCCAAACGCCTTCAAGCATACATGAGGTTCTGCCAAATGAGTCTAACCAGACCCATAGACCTGCTCCAGATAAATACCTTCTGATTTACATTCCTCCCCTTCTTGGATGGAGGGATCTAAGTGGAGAAAACAAACTTTAATGCATTTCAGTGGATCACAAGGCTCACAGAAGTCTGTGCACACATGCAAGTTTTCGTGCCGAGCCTCCTTAGAGGCCCATACAGATCCACCCAGCAGTTTTCTTCTGTTCTCTCCATTTCTTGTCACTTGGTGTGTTCTTAATGTTCCACAACAGTGCCAGCCATAACTCTTCAAGAAGCAAATTACAGACTAAGGCAGATTCAAACTAAACGAATACCATCTTTTTTTTCATCATTTCAGCTCAAAGTTGCACTAAGGGTGAGTTTCCATATCTTGTGTCCGAACATCTGACAGTTCTTCTCATCTTTACCTGAAATCTATGAACTGCAATGAACTTAAAAGACTGCTAACCTTCATTTTACTGTTTTTGCAGAAAGAAAGTTAACCATCTGCACACCTACAACATTATTGACATTCATTCACTGAATCCAATGTTTCTGAAACTATACACTCCTAAGAGTTTAGAGTATAGCTCCACCTTTATCACAACATGAGTTAATATTTCAAAATGTTCCTTTTGGACCGCCAATGATGATCCTGCCAGAACTTTCTCACACAACCTTCCCTCCATGATGAAAATGTGAACACAACAACACACAATCTTTTACATTTTTAAAAGAACCACTCCAATGAAAATCTTGTTTTTAACATGTTCTTGCAGAATTTTTCCAATGATGAAGGAAATATATAAAAGAATTTAAGAATAAAACAGCATTTTAAAAAACCCGCCGCCTAAAAAACTCTCAGTCATGATGAAGAAATAGAAATGGGCAAGTCAAAGTCTTTTAGCTCCCCACATTTCTGATGCATCCACTTGCAGACAAATAGATCCATGTGCGCCTTTGTTTTCCTCGGCTGGGTTAGAATCTGGATCAAAACTGTACGGCTGGATAGCTCCAATATTGCTCGCCATTTTTGTTGCACCACTAATGCTAGCTTGGAGTTGTGAGGGGCTGAAAGCTAGCGGGAGTGTGTGTAAACATAAGGATGATGGGATAACAGCTGAGGCTTACTTCCCTGTTAACAGTCCTGTCAACAACTCAGAATTGAATTTCTAATGAACTCCTTCTTCTCTGCAGAAACTATTTTCTAGAAATTTAGGATATGTTAGGATTTTTTTTTGTGGCTAAAAACAGAATCATCCTAATTAAACAGACGATTTGACAATAGGTCAAAAGATCATCGAATAACCAAATGAGAACTATATGATCCAGTTGTTGTCTAAGCTCTTTTGAACCTTCAGATCATTTGCTGTGTAAATGTCTTATTAATGCTCCCGTGCTAAAACAAAACAGCTGCATGGCTCAGAGGTGAAGCGGTCAACCTCTGATGGCAGGATCACAGGCTCAGTTCAGACTCTGAACACGGCCATGTACGTGCCGTAACAGGTAGAATTTCTCTTTTTAACAGCACAGTAACCATTGGTTTCTGAAGTAAATGTGTTTCTGCAACATCATGATGGTCTCTTTTTGGTGGATAAACCATTCAAATATGATTAGATTGTTATTTGGAGACATTTTAGCGATTTAATGCCATACTTAAGTATATTTTCCATTATATAAGGCAAAACAAACAAAAGTCACATGATTTCATCAGTGCACATTCTAATAGTCAAACCTATTACAGTATATCCTACAGTCATAGTTATTGAGGAGCTCTGATCAGTATTTTTAAGATAGTCACAATTTTCTATGATTCTGACCAAACCTTTTTTGAAAACTCCATTTAAGGCTCAATTTCTCCACCAGAGATAAACTGGGGGGGGGGGGAGGA
>BSAI01000228.1:47533-92299 GCA_036245035.1 Adrianichthys oophorus | reverse complement strand
GGCCCTGGAACAGCAGCAGCGTACGGTTCGCGACAACTGGCAAACTAAATCCCCACCTCCCACTGCGTGCAGACATGGAGACGCCAGCGTGCAGCTACAGCACTGTCGTAAAGGATTCAGCCACACAGTGAAAGTGATGACGCAGACAGCAAGTTGTGGCGAAACGTACGCTGCTGCTGTTCCAGGGCCAGCTTGCACTTGTAGTAGCTGAAGAACTCGCCCCCGAACAGGAAGGAGAACTTGGGGTTGTCCTTCTGCTTCTCCATGGTCATCTTTTCAAACTCAGGCCCGTTTCGAGCCACAAATTGGGCCAGCTTGTCGATGACATTCTTCAGCTCTTGATCTGCAAAAAGGACAGATGAAGATGAGCATCCTCCCATTCTTCACGTGTCATAACATTATCAACGCTACTTTAGAAAGCTCAGGAGGGCAAACCAGACGAATACATCAACCGAGTAGGGACTCTAAAGTCAGGCTGACTGTGGAGCAAAAAGAAGCCTAAGCAAGGTTCTTCTTGTTTCTATAACTGATGATGACTTTCCGTAAGATCAGCTGATCTCTCTCCAGATGATGTAAACATGTTCTAGCTTCTAAACTTGTTCTTAAATTTAAACCAAAAGCAAATGAGCGAACGTGTAAACAGACAGAGTCCTTTCTGGATCGCAGTAGAAATCTCAGGCCCATTCACCGGTGACCCTGTTTCATCCACAGTCGAACCATTTTCTCATAAAACCAAGACCCATTCCAAGGCTTTTCAGGTGGTTCAGAAAGACTTCCCCAAAACGTGGCGTCTCAGGAGGGTCACGAACTGCTTTGTATCGACCCGGTTCTCCAAGAACTTCAACGGTTCTAATTCACTTGTGTTGGTGCCAGCTCAGAATCTGTTCTGATCTGCTGACATGTGACCACTATAAGAGTTTTAACGTTTTTCACCAGCAGCTGGAAGAAAACAAGAAGAACCTACACCACTGGGCTGCATGGGGATACAATGAAATAAACGCCTGGAAGGTGCGGTTCTAAAAGGTTCTAAAAGGTTATTTGTTGGAAGGTTCATTTACGTCAAAACATAGCCGCGCGCTCAGCTAAGGATAGCTAGAGGTCCTGACCAGACCTGGTCACGAGCTCACCTTCAGGCGGGTTAGGGATCTCCATGGTGGGCTGAGTTGGGGCGGACCGGGCTGATTTGGATCACAAACGAACCTTTTACACCAAAAGTTTGGAGAAATGTTAAAAACAGGAGGCGCGTATCCACCGCAGCACACCGGAAGTTCCCCCCAGATGCCGCAGCGTATCCCACAGCGCCCCCTGCCGCGGAGGAGGAGGAGGAGGACAGATAAAAGACTGATTCCGAATCCTGGATTAGAGAACGATTTCATACAGGTGCAGTTAGACAGTAAAACACCTATGAAGTAGTATAGTAGTACAATGGTAAACTTTTAAATATTTAAAAATATCAACACGCCTTAAGTTGCTAACCTTATATAACCATTCATGTCATAGTCTACTTACATACATTTCTGAGACTCCCATTTCATTAGCATATTAAATAACTTTAAATAACCTTCCATTGCATTTACCAAGGGCTGCACGGTGGAGCAGTGGTCAGCGCTCCTGCCTCACAGAAGGTTCCCGGTTCAAGTCCTGGCTGGGGGACCTTTCTGTGTGGAGTTTGCATGTTCTCCCCGTGCATGTGTGGGTTTTCTCCGGGTACTCCGGCTTCCTCCCACCGTCCAAAAACATGCTTCACAGGTTAATTGGTTATTCTAAATTGTCTCTAGGTGTGGATGTGAGTGTGTATGGGTGTGTGATTGTGGCCCCTGCGACAGAGTGGCGACCAGTCCAGGGGTGTACCCTGCCTTCGCCCATGAGTAGCCGGGTTAGGCTCCGGCAACCCCGTGACCCCGAAAGGGATAAAGCGGATTGGAAAATGAATGAATGAATGAATGCATTTACCAATGACTGTACATAGGAACTGGACTGAGTGGACCCTCCCTCCTAGTGTTCCAAAGTTTGACTATCGATGAAAACTGAGCGTATCTCCAAACAGGAAGTACCCAGAAAGCCAAAATCCCATAGAGTTGGATAGAGAAATAAACAGCTATTACTCAGTCATTCTTGTTGTCAGAATAACGATTCTTGCTCTGATACCCCTCTTTGAAATAAAAAAAGCTGAAAAATACTTTTTAAAAATGGACATTCCAATGTTATTCTGGAAAGATATTTTAACTTGAATTTTAACTCTTAACTTGATTTGTGGCCACACTCTCAGAAAATAAAACAAATTATTTTAAAAACCCTTTATGGAACAAGGGCTGGCGACCTGCTCAGGGTGTACCTTGCCTTCTTCCAACAGCAGCTGGGTTGACTCCAGCAACCCCATGACCCCAACAGAGATTCAGAGTGTTTTAGAAATTGATTTATGGAACAGTTTAAACTGACAGACACAGACATAATCCTGATCTGTCATCTTTTACATGGTGTAATAAATGCACAATACCACTTTCAGGAAATGGGATTGGATCGTATCCATCAACTTTCAGATTTAGAATGTCCCTGGAAATATCTGACCTTGTCCATTGAGCTCTTTGCAGAATAATATATATATATATATATATGTATCCATCCTAAAATACAAGCCTTAGCAATAAGCTAAAAAAGCATGCTTTTACTATCATCACTGTTCCTCCTCTCGGCATGTCCAAACCTTCATCTGCTTCCCTGCATTGATCTCCAGAACATCTACCATGATCTGTTCCTCTGATGGATTCATTCCTCATCTCTCTGGTCTCTCTCAGCATCTTCATCTCTGCTCTGTCCAGCTCTGCCTCCTGTCTCTGCATCAGTCTCTAACATGTCTCTCATGCTGTTCCTTTCATTCATGATGACACTCTTTAGTCACACCCGAAACCTCCCTCCACCCGATCCAACCAGCGTGTAGACACTTCTTTCCCACACATCTTGTTGTTCTGGAATGTTGACTCTAGGAACCCAAAGACCTTCTTCACCTCTGCTCCCTGTAACTCTTCGTTTCCTCTCATTTACACACATATATACTCTGACCGACATCCCTGTTTTTTTTCCAGAACAATCCTCAACCTCTGTATGAAGTTCTATTTGAGTCACTGCAGATCGTAATCCTCCTTGGACAAATCTGAGTGCAGAAGTATTTCTCCTCCCAAACGACTTTCTTTTTACCAATACAGTTAGAGAGCCCTTAAATGACCTTTTATTTAACAAGTCAGAACCTTTCTATAAATGACTTGAAGAACCGTTTACAGGAAACATTCCTTTACTGAATGAAACCATAGGATTTTTCTTTTCTTGTTTGCTTTTCTGTCCTGAGTTCTTTCTGTTTCCAGCCTTCACCCTTGTTCAGATAGATGGTCCTCCAGGACCATAGAGGGCGCCAACGCCTACGTCATCAGCCTGAAGAAGACGCCGGAGCGCGTTCTGACGGCCACGAGCTCAAGAACTTTCTTTAAACTTCCCAAGCTAGCTGGGTCGTGTCGGGACCGGTACCGGGTTGGTGGGTGTGCACTCCAGGATCTGACTGTGACGCGGCATCAGCTGGTAGGCTCTCGTGCCATTAGGGCTTATGATCCTACGGTTCCACAGCATGTGGACCGAACCGGTCCAGGCTCTTGAACTACTCCAGAACAGGCACATACTAATGGTTTAAGGAATCAAACTCAGAGCCTCTAGTTCCTGTCCAGTTTGTTAGACCCTGCGGAAGTCTTAGTTCGGCTGTACCGGCTGGGCAGGACCCCTCTGTCCGCCTGACCCACACATGTTCTGATCCCTGTCCGCAGCATGGCTGGTGTGGAGCAGGTGGCGACTGTAGGACAGGTTCTGGTGGATCCGGGCCAGGTCTTGACGCAGCGCTTCAGAGCCTTGTTCACCCTGAAGAACCTGGGAGGTAAAGACCAGCACCAGAACCAGCACAGTGCTGGTTCTCCAGAACAATAGAGAACAGATGTTCTCAGCTGGAAACAGGATCCAAACCCATGAAGTCATCCATCCACGACTCTGAGGTTCGATCTGAACCTGACACAGAAGAGGGTTTGGTCATAGCTGTGATGTCGTGGTCAGATCTGCGTAGTCAACAAAATGCATAAACCAGGTTCTGGAGAACAGATTCCACTGTCTGTCTTTAGATCAGAACCTCTGAGTTCCACCATCAGGACTCAGAAACACGTGGAAGCATTTGGTTAAAGGAGACCGGGTTCTGAGGCTCCCAGACTCACGACCGGCTCCACCGTTCAGAGGAAAACATGAGTTGTGATGGATTGTGGGACAGACCGACCCATCCATGCGCTTGTGTGTGTGGCAGGTCCAGAAGCCATAGCATGGATTGGAAAGGCGTTCAGCGACGACTCCGCCTTACTGAAGCACGAGTTGGCATACTGCCTGGGTCAGATGCAGGACCGGCAGGCCATCCCTGTTCTGACAGCCGTCCTCCAAGACGCCCAGCAGGAGCCCATGGTCCGGCATGAAGCAGGTAACTGGTCTTCACAATCACAACACCACAATGTGTGTCCGGTATGGAGTCCTTTACTCCAGCATAGAAGAATATGTATGGACCTGAAGGTAGCCAAGTCACTCATGCAATCCAATAACCCTGAGATTGTCTACCTGTAACTCTGTACGATTGCCCCAGTCTCCACACATTTCCTGAACTGTTCTCCAGGCCCTCTCTATGTGTTGAGTATGTGCACCGTTTTGGACATCGACATACGAGACACTGATTGACAGTGAAATGGGTGTAACCTAGCTGAGGTAAAGCATTGTGATAAGCCTGCCACTCATCACTTATTTGTGTAGATCCTACTTTAACATGGTGATCTATAAGTGGCACCAAATGTCTGCTTCTTCTCTTGACTAAGCGAAGAAAAGGCTTCGCATGTCTTCTCGCCTTTCGGTTAACACCCAGCAACCCGAAAACCCGCTTCATCCTTATCCACCTGCCACCCATTTGTCTCCATCTAGAATGTTGCACAGACAGCACCGGAGGCTCAGACGGAAAATGTGTGCATACATTTCACTATATTTACCATCTACTCATTTTTCTTACTCTGCAGGTCATATTTGTTCTCATTTTGAGTTTGTCACCAAATGATCTCGGATAGCTACAGTGATGCAGCACAGGAAAGCTCTGCACTGGCTAGTTTCAGCTAAATTCTGTTCTTGATTGCAGGGGAGGCTCTTGGAGCAATCGGTGATCCTGTGGTTCTGGACCTTCTGAAGGAGTACAGTCAGGATCCTGTCATTGAGGTAGGCGTTCAACACCCTTGCATTTGACAATGGTTTCTGGTGTCTCTAATGCCACATTTCTGACTATGGAGTTGAAGTTGACCGGGTTTGTTTCTCATTGGAGGTGTTACTCTGGGCAAAAACAGCGGGAAATGCTCGTATGCTAATTGTCAACCATGGGCTTTAATAGATATATATTAATAGATGAGCTATCACATTTAACACTTTTCAATTATGACAAAGAATCTAATTTGCTTGCATTTTTTTGGAAAAGTATTTAAAGGCAAATTTTTGTGTTTCAGTTAACCTTCCTTTGTCTTTTAAACTAATTTGACCAAAGTTTTACAGAACTCAGGAGTTCATGACTGTAAAAAAACCCAAACATTCCCAGCTTCTTTTCTTCAGTCAATGGGACATGTGTCTTTGCCTCGCTTATGTTTTTGTTGCTTTTGGGTGTTGTGAACAAAAGCCTTTTGTTCTAAAATAGTTTGGTACAAAATTGACTTTTTCAAAGAGTAAATGGATTTTTAAAGGATAAAAAACAAGAAAAAACATACATCAGTGTTATTGTGTGTTCCTCTGGAGTGTGCTTGTTGGAAATATAGGCCTCGACACAACGGTGCTCATTCTAGAGCTGGGGTCTGCAACCTGCATGATAGGAGCCACAAATGGTTCTTTAACTCCTCCATTTTGGCTCTCTGGCTTAAGAATAATAAAATGAAGTTTACTTGTTTTAATTTGAGTTATATTTGTGTATTTTATTGGCTGAGGTGCTCCTATAACAGAAAGATGAACTGTAACATTTTTCTAGTCCTGTCCAGCAGCCGAGCAAACAGATCAGAGCTAAAGGCCTCTTGTGTTGGACAGATGTTACTGTTACAACAGACATACCAGGTGTATATTTGTATAAACCCCTTTTGTATTTGAGGCTAAACTTTATTTATGTTTGTACACATTTGTTGTCAGATCGGACGGGAAAAAGGAGAAAAGAAAGAGAGAAATGTTAGAGATGGTATATGAGGGTACAAAAGGAAGAGGAGACAGTCTTTTTTTTGTTTTTTTTTACATTTTTGCAAACCTTACACCAACTTAAGAGACTTTGTGTGCTCTACCATTCCTCTACAAATGCACACATTTCAAGTAGTGAGCAAAATATTGGGAAAAAGTCTGATTTTGTGTCAAATATATCTTCTCTGAGAATAAGTTTAAAGTACTAATAACCTTATGCCAGAAACAATGTATATGTGCTGTCCAGAAGGTACACTATATTACCAAAAGTATTGTCTCTCCTGCCTGGACTCACACATGAACTGAAGTTCCATCCCATTCCTAACCCATGTGGTTCAGTATGATGTGGGTCCACCTGTTGCTGCTATTACAGCTTCAACTCCTCTGGGAAGGCTGTCTATAAGGTTGAGAAGTGTGTTTATAGGAATTTTGTACCATTGTTCCACAAGCGCATTGGTGAGGTCACACACTGATGTTGGTGGAGAAGGCCTCACTCTCAGTCTCTGCTCTAATTCATCCCAAAGGTGTTCTATGGGGTTCAGGTCAGGACCCTCTGCAGAACAGTCCAGTTCGTCCACACCAGACTCTGTTATCATGTCTTTATGGACCTTTGCTTTGTGCACAGTCATGTTGGAAGAGGAAGGAACTGCTCCAAACTGTTGGGAGCATGGAATTGTCCAAAATGCTTTGGTATCCTGAAGAATTCAGAGTTCTTTTCTCTGGAACTAAGGGGCCAAGCCCAAGTCCTGAAAAACAAGCCCACACCATCATTCCTCCTCCACCTCAACTTGGTGATGTGTGTCTTGGATGCAGCTGTTTGGCCATGGAGACCCATTCCATGAAGCTCTCTGTGTACTGAACTTGGACTAATCTGAAGGTCACATGAAGTTTGGAGCTCTGTACCATTGACTGTGAAGAAAGTCGGCGACCTCTTTGTGCTGACCCCTTCCCATCAGTTTACGTGACCTACCACTTCATGGCTGAGTTGCTGTTGTTCCCAAACTCTTCTATTTTGTTATGACAGAGCTGACAGCTGACTGTGGAATGTTTAAGAGTGAAGAAATCTCACAACTGGATTTGTTGCACAGGTTTCATCCTATGACAGTTCCACTCTGGAATTCACAGAGATCCTGAGAGCGAAACGTTCTTTCACAAATGTTTGTGAAAACAGTCTGCATGCCTGAGGGCTTGATTGTATACACCTGTGGCCAGGCCAGGTGATTAGGACACCTGATTCTGGTCATTTGGATGGGTCAGCCAACACTTTTGGTAATATAGTGTAACATATATAAATGTGTGTATGCTTTATAATTGTTTTTTTTATCAGATCATAAAGGACTACAGTCATGTTTATTCAGGTTAACGGCAGTAGTACGTAGAGGAAAGAAGGATGGTTCTTCAAAAAAGAATTAAAAAAATACAACATGTGATTTCTGTGTTGCTTTGTTTGAATTCTTTTTTTTTTTTTTTTTTTTTTACTGGAGTACATTTGCTGAAGTGGGATGATTCCTAGTCTAGACCTTTAGAGGAAAAAACAAGGAACTTGTGGACTTTCAGTAAGTTGGAGTTCAGCAGAACCATACTCTACCTGAGAGAGATTCCATTTCCTGCAGCGTCATCATCTTTCTTCTTCCTCTTCTTTAGGACGAGTCAGTGATGTGCGCTGTTGGACCTGGACTTAGCTGACGTCTTGGTGGTTTCTCACCGTGCAGGTGGCAGAGACGTGTCAGCTGGCTGTCAGCCGGCTGAAGTGGCTGCAGAGTGGCGGGGAGCACCAGGACGGCACCACTGACAGGAATCCATACTGCTCTGTAGACCCGGCTCCACCAGCACCTAGGAGGAGCGTTCCAGAACTGCGCTGCACTTTACTTGATGAAGCCCTACCACTCTTCGAGCGGTACCGGGCCATGTTTGCCCTGCGGAACTTAGGTTCTGAAGATGCTGTGCTGGCCCTGGCAGATGGTACGACCCAAATCTCCACAATCAGAACCACATACAAACGGAGCATCACTGAGCCAGAACCAGATGTAGTAACATGCAGAAATCCTTTTCCCCTCCCTCTCCCCTTCCATTATTTAATGATGTTTGTGGGGGCAGGACTCAGTTCTGCATTGATTAAAGCTGGTGGGGGTGGGGTGAGGTCAGAGGTCAAATCAAACAAGTTCTTAACTGGCATGGTTCTGGTCCAACAGTCTGTTTGGGGTCTGATTTCTTCACTCTGTGTCCAGGCCTGCAGTGTTCCAGCGCACTCTTCCGCCACGAGATCGGCTACGTTCTGGGCCAGATGCAGCACCCGGCAGCGATCCCGGCCCTCAGCATGGCGCTGCAGCATTCTGCTGAAAACCCCATGGTCCGACACGAGGCAGCCGAGGCCCTGGGCTCCATCGGGCGAGACGAGTGCCTGGCAGTGCTGCAGCGTTACCGTGGAGACCAGGAGCAGGTCGTTAAGGAAAGCTGTGAGGTGGCGCTGGACATGCTGGAGTACGAAAACAGTGACCAGTTCCAGTATGCAGATGGGCTGGTCCGGCTGCAGAGTTAAAAGAGAACGAGGAAAACCAGCAGACTGATCCAGGCTGAAGTTCTGACTCGTCTGTGCTGCTCTCTCCTGCCTCATCACACAGTCTGGGTCAGTTTGGACCAGCTCTAAGGATTCCAGCCCGGCATGCTGTGGCCTGGGCAGCATCAATTCATCAGTTAATAAAAGTAATGCGTAAACAGCCTGGATGCTTGGTTCTGAACTTTGTGTCCTGATCTGGTCTGGAGCTCTAAACCTGACTGACCAACAAATCAAACTGTGAAGTGTTTAGTTTGTGTGTTTGCTCAGTGGTTTGTGTGAATGTGCATTTTGTAGAAAATATATTTCAAAGTTAAATTGGCGCGTTTGCTGTTACATATATGAATTTAAGTGTTACTATAGGGATGGAGCAATGACCTTTCTTCATGACCTCGATTTCAGGGTCATTGTATTGATGCTGTTTGAAATGATTTGTGTTACAAAACGACAACAAAAAAACAAATTTTAGAATAGCACTTCTTTGCTAATAACCAAGTAAAAGTGAAAAACCATTGAGAAGGCTTATACTAAGCCTGCTGGAACGTAATAGAAAAACAAATACTACTATTAACAAACACTAACTCTTTAAATTTAGCACAATACGTGTTTGACACTTTCAATATAGACATATTGGTATGCGGTGGTTCAATTTGGTTTAGTGGTGTGTGACTGTTCGGTATTAAACAGAGAATTGAGGCATCCTTTTGATCTGATTATCTGTTAGTTTGACACGGTTCATTTCTCCCTTTGCAGTTGGAGCACCTTCAACTCTTCCAGAAATTCAGGAGTGTTTATTACGGAATCTTTGTTTTTTAGTTCGGACTCCAATGTTGGCTCTCAAGTCTTCACGTTCATTTATCAGGTCTGCTGTGATGCTGAGGACTGAGCAGATCAGTCTCGTTCCTCCTCGGTGAACGATACCGTTCGTATTTAGGGATCATCAATTAGTTACATACATTTTTGGTGTCATTTTGTGCGCTTTTCCTCAATAGCTTTAAGGTTATTAAACCCAATCGGCCCAAATTACTCTAGAATAATCAAACTGATTAGCCCTCTGGGGGACAGCGGTTTACATGAGCTTTCGAGACTATTTTTTTCCCTGTTTTGACGGTCCCTAAAGAAGGACGGAGCGCCTGCCGAATGTCCACGATCCAGCTCAGTTCATCTCGATAAGCAACAGCTTCTAACTTCCGGTTTCGGCTCCGCGACTGCGCGCAGCCAAGCAACGGCATGTTGCCGTTTCCATAGCAACGTGTTTTTTCTGAGGACCGGGACTGGAAAGATGCAGCGTTTGGACGCAGACAACCCGGGAACGCGGCAGGCCGCGAGCTTCAAGGCGTTTCTGCAGAAGAACAGCTCGACGAGCGACCGGAACCTGTGAGTGGACCTCCGTGTTAAAGACTGGCTGCGTCCGAATTCATTCACCACTCACTGTTTAGTGAGTGTGGCTATGGCGTTAACCCCTGACTGTGAGAACTGGACTGAGTGACCCCTCCCCCTGGCGTTCTAAACAGGAAGCACGTGCTGGCTCCTCAGCTGGTTTGACTGTACAATAAAGTTTTATTCAAAAACACTTTAGACCGCATAAGACTGCCGTATGGAACTGTCAGTATACTTTATGTATGAACCTGGTGGCTCCCCTGATGGAGCATTTGCTTTGCTTAGCTGTAAACCTAGATCTTCAACGCTCAGAACCTTATGATGGTGCTCTTATGTTGCAGGTACGACCACCTGGTCCTCTTGCTGGCGAAGATAATGGATGAGCGTCCACATGATGCAGTGGATGTCTTCGAGGATATGAGTTTGGAACTGAAGCGAGCCTTGTTCAAAGACACGCAGAGCTCACTGCGGGAACATGTGACGCCCTCTGCTGGAGAGCTGCTGGCAGAGCATCAGCTCTTGCTCTTCAAACAAGCACAGGACTTCAACCATGAAGACTCAACTGTGAGTAGTCTTTCACCACCTCACCATTTTGCTCCTTCATCTGACAAGCCCCAAACAAATCAGCATCTTTCAGTTCCACTGTGCATTCTCTTGACTTTAATTCTGTCTTTGCAGTTCTAGAACCTGAATATCTCCAGATGATCTAAACTTGGTTCTCTAGTTAGTGTAGAGTTATAGTATTACTAAGTTCAGAGCTGAAATTCATGTGGAGTTTAAAACACAGCACTAAAATGAAAAGAAAGTCTGGAAAAGAAACCCCAATGACCTCATCTCCCATCCCTAACATCCCACTCTCCCTCTTCTCTTTTCTGTTCATTCCAACAAGAAATGTAGACAAAGTTAGCCTCAAATACAAAAGAGGTTTATACAAATATAAACATCATCTGTCAAAAGATACGTAATCTCCTGAGGTGTAACAATTACCGATGTATCAACATACTGGATATTCCTACAAGCCAACCAATCTGACTGAGACCAGTTTTTATTGAAATCAAATCGACCTAAACCTTTATACAATCAGTTCAAAATGAAATAAATCAATTATAATCAACATTGGAAAATACCACTTGGATTAAGACATGGTAGGTTTGTTTTACAATTGGGTAAAAAGGTCTAAGGTCCATGACAGGAAAACACACAACTGATGCAGTAAAAGCTGATCAACCGTCATTCCAGTCCAATGTGTGGAAACACGTTGAATTTACAAAGTCATGTGATTGGATTATTGATGTGGAAAAACAACAGTGGGCTGAAACTCGGGAATGTGAATGGATTTGACATTTATTCTTGTTTACTTTTTGTTTGAACACATATTTATTTACACTTGATTATCTTGTAAGAAATAGAAGGAATCTGGAAAACTTAACTGTTCAGTAGCAGGAATTTATCTCTGAGTCACACTGTTGAAGTTTTGGACGAAGATGTTCTGATCCATTTTAGATCAGTGAATGGGATCATTCTAAATGAATTAGTATCAACTCTGAAACATATCGGGAACCACTAATTATGATATGAATCGAATCTTTGTTAAAATGAATGGTTCCACCTCTACCCCCCATTGTAACAGTAAGATCTGTCCAACACACGAGGCCTTCAGCTCTCATCTGTTTGCTCAGACAAGTAAAAAAAAAACCAAAGAAATCAGAGTGTGATGAAGACCTAAACCTGTTTATGAGTCATCATACAACCTCCAGATTGTTCTCCTGAGGAGATGGGGTGTTCTGCAGATGCTCTTCAGTCAGTGTGCTGGCTGCTCTTTACAGGTGGAAACAGGTTTTCCCAGCGTGACCGAGACTGCCTTCTACCTGGAACAGGCTGGAGTGGGTCTGGGTCGAGAGGAGACACAACGGATCCTACTGGCTTTAAAACTCTTAGTGGAGATGCAGGGACTTCCACAATGCCGCTTGTGGGGTAAGATTCTGGGAACAGAGAACAGCTACATCATTGCTGAGGCAGAATATGCAGAGGGAGACGAAGAACAAAGCGCCGATGAAGACCTCCAGGAGGAAGAGGAGTCTGGCACCCAACAAAGGGAGGTAAGGCAGCTGAGGAGTGACAATCTCAGGCCAGGCCCCTGGGCTGCATTGCGCCCTAGGCGAAAAATTACCCCCAGCATATCCACATCCCACAACACCCCCACCACCATCCAGAAGTAGCTGCTTGGAATATGTTGCAATAAGAATGTATTTATTTTAACTCTGAAAACTTAATCTTTTTGACTGTATAGAAGCAGCACACTAAAGGTACTTGGCTGCTCAAAAGAGAAAGATGCTGATTGGTCGATCAGTTCAGGTGCATGCAATATGCTTGTGTATGTGCTGTTATGAAGAGCTGAACAAACAGAAAGTATTCAGACTCCCTTCAATGTTTCATTCTTTGTTATATTGCAGCCATTTGCTAAAATCATTAAAGTTCAGTTTTTTCCTCATTAATGTACACACAGCACTCCATATTGACAAAAAACACAGAATTTTTCACGAGAAAGCCAACACCAGTCCGCCGCCTCTCACCATGTGCAACTCCAGAATGGTAGAGAGTCCAACCCCTCTCGAGAGACTGAGTTTCAGAGCCCAGACTGTGCGTAGAGGTGAACCCAACTATATCTAGCTGGTACCTCTCGACCTCTCGCACAAGCTCAGGCTCCTTCCCTCCCAAAGACTTGATGTTCCATGTCCCTAAAGCCAAGTTCCATGACTGGGGTTTGGACCCCCATGGCACTTGCCTTCGACTGCCACCCAAACCACATTGAACCGGCCTCTTCTGAGTTCTCCTGCTGGTGCTGGGCCCACTGGGGAGTGATCCCACGTTGTTCCTTCGGGCTTTACCCGACTGGGGCCAATGTGAAGAGCCCCGGCCACCAGGCACTCGCCAGCGAGCCCCAACCCCGGGCCTGACTCAAGGGTGAAGTCATGCCAATCCGGGCAACATAACTGGATCTGAGCCTGAACTTCTCATTAAGGGGGTTCTGAACAGCTCTTTGTCTGGCTCGTCACCCAGGACCTGTCTGTCATGGGCGACCCTACCAAAGCCCCTGCAGCATAGCTCCTGGAATCACTCGAGGGCTCAAACCCCTCCACCACGTTAAGGTTCATGGAGAGGAAATATGTTTGACACAAAAACAAACTGCTAGTGCAAAATCACCAATGATTCTGCACTTGTGTTTGCAGATCCAAACTACTTGTCTCATTTGGACATCATTTTCACTAACCAAATACTTGTCAAAGGATTGTGACTCAGAAATTTGACCCTCTTATTTTTGGGGACGGCCTCCAAATAAAATAATGTCAAGTGTGTGGTCAGTGGTGGCAGAAGGGACATTGAAGTCAAGCTTTTACTCACTGCCTGTTTGCAGCTCTGAAGCAAACGTCCGTCAGGGGAGATGTGCCTTTCTTTGTCTGATGGATTCAGCTGAGCAGTTGACTCCACACAGCGTGGTTGGAACCTGTTATAACTGAGTTGCTGTTGTTTTTTTTGGTGCAGCTGTAGCTGTTACTCCACTTAATTGACTCTGATCCTGGCGTTTCAGACAGATCCTGTGCTGCGGTCCACTTATGTACACCCACTCGTGCTGCCAAAGGAGGCGGTAGGAACAGGAGCCAACAGGTTCTTTTACTTTGTGTGCAACGAGCCAGGTCTTCCCTGGGTGAAGCTGCCCTCCGTCAGCCCCGCCCAGATCGCTGCAGCCCGCCATATTTGTAAGGCCTTCACAGGTCGGCTGGACAGTCCGGTCCTGAGCTACCCACCATTCCCAGGAAAAGAGGCCAACTACCTGAGAGCACAGATAGCTCGAATCTCTGCTGGCACACAGGTCAGCCCGTCTGGGTTCTATCAGGTTGTGGAAGAGGAGGGCGAGGAAGAGGAGGAGACAGTCCGCGACCAATGCCAAGTGAATCCTGAGTTTGAGGGTGTGTCTTCATTTGAAATGGCTCAGTCTCTGTCTAACTGGGTGCATCACATCCAACACATCCTGAAACAGGTGAATGCACCCACACACTGGTACACTCTGCTAATGTCCACATGCTCTAACGGTACTTCTTACACGCCAGCTCAGCATGGCGTCCTGGAGAACTTAGCAGTTCAAATCACAGTCTTGGCTGTCAGTGTGTGCTTGGGCAAGACACCCAACTCCCCCACATCTCAAAATGTGAATGCAAAAAAGTTTTTTTGAGCTTTTCATAGATGCTGACATTTCACAATTGTGTAAAATAAAAACAACAAATTTCAGACAATTTCAGGTTCTTTTCAAACTGCACAAAGCTTTGTTTAAAGGAATCCTGGAGCACGTCTTTGTCAGAGTCTTGGGGAAGGAGCATTAGCCCAGATTCACTCCCTCTGGGTGCTCCTAAAACCTCCAGAACAAAAGGGCCATGGTTCTGTGCAGAGCCAAGCAGGGCAGATACTTCTGTTGTAGATCTGCTGCTGCAGATCTGAGCTGTGAGTCTGAGCTGCAGCTCTCAGTCACTGCACAACACTGATGACAAAGGAGCTGCTGCTCAGGGGTGTGTTCACATGCTCCATGCCTGGTTCAGGTGCAGCGCCATCATGTTTGCTGTGAGACTGCATTCTGCTTCTGATGCGGTTCAGACTCATAGGAAGCATTTCAACTATGGTTTCAGGGTCGCTGTACCTGGGTGAACCCAGCCGTAAAGGTGGAGGAAGACTCAATTGAAGAAGCAGAGGCTGCTGAGAAAGATGAGAGGCCTGATGAACTAGAACCAGAATATGGACCTCCTCTGCTCACTAATCTCTCCCAGGATGCAGGTCAGAGCTTCCAGATACATCAGTTAACCAGTGATTCCTGTTCTGGTAGAGCTTTTTGAGTCTGCCTGACTCTTTCTTGTCCTGAACATCTTTGGCTTTCTTTGTCTACATGAAATGGAACATTTTGAAGTATTTATACGACAGAGAAGATGTGCTGTCTTTGTCCCATTGCTTTGTATGGTCTTCTCCTCCAACACGGATTGCAGACATTTACGTGGAAAGAGTTCAGTCAGCAGCTTCTTTTCAGACCAAGTAGCTGCAATTCTACTTGACATTTGATAAATGACATTGTGTGTGCTACATTCATCTATATCAGAGGGTCTGGAAGCTGAGGCTCCGGAGCTACATCTGTTATTCTTCCATTGTGGCTCTTTGGCTTTAAAGAAAAGTGCTAATGATTTGAATAAATTATTATTTTTTTGTATTTATGCTTAGATTGTTAAACTGAGGTTATCTTGTATGGTGAAAGAAACTTTTTTAACCACTGCTGACATTCCACTAAATTAACAGGCCTTGTGTTCTTTATCAGTCCTCCAAAATGTAGATGTCAACAAAATGATGGTCCAAGGTTTAAGTGATTGTCCGAGCTCTTTCTTATTAGAATAAGTTTAAAGCGCATATTTTCATCTTCAGCTGCACAATAGAGTCTTGTTGTTCTTTAGAGGCAAAGTTCTTCAAAGTGTATAATTGCAAGTAAATCTGCAGCAGCAGTAGGATGTTATTTCACACAGGATGTATTTTATTTTGAAAGGAATGTGTATGTGCTGCTGTCAAAAGAAGAAGTTAAAGTTATCTATAAAAAAAATGTAAAACTGTTATAATTCAAGTCTTATAAATATATGAAAGCTATAATTTATAAATAATCACACAAGCACAAATAAATGTATTTTTCTAAACGGGGTAGTAGGATTTTGCAGCTCTCAATGGGTTTTAGTCAGTAAGAAACTGACCAAATGGTTCTTTTAGGATTAAAGGTTGCATCCTCCTGATCCGTTTGAATCAATCAGTTTTAATGTGTTCTGCCAGAAAAACCCATATAACAAATGTATCAAAGAAACTCTCTAAATTGACTGTACGTGTCTGTTTACCAGGTGGTTATTGAATCCCATTTGTGTGCATGCTGTCACGTTTGCACATTTTTAGTCAAACAGGTTCATAGAACAAAGACATGAAAGAGTCTTGCAGAAGCTGTAGAGCAGGGGTCTCCAACCCTGTTCCTTGAGGGCTACTGCTCCTGCTTGTTTTCCAGCTAACCCTGCTTCAGTAATTGCTGCTCACCTGGATCAGGTGTGTTCAGTCAATCAGAAACTGGGCTGATTCAATCCAGCTAATCAGCATCTACTGAAGCAAGGTTAGCTGCAAAACAAGCAGGACGGTAGCCCTTGAGGAACAGGGTTGGAGACCCCTGCTGTAGAGTTTGTGTTTTAAATGCTTCTCATGCAAAGACTATCACCAACCTCTGGATGGATCTTCAGAAATACCTTTCTGATGAGTTTCAGGATGTGAACCCAAACAATAATTAGAGCCATAAGTACTGCTTTAGGGCTGCACAGTGGCGCAGTGGTTGGTGTTCTTGCCTCACAGGAAGGACTTGAAACAGTGTCACCAATGGGGACCTTTCTGTGTGGAGTGTGCATGTTCTCTCCGTGTATGTGAGGGTTTTCTCCGGGTACTCCGGCTTCCTCCCACCCTCCAAAAACATGCTCCATAGGTTCATTGGTTATTCTAAATCGTCCCTGAGTGTGCGATTGTGACCCTGCAACAGACTGGTGACCTGTCCAGAGGTGTCTCCTGCCTTCACCCATGAGTGGCTGGGCTCCAGCAGCCCAGTGACCCCGAAAGGGACAAAACGGTATAGAAGATGAATGAAGTATTGCTTTAATGTGGAACAGTGTGTGTCATGAGTGCAAGGGAACGGGCACAAAAAAGTGCGATAAACTGGACCACGATAAACACAACAAACCCAGGAGCTTTTCAGCAGAAATCAAACTACCGGTAAATAAATAAATCATGACGTCAGAATGATCTGATGAGGAAACCAAGATCCATAAATTTGTTGAAGCTTTAGCGTGAGGTTGGCTGGAGGAAGATCAGAAAAAGGTTAGGGAGGTCAGGGAGACTGGTGACGTGCAGCAGCTAACACCTGCAAACTTACAGCAGGAACATCTGGAGGAGGTAAAGGAAGACGTAAGCAGTTAGGGGGTCCTTCATCCACAGTTTGGAGGTGTGCAGCGTTAATGTGGAACCCCTTTAGTGTCACACACGTTTGAACTCTGGATGGAGCAAATGAATACTTTCAGGAAGATGTTTTCTTCCTGTGTGAGAGCAAAGCAGGGTCTCCAGCTTGTCTTCTCTGTCTCGAGGGTGTGTTGGGAGGGGGGCACTGTTTCTGCCTTAATACAAACTAGTACATGAACTGAGCCTTTCTAAACTGTATGTTTAACCTGGTGTCCCCCAGAGATGTTTCACACCCCCCCATGGAGCTTGAGGCTGTCCTCCACCATCACCCCCCAGCATGCTGTGGCAGTGCTGAGATCCAACCTCTGGCCCGGGGCCTTTGCCTTTTCCAATGGAAAGTAAGTGCTGGTGTTTGGCTGACTGTGACACTATCTGAACTCACCACGGTGCTTTTGCAGGAGGTTTGAGAACATTTATGTGGGCTGGGGGCTGAAGTACACTGGCCAGGGCTACAGCCCATCTGTGCCCCCACTACCACAGATGGAGTACCCCAGTGGACCAGAGGTTACAGAGATGTTGGATCCATCAGTGGAGGAGGAAGAAGAGATGAGAATGGCTTTGGAAGAGCAGCAGGAGGTCCAGCAAGAGTCAGAGGAGGAGGAGGAGGAGGAGGAAGATGCAAATTAAAACAATGCTGCTGTTTTCATGTATTTAAAAAATATAATTCTGGTTTTATTAAAAATGTTTTCCTGTTTTCATTCTCGTGTTTGTTTACCAAAAACCAAGTTCCATGACCAGAGTTTTGGACACCGAGGCACCCGCCCTCGGCTGCCACCCAAACCACATTGCATCAGCTCCTTTTGAGCTCTCCCAGAGGTGGTAGGTCCACGGGCGAGTGATCCCACGTCATTCCTTTGGGCTGAACCTGAAGTTGAAACTTCCCGGGATCGCCTTGCTCATGGACTCTGTTCTGGGGAAGGAACACTGCAGTGACAGCTCGTCAGCTGTGACACAGCAGAAGTCAGCGTTCAGCCACATATCTGCTCAATTTATCAACAAAACTCTCTACTGAGAGCTACGGGGTCATGTTGTGGGTCGAAAGGAATCCACCATGACAAAAGGTGCTCCAATGCTCAGTTTAACTGCAGAAAATGGCAATGACGCTTCGGTGAGCCGGCTCGTTGGACACGACTCACGGCTGTGGGTCGCTTCAAATCTCGTGAGTTAAAATATAATGGAAGTCAATGGGGAGTCCGCTTTTTTCCCCAGTTTTTGAAATGAATCTCCTACAATTTTTCTTCAGCTAGACACCATTCCAACTTTAACATGCAGTGGAGGGATTGAGATACGCAGGCATTACATTTCTTTTGGATATGTCTTGTAGTTTTTGAACTACAGCTGTTTGAAATGAGGCAATTTGGGACTTTTTGCCTGATTTTAGGAGCAGCTAGAGTGGATGATGTCATCGCCTAGAGTGGGGAGACCAGGTTTTTGAAGAAAAAAAAAATGCTGATAAACTGCTGTAACTCCACCACCCTTTGTTGTAGAGTCACAATACTTTCAGCAAAATGTAGGAAAATCCCTCTAGATGCATAAAATCTAACTTTCAAAGCTGTAGGGCAAATACTTTTGCCCCCACAGGCCCTAGACGGACACTAAGTACCCCCATTTCTCCTATACCTGCCAATGTTAAATTTTCCAGCTGGTTCGAACACCAACTCCGTTTTTAACTTGCGATTATGAGAACATGCTTGAACCTACAGACATGACACTTTCACAGATTGTAGCCCAAAGCCTTGTGTTTCCTACAAAGGTTCAACATTTCTGATAGGTGAAAGACTTTTGAAGATATGAACATTTGTTTGGAGGTAGTGACCTCCATTGAAATACATTGAAATCTCATCTCATCTCATTAGGCAGAGGAGCTGCACCTGTGCTGCCAGTGTTTGTAAACATCTGCCTGTCAGACCCTTTGATGTCTTCCTGACTCATTCTAACACTCACAATGGAAGAGTCTCATTGATTCATTCACATTTACACACATTTATCATTTTAACTAGATTTTAGATACATTTTTGCCTTTCTTTCAACATTTTAGACTTAACTACATGTTATGCAGTAAATTGACCATTTTGCCATCATTTTTAATGGCTTCAAGACTTTTTCATACCTTTCCAAAGGATGCAGGAATGCATTATGGGAGTTAAATGTGATTTTGTCAGTCTGTTGAACCTTAAGTTAGTGGTCTACTTCCAGAAATGACATTGCTATGCTTTTCAGTTTGTCTGCATGTTCAGAGCTGCATGACCACATATGTTGCTGCATAGAGTGGATTGCACTCTTCCACATAATCTCTCTGATCTTAAAGCTGCTTCAGAGAAGATGTGGTTCATGTAACCTTTTTGCCTTTGGGAATAAGGGTTTGATGCTCTGACTGGTCATTCGTAAAACAAATGTTCTTGGGCAAGGCACTTTCAGGATTCATCCTGCTCATTCTTCCAAATTAAATGGCTGTATTCCAAGCTCATTTGGCTGATACCTTTAAATTTCAGCAATATGCTAGCTGTTTGAGCCAATTTGGCATCTACCAAAATTTAGATTGGGGTGTGTGTGTGTGTCACACAGTTGCTGGAGCCTGTGCCGGCTACTGTTGGGTGAGAGAGGGGCAGTAACCCTGGACAATTCTCCGGTCTCCAGTCTCCATCACAGGGTCACACAGATACAAATAACTACATGCATTCACATTTACACCTAAAGGATCACTTAGTCACCAATTAACCTATAAATCATATTTCTTGACCGTGGGAGGTACCTAAAGAAAAATCATCAACGCACAAGCTCCACACAGATGGGGCCCAGTCGGGATTCGAACCAGGGCCATCTCACAAACCACTACACTGTGCGGTGGACCATCACAAAATCAAGCGTACAAAGTTAAGATCAGTCCTTCATAAACAGTTTTTTTCTAAAATGTAATTGCTCTTGAACAAAGCCCCTGATTGTCCTGAAATTCTTTTTTGTCTTGATCAATAATTAGAAATCATGAAAACATTTTGCACCAAAAAAAAGTCTTTTCTGATCAAGAACACCATCAAAGAGAAAGCACAACAAATTGTTTCTTCAGAAAGCATTTTTTAGGAAATTGATTTTTTAATTTCTGCAGATGTGATGGACACTGACTGGTAATAGGATAAAACTGCAATAGTAAATAGAATTTTGCACCAAATTAAACAGTTTAGTCTTCCTGCTTTTTCAGTTTTTTTGATGAAGAGTTGTTTGTCTGTGAAAAATGCTCTGACATGGCTGCAAGTGCGCGGTATCGGTGGGAGATGGAATTCTTCATGGTTTTTGGCATCTCAGCATATCTGCAGAAAGAAAATATGGAAAATGGAGAAAGTTCCAGCAGTTAGAAGGCTAAAAAGGATCAGGTAATTCTTTATTCACTCATTCATCTTCTAAACCATTTTATTCCTTTTGGGGTCACGCGGTTGCCGGAGCCTAACCCGGCTACTCATGGGTGAAGGCAGGGGACACCCCTGGACTGGTCGCCAGTCTGTCACCAGTCTGTCACAATCACACTCACATTCACACCTAGAGACAATTTAGAGTAACCAATTAACCTTTGGATGGTGGGAGGAAGCCGGAGTCCCCGGAGAAAACCCACGCATGCACGGGAAGAACATGCAAACTCCACACAGAAAGGTCCCCCAGCCAGGACCTGAACCGGGAACCTTCTTGCTGTGAGGCAAGAGTGCTAACCACTGCACCACTGTGCAGCCTATTTTTGGAATTTTCAAAGTCATATGTTGTTTACTGACTCCATGAAGTGAAACTCTCTAGCTCTGCACTTACGTTTTGTCATGTCCATCTGGCTGGAAACAAGGATCCCATCCAAAATCTGGAGGCCCCCTTGGCTCCACAATTTCCCCCTGAAAGACCAATTCAGAACAGCAGTTTGAAATAGTCCATGTGCACTGCTGGATGACGTGAGGTTGGATTATTACCTCAGTTTTCCCTCTGAAAAGATGCACAGGTTCGTCTTTGCCAGCAGAGAAGGCAAAAGTGCAGAGAGCCCACGCCGATTTATCTTCAAACCCTGCTAGGAGTTTGTACAAACCTAACAAATGCAGCATAAGGAGTTCTTTAGAGGTTGCTTTACTTTTTTTTCTTTAAAATCTAAAGGCCCCCAAATTTATTTATTTTTTATAATTACCCTCTGGCCGCAGTTTATCCAAAAACCATTTGCTGTAAAAGCAAAACAGTTGGCTTCTATAATTATTTACTGCCCATTTTTGCAATAATAACTGCCTTTCCTGTTTGGTTAGAGAAAGTGAACATACATGTAGGGACCAGGTAGTCCACCAAGAGCCCTGAAACAAAGGCAGGTATCCTCCACTATGACCGGTCCATCGATCTTTTCGACAGAAAACAAACAAAAAACACAAAAGTTTTCAAGTCTATTCCTTTACAATTGATACAGAGAAACTACAGCGTACCTGTCGGGCAGCTTCTTTACACTTCTGAATGGAAATCTCATCCGGTTCTCCTTGGTATTCAGGTACTGGGTACAGAGATCATTCAGGCATTAAAATTCGCCTTAGGATATTTGTTTGAATATTTTTGCTTTTTCTCCTTACAGTCAATCTTTTTAGACACCAGTTTTGAAGGAAACTTGTCCCCGAGAATCTGAATAACCTGATGAATGTTAGCACAAATAAAATAAAGAAAGTGTCAGTTTGAAAGGAATTTTTGAAATACGTGCTGGCAGGGCTGAACTTTTTACTTGGCCACACAGAGGAAAGGTTAAAGTTAGGATTACGGGTTACGGTTAGGGTTAAACCACCAAATGGTTTCTGTAGCTCAGCGCTCCTCCAGGGGATGCATCAAATTCAGAAAACAGATTCCACACACCTATGAGCATGACAGCTAATGTGACTTTAACTTTAAATACGTGTGGCCAACAACAAAATCCAGCCTTGGACGCACTTAAAATACATGCCGGCAATGCAGCAATGTGCATCTTGGCAGCATGTGTTAGGTGTTGCCAACTTGAATTTCCATCCGTTTTTGTGCTGGTCGCATGTAAATATGTGTGACATGCAACAAAAGGAACTTATAAGTACAGGAATCACAAATAATCTTTGATTTTTGTGTTTTATTGTGGCCTTTAAAAATTTACTTCCATTCCAATTTCCTTTATTTTTCTGAGACAGTGCACATTAAATGAGCCCAGCGGCTATTTTTCATCTGTTGTCCCCAGACCAGGCCTGCACGATATAAGAAAAATCTGCAATATCCGTCTTTGAAACTGCGATGACGGTATGACTTGCGATAAATGGACAAATAGCAAAACAAAAAGCCTAATACATTTTCATTTCACTGTTTTTAAATATTTTTTGATTTTGGGATGTTTTGCATAGTACACGTGTTTGGAGAATGTCGCCTGTCCTGAAACCAAAGTATTTCCAAATGACCAACATTAGGGGTGTAGCAGATGACAAAACTCACGGTTTAGATCGTGTAACGGTTTTAGAGCCATGGTTTGGATCATTTTTCAGATTAGTAAAAAGGGGAAGAAAAGGCAAACTAACTTGATTGAAGCTAAAAGGTTTTTTGAATCGTTTTGCAACATATATTTTTAATAAAACAGATATAAAATACTTCAAACACAGACAATAGATTACATCAAAAATTTGCTCATTTAGGCTTATTTATAAAAACAAAACACTACTTTTTTATTTTTGATCTCATAAAATTCCTTTATTAAAAAAATACAAAATATGTTCATATAAACAAAAGAGCATTATTGGGTGCTGCATCTTTTAAATAAATTGTATGGATGACTTTACAACTTTAAATTCTTCATTGTCCCTTGCCGCTGTAATAACCCCCCCCCCACCCCCACGCAGCAGCTGTTTGTTTTCCTGTGGGACAGAGACATCCATACACCAGGAAAATCTTTGGATAGCCTGAAAAATGTTATGTTTTCACATAATTACAGATAAAAGGGAAGTCTTTAGTTTATAATATATTGTTTTTGGAGCTTCAGTGATTCTAAATATAGTTTGAATTTGTTTAAGATTATTCTAAATTGGGGGGGGTCTATAGGTATATTTGCGTTTGTTAAATTTAGCAAGACAAGGCATTATATTTAAGCAGACCTCTTCTAATTTATTTTTTTAATATGTGGTGCTCAATGAAAATGATGGCAGTTGTGGGAAAACCTCTTCCAGTCAAGTTTATAGTGCTTCCCAAACTATTCATATTTGGGGACAAAAGACAAATAAATGTGTGGTTTTGATTTTTTTCCCCTCACAGAATGTACACATATTATATTACCAATTATATTAAATTGTAATCTTAAAAGTTCTTTGGAAGGATGGATATTTTTTAATATTTTCAAATTATTTTATTTAACTTTATAGCTAAAATTCCCAAATTTTCCATTTATTCACTATATCTTGATCAAATGTATGTAAAATGTTATTTTTATTAGATTTTCCTGCATAAATCAAATCAAATGATTGCTACGTTTTTTTCTAATATTGCGATTCTTTGTATTACTATTTACGGTCATGGTGGTGTCACAGGTTGGTATAATAGTGCCCCTCTTATTAAAATAATACATTCCAATGGGATAACTTTTGTATAGACTGATTTGTCTGGTTAAAATTATACTTCTGAGAAACTGCTCATTACTGAGAAAATGACCCCACATCCAACAAATGAAGTACAAACCAAATGTTCTTTTCCAAACATTCACTGAGAAAAGTGATTTGCTCCGTGTAATAAATATCTATTGTTCCACAGAGTAACTGAATGTGAGGACACATTTTGAGCATACATTAGCTTCCAGTAAAGAAGAATTTGTCTGTGAAAGTTTGATCATTTAACTGGTCATTTGTTAACACTGAAATCTGCTGAGAGAGGATTCGAACCCTCCCATTTGATTAAAAATGTAACGAGGGACCCAGAACTCAAGGAATGAGACATTCACTCATTCAGTGAGCTCCCAACTACAGCATGACTTTATCCATGGTTCTATACGAAGAAAACCAATGAGTGTGTAGAAATGCAACCGTAAAAAGGCAGCACATGGATTCTGCTGAAACGGCTGAGAAAGAAAGCTGTTGTTCTACAAAGTGAGTGAACGTCCACGTCTTACTTCTTCCAGTTTCTTTGCATTTCCAGTGACAAACACCACAGACCGTCCTGGGGGCACCGCCATGACAGTTTCCAGCCGGAGGGGAATTAAAGGCGCACCAGGCAAGTTCAAACAATCATATCCGTGTTTCGCTGCGCCCTAGTATGACCTTACCAATAGAGTCACATTATACAGGATAGACGCCTCGTGGACTGTCGCCCCCTAGTGGAGAGGACGTCTCAACGCGCCACGTTTTTGGAGAGGTCTACGTGCGCCCCCAGTGCTGTTGTTTCTAATGAGGAAGGTGTATTTATAACAAAAAACGTTTTCTTTTGTGTTTTTCTTTTCAATTTAACTGTTTTAAAGTTCTAAAAATCTAGCAATAAATGTTTATTCTTTTCGGCCCGCGACCTAAAGTGTGTTTGGGATTTTGGCCCCCTGTGCGATTGAGTTGGACATCCCTGCCTTAAACAGATAGGTGAGATTGAAGGGGAACAGCATCAAAGACGACGGGGATCTTATAGTGTTGGATGAATTCAGTAAAGGTGTAGAGTTGACTCTGTTGGTTGAACAACTGAAGGACTAATGTAATATTATTATCAAACCATCACTGTATGAAGATAATGTTATTCTTATACAGAATATATCTAGTGTTTCATTTGTAAACCTGTGTGGAGAAAGGTTCTGCTGGTAAATCAAGGACCAAGCATCTGCTTCTGACAAGAGGAGAGTTTGATGGGCACTTTGTCAGCCCTAAAGGTGCAGAGCAGTAAGTTAAGGCCACTCACCTGAGAGAAAACATAGTTGGGGATAAAATTCCATCATGAGTTTGGAAGTTTCAGAAACTGTCTGATCCAGTTCATTTTAAAAGTCAGATTTAAAGTATTGAAATCCAAAAAGTTGAGAGCACCATTACTGTAGTCATTCATCATAACAGATTTCCTGGTATGTATATATTTTTCCAGATTGGTTCAACTGTTCAAGAAACCAAAAAATAACTTTAAGTGTGACAGTATTGGCGTTAAGGGAAACAACAAACAAGGAAATATTTAGAGTAAGAAAAAGAAGTACTACTAGAAACTAAAAACACGATTTTCCTGAGCTTAACCTGGACATCAGTGTCTGTATGTGCATTGAATACACATTTGGCTTAACAATATCTTGTGAAAGCTAATAATCATTCAAGATAAAAATGGAGAAAAAATGAAATTTGGCCACAGTACAGATTTTGTCCAGCCTTTTTGTTTGGGCTATGTCACATGAATTAGTTAGACCTGTTTATGCTTTGGTTCCAGTGAAAAGCAGCATTTCCATGTAAAGTGTACAAGTCACACAGTCATCAGTGGACTGGTCCTTGACTCCTTATCCATTGATAAAGGCTCCACCTCCCAAGAAGTAGCCACGTCTTCCTTCCTGGACTATAGGGAAAACACTCTCAGCTGGGCCTCTTTGACAGCTGTGGCAGATCCTCAGCGAAGTGAATTTTCGTCTCTAGAAGAAATGAGCTGTTTTTAGCAGCCAGACAGCATCTCTGTAAGATCTTTGGGAGAATCTGATGATGGTCATGGCTCTTGGACGTATGTTGTTTGGGTTTGGGTTATTGAGGCGATATGCAATATCAACGGCAGCTGATGTCTGCTGGAAATCTTCTGCAACAATGTTTTAACACAGCCCAATGACCTTAGCTTTAACATCTTCAGTGGAGCACACCAACAACCTTTAAGTTCCATCTTCTACACTTTAGAGCTGGAGCTCGCTATGTCGCCACCAAAGACAAGCTGGCAGCCAGACAGAGAGCCGGCGCGGGATGGGAAAGCAGTCTGCTCGGGCAGACCTGTTTTTAACAGGTTAAAAACATTAGCTGCTAGCTCCATGTAGTAATTCTGGGGTGAACCCTATACAGCAGAGATGCTGCAGAAAGAAAGAAAAGGAGCAAACCTGGTTTCCTGGTGAAGAAAAGAAGCAGTTTCCAGTTCAATAAAACTTAACATAATCTGATTTGCTTTATTCATTTGAAATACTTAGTGATTAAAAGTTTGACTGAATTTGTAGTTTGCACAGCATACTGTGTAATTCTGATTTTTCCACAGAAGTTGAAATTATTTTATAGGACCAAGCTGCTCTTTGGTGAGAATTACAGTTGGAGGTGCATGCCAGCAGAAGTGTCAACAGGAATGTGGGGTCGTTAAACCAGCTCATGTGGAGGATGGGATTCACAGACCAGTGGAAAAAAACAGTTCATCTGGGGACAGAGTCCACAAGAAACTACAAGTGAGGAAGGAGGCGCGAAGGTCCAATCGGAGATGAAGACCCAGCCTACTGTTTGCTTATTCGTGATCATTGGTTTAAATGGATGGGTCAAGGGTCAGAGGGCGTCTTCTTCATCGTGCCTGGTGTTAGAACGTCCATTTAGACGGTAGCAGAAGACCCAGAGCTCTGTCATCAATTCAATTCAATTTTATTTATATAGCCCAATATCACAGCCATAGCCGTCTCATTGGACTGATTATCAGTATATTACAAGAAGCAAAAAAAATTATTAAACATGTAAAAGTAAACAATAGCTGGTTATAAAACAGACTAAGCTGAACAAACATCTCTGTCCTTACACCCTCCTTCTCGGTGAGGAAAAACGTATAAAAAACCTCTGTATCTTTTTGATCTTATCTTATGAAGGAGAGATCCTCAACCCCGGACGGACAGCTGATGTGCTAAAACTATTAAAGAAAAGTGAGCTTCATTAATTCTATAACTACATGGTTGAATAACAAGTATATGTCCAATAAACAAACACGTCTAGATAAACAGCTACAAGTTAAGATAACAGCTAAGTATTAAATAAACAAAGACATGTTTGAATAGTGTAGCAGACGGGCTTCATCCAGATGGAGTTTTGGAACAGCTGGGGTTGCTGGAAGAGCCAAGGCGAGGTCACGGCCAAAGACAGGAGCACAGGTGAGGTGAGGTCATGGCCAAAGAAAGGAGCGGGAAGAGCCAAAGGCGAGGTCACAGCCAAAGACAGGAGCACAGACGATCCACCTTGAATCAGAAATCTCTCCCACTCTCCCGTAGGTGGGTGGAAAAGAGGGACAACATGTGAATCGCACTGCACCAAACAGAGGCATGATAAACCAAATAAAATAATGCAATGGCAGATGGCAAGTGATGTAATGAAGATTGCAGGTGGAGAGAGGGGGGGTGGGAGAAAGATACAGACCCAGGTTCGGGTAGGGGAGAGAGGAAGAGGGGGGGAGGTGGAAGGAGGCGGAGTGAGTAGGAGCGAGTAGAACCAGTGTGGTAAACTTCATTACAGTAGGTGAGGTAAGGCAGAAGTAAGTTAAATATTCTCTGATTGCTAGCTAGCCTGACAATAATCCTGTCCAAAGAGGAATGTTTTAAGTCTAACTTTGAATGTAGAAACTGTGTCAGCGTCTCTTACATGAGCTGGGAGTTTATTCCATAAAACAGGAGCTTGGTGGCTAAAGGCTCTACCTCCAACTGTACTTTTAGAGATTCTAGGAACCACAAGCAGTCCTGCACTTTGTGAGTGAAGGGTTCTGTTTGGTTGGTAAGGCTCTATGAGATCTTTAATATAAGATGGGGCCATGCCATTCAAGGCCTTATAGGTTAGCAGGAGGATTTTGAACTTGATTCTAGAGTGAACTGGGAGCCAGTGAAGTGAAGCTAACACAGGAGTAATGTGTTCTCTTCTGCTAACAATCTAGCTACTGCATTTTGAACAAGCTGAAGACTTTTTAAAGAACTTTTAGGACACGCTGCTAGCAAAGAGTTACAGTAATCCAGCCTAGACGTAACAAATGCATGGATGAGTTTTTCAGCATCGCTTCTAGATAATATGTTTCTGATCCTAGAAATATTATGTAGGTGAAAAAATGCAGTTTTACAAGCCTGTGATATGTGAGCCTTAAATGATAAATCCTGGTCAAATAAAACCCCCAGGTTTCTAACTGTGGGATTGGAGGCTATATTTACACCATCCAGGGAGACCATCTGAACAGGTAGGGTATCTCTGAGGTATTTAGGGCCTAGTATAATGACCTCAGTTTTTTCTGGGTTTAGGAGGAGGTCATTAACTGCCATCCAAGTCTTGATGTCATTAATGCAGGCATTAAGTTTCTCTAAGCGGTCATTCTGGTCAGGTTTAATGGATAAATACAACTGTGTATCATCCGCATAACAGTGAAAATTAATCCCGTGTTTCCTGATTATATTCCCTAGAGGCAGCATGTAAAGCATAAACAGGACGGGTCCTAGAACTGAGCCCTGTGGGACTCCGTGGCTAACTCGACTATAATGGGAGGAATGTCCATTTACATGAACAAACTGGTACCTATCAGATAAGTAGGATTTAAACCATTGAAGGGCAGATCCTCTGATCCCTATGTCATGCTCTAGTCTCTGGAGTAAGATGCTGTGGTCTATAGTGTCAAAGGCTGCACTAAGATCTAACAACCAGAATAGAGATTAGTCCCTTTTCTGTGGCCAGTAACAAGTCATTAGTGACTCTAACTAGTGCAGTTTCAGTGCTATGATGAGGTCTGAACCCTGACTGAGTGCTCGGCAGTTTCGTTCCGATATTGCGAGCTGCACTGCAGATAATAATTTGGCTAACAGGCTTAGCATCCGATGTGCGTAGCCGCGCTTCTAACTGCTCTAGCCTGGCCTCCAAGTCTAAAATAAGGCTACACTTAACACATCTGCCACTATCTTCACTAAAGAAGGCAGGATCTTCACTGAACATTTGGCACATGGAGCAGGACAGAGGAGTGAAAGCAGACGAGGTGGAGGCCATGCTAGCTCTTAGCAAAGGCTGGCGGTGTTTGGCTAAAGGGAAGAAACTATGTCGCAAACTGCTTAGACAGCAGTGGTTACTCACTAGAATGCTAAAGAATACACTTAGAATGTTTGAATACCAAACAAGATAACACTTAGTTAGATATTAGCAAAACGGGCGCTAAAATGACTGGAGCAATAAGGACAAAGACCAAACACTGGTTACGCTCACTTGGAAATGATGTCCCCCGTCAGCGTGTGGGAGCCTCATTCACATGCATTAGTAATAACCTTCGCTATAAGAACAACTCACCTCGCAAATGTCATGTTATCAAAACTTATATCTGAACACCAGAAGAACAACTACACTTTAATTAAACTAATTTTATTCATTTAGGTATGAAGGTAGTTTGTCCTCTCTGGGTGGGTGGAGTGCTCCTTCCCCAAGTGGAGGAGTTTAAGTATCTTGGGGTCTTGTTCACGAGTGAGGGAAGATCGGAGCGTGAGATCGACTGGCGGATTGGTGCTGCGTTCACCATCATGCGGTCGCTGTACCGGTCCGTCGTGGTGAAGAGAGAGCTGAGCCAGAAAGCAAGGCTCTCAATTTACCGGTCGATCTACGCCCCAATACTCACCTATGGTCATGAGCTCTGGGTCATGACCGAAAGAATGAGGTCCCGGATCCAAGTGGCTGAAATGAGCTTCCTCCGTAGGGTGGCTGGGCGCTCACTCAGAGATAGGGTGAGAAGCTCGGTTACCCGGGAGGAGCTCTGAGTCGAGCCGCTTCTCCTCCACATCGAGAGGAGCCAGTTGAGGTGGCTCGGGCATTTGGTTCGGATGCCCCCTGGACGCCTCCCTAGGGAGGTGTTCCGGGCATGTCCCACTGGGAGGAGGCCCCGGGGAAGACCCAGGACACGCTGGAGAGACTATGTCTCTGGCTGGCCTGGGAACGACTCGGGGTCCCCCCAGAGGAGCTGGAGGAAGTGGCCGGGGAGCGGGAAGTCTGGGCATCTTTACTGAGACTGCTGCCCCCGCGACCCGGTCCCGGATAAGCGGAAGAAGATGGATGGATGGATTTATTCCTTTAAGAACTCTTGTCTGTGATCTACCAAGTCTCTGTGAGTCTGTCATTTAATTACAATACAAGGCAATAACTTAGAAACAAAGAATTATATTTAGGAAATACTTGTTAATGTTAAAAATATAAAATTTCCTTAGAGTAAGGCATACTACCCGCCATGAATTAAACTCCAACAAAAATCCTGTGACTTTTCCTTTAAGGCCATCATTTTAAGATATCATGACCTCATGAATAAAACAAAACTCAACAACCAATACAACTCCCTATTTAGTCCTTAATAAACAACACCAAATAACAAAGCAATAAGCTAAATTTGTCACTGGTGAAAAACAAGAACTTTAGCACCCACTTGTCTTATCATTGCCTTGAAAATCTGGTTCTCAAATTAAACTGTAACTTAAATTGACTAAACCGTGTCATATCTGCATCTAACCTAACCCTGTTATACTGTCGTCCACACAAACCACCTTAGTCTTGAATCCTAACTGCCTCTTAAACTCATACTCACACCAGAAAAGACACGTGTCTCTCTGTCAGTCAAACCATAGTAAAAGTCATCAAGTTGATGGTACATCACCCACAGTGACTTGGCAGATGTTGGTGAACTTCACTGAAATCCCAGGCTGTGTTCTGTGTTCACTGCCCCCCCTCAGAGGGACTTCCTTCTCCGTCTGGCACGCTTCTGTCAGAGTTTCTGTCAGGCTTTTTCTGCTCCGTGTGACCCATTGACTAGCTGACCACTCTCGCAGCACCTTCCTGCACTCCCTCATGGACCCTTCAGTCAGGGACAAAGATAGATGAAGCTTCCAAACATCAAGGACCAGATCCACATGGTTCCCTCCTCGTCCTGGACCGTGGTTCAAACGGACCACACCCCGTTCTCTATTTGTTAGAGTGAACCAGCTCCACCAGCTCACGCTGTCGCTCCACATGGACCTCTGGGCCTCATCACCACGTCTGTTTCTCCACTCTCAGCATAAACACTCACTTTTCTGTAATTATACACACTCTTGGACAGCAGGACAAAATCCACATTCACATCAAATCTTAAATGCTAAAGCAGCGTCTTCTTAATGCAAGCATTGGTCGACCAAAAGCAGTCTATGCTGCACAAGCAAAGGAGACTCAGGAGCTCTCGTGCATGAACTCAGCAAAGCAGGAATCAGTCCAGTTTAGGATTGTTCCAGTGTAGGTTTAGATTGTTAGTAACTTGAATATTTAATCAAATCTTTTTTCACTACGCACCACTCATCATGCACACCACACATCCATCATTTATCACTCAATCATTTTTCAAAGGCAACATCATAATGTACATTGTATCACTACATTGTTAAACTGAGGGTTATGATAGAATTGCACACGAGTATTATTAAAATGCTCTATGCTTACATGAAATTTCTTGTACACTTGGGAAATCTCTCAACAGTCACCAAACTCGCAGAAGGAACACTAAACAGGTAAATCTGATCTGAAAGCTGTATAATTTTAAAACAAATTCCTTCACATTAGAAACTGGAAAGCAAACGTGTGAAATAAATCCACAGTCCACCCTAAAAGGGCCTGTAAGGGGACACATTCACTAATTTAATCTCATCCAAATAATGTGTCATCACATGAATAATGACTCAAAGCAAATACTACAAATAATACAACAAACATAACACTCCTGGGAAATCCAACACCAAAGTCAATTAAACAGGATCTATAAGGGAAATTAAGAACCTTTTTAGTTTGGACTCTTGAAGCAACAATGTAATGGAGTGTAACAGTGTATATCATTTAAATAGTTTTTCAAAATATTTGTTCCTGTTACTAGGAAGGATCAGATAGATTACAATACATCGCCCAGATTGGCATTCCTGAGGCCCCACTCCGGAGCCAGGCCTGGGGTTGGCCTGCCAGGCAAGCGCCTGGTGGCTGGTGCTCCTCCCGCGGGCCTGGTTGGGTAAAACCTGAAGGATTGATGTGAGATCACTCTCCAGTGGGCCCGCCGCCTGCAGAAGAGCTCAGAAGGGCCGGTGCAATGTGGTTTGGGTGGCAGTTGAGGAGGAGAGCCTCGATAGCCTAAACCCTGGTCATGGAGTTTGGCTTTTGGGACATGGAATGTAAATATATTCAAACAATAAAAAAAAAAAAAATCTTGGGCATACTGGACAAGAATGGTCCCCTAAAGTAGCGAGCAGCAGAGCATCAAATAAGGAACTTTTGAAGTGAGGTTAAAAATGCTGCTTTAGATCAAAAACAAACTGAACTTTAATGCCAAAACACCAAGACAAGTTAACATGTGATAGGTTGAAATGTCATGCTTTCATACTGAATTAGCATTAGAAAAACTCATGACCAAACTGCACATGGCACTGAAGTCTAAAATGCATTTACATTTGAACTATGATACAAAAAATGCAAACGTGTTTCAAATTACAAGTTAAATACTGTCTCACTTTGCATTATTACTAATGAAAACATGTTCATACTAACACAAAAACAAATGGAAAGACAACACAGAACTAAAAGTTTTTATTTTGAAAGAATTCACAGTTTCTAATGGCACTACAGCTTTTGTTGTAACTTATTCCTGCTCACAAATACTGTGCTGCTCACAGAGAAGGTAGAAAAACCCCAGAAGCCTTGAGGATTCATAAAAGGTGCAGAATGAGCATCTCTTTGTTTGCCGTTATGGGTTAGAAGAAGTCTCTGAAAAACTCATGCAAAGCAAAATAATCTCACATGCATACAGCTTTAGACAACATTGCACAAACAGATAAGGGGAGAAGGGTTGTGTGTCTGTGGAACAAGAAAAGTCTTTCAAATCAGAATAAGCTCCGTTCCCTTTATTGACATTCTTTTCTCTGTTTCAAACACCAACAATAGAGTGAAGTGTGAAGATGGAAGCACAAGGCCATGAAGGACAGGAAAGCATTTCAAAGTGTGGAGTGATAGATGCAGCACAACGTCACCAAGTCCTTCTGTGGAAAAGAAGAAGCAACAAAGGCTGCAGTAATGGAAGGGAAAGTTCTGTCTGAGTCTAAAGCAACCATATGGAGCCACTCAGAAACCAAACTGAAAATCTTCTGCACTTCATCATAAACAAGGCTCCTCGTTTCCACACCTGAAGGCGTCTGGAGGAGAGTCCCATCACTGCACGTTCAGAGCTCAAAAGAGCAGAAGAGAGGACAGCAATGACCCAGCAGCTCTGTACATGCAGACGCTGCGGTGGGATGGTCCGAAACAACACATGATCAGAATGTCTAATATCTGCTGGAAATGAAATATGACTGCAGTTATGGCCCGTTATTTTAGACAGAGGCAAAAAATACAAGCATTTCCAGAGAGAAACTGTCCCATGTCAGTACCTCTGATCATATTTTTCTGTAACAAATAAAGTAAGCTTCTGCAAACCTGCAGGACAGCGATACTGGCAAACCAGTTGCCTGGACTAGAACATCAGTTCTCCTTTAAATAAATAAATATGTACATAAAAGGGGTGTGTCAGGCCCATATGCAGAGTCCCAGAAGTCATATGTGTAAACAATCACCTGTGCCACCTGATGAGCTCCTGCAGAGCATTCCACTCAACAGCGGCGGGTTCCACTAACTGCAGTTCCAAAACCTCCTCCGACATCAGACAGGATGGCTACGTTTTTACAGATGTAAATAAAAGCAGCGTCCAGCTCATTTCTGCAGACACAAACCTAAAAGACATTTGGACCCAACAAAACGGGAATGATTCATCATGTAGGATCTGCAGACTGCTGTATTGCTTCAGGAGCATAATGAGATGCAAAACTGAAAAGCTGCAACTGCTCCAGCGTTTGTTCTTCATTCAGCTCCAGTGGTTGACTTGAGACAGACAGACAGAACCAGAGAATCACAGAGACCCAGGATAAAGTGGAATACTGTGGTCCATGAGTGCACGAGGAGTCCTTACAGGACCAAAACAGCATGAAGAAAATTCAATGTTGGCAACAGAAGGAAACAAAGAAAGATGTCGTACTTCACAGTTCTCACATTTGGATTCAAAACAGCAATTAAATAACATTTCAGAGTGTGGGGTTAAAATGTTTTCTGCTCAGAGACTGTCAAAAAAAAATCATCATCAATCTTTGTTGTTAGTGGAGCATGTGCTTATCAAAAACAGGATTTGGCGAGTTCTGACTCTTTCACCCATAGTTTCTCTTTTTGTGTATTAAAACTTTTTAACTTCAACATACATACAGGTTTTTTTTAAGAAAACGAGGTTTAAAACGGGTACAAAGGCACATCACCATAAACAGGCCTTTGACTGGAGTGAACGAGGGCTAAACAATCAGAACCAATGCTGCCACACCCACTTCACATCAATGGGATGCCGGGTGTTCATGGGAAATGTGGTTCTTTGGGATTTGCTAAGATCTGTGTGCCTCACAAGTCTGCTAGTTTCTAGTGAACAGAACGTCATACGTGTGACATGTGACCTTTTAAACATGTCCAGAGACTGCGGACACCCGGATGGTCCCGACACTCATCTCCTTATTTCCCTTCATGAACTGATGCAGAGCGGGCAGAGAGCCTCCTCTTGGCATGTGAGGGAACTGCAGCTCTGTTTGTTTAGACTTCCGTCGCTTCATCTTCTCCTGAGGGGATTTGGCAGAAGGCTGACTGGGAGGAAAAGAAAGGGTGTGGCCATTGCACAAGCTGGTGGGGGGGGGAGTGGGAGAGGAAGGAGGAAGGTGGCTGGTGTACAACTCCTCTGAATGAGTGGAGGAGCTGCAACTGCTCGTCTCTGTGAGGAACTTGTTCGGCAATAATGATGGTTCCTCTGGAGGTGGAGGGGGCGGTGCTTGAGGGGAAGGTGGTTGAGAAGGGGGTGGTGATGGAGAGAGACATTGGTGAAAGCCATTACACTTGGGATCTCCATTTGCCAAGACCCCAGAGGGATCAAATGCCTTCAAGGTCTCTACTTTGTCCAGGGACTTTGTCTTGCAGCGCTTTCTCTGAAACACAGAAACACAACAGGGATAAACAGGAAGGGTTTCCATGCTTCTCATGTAGAGCTGATGAGTAAAATCAGTCATCTTTGTGGAACACTGATTTTACAACAACTAGTCAGACAAGGATTGTAACAGCAGAAGAAAAGATGCAGAAAAAGCCAACTTTACAGAAAGTAATGCTTATTATTGAACTACACTGTGCTGCTTGTACGTCACACATCATAGTCTGCTTGGAAATACGTTTTTGTCTTCAGTTAAGAGCTGATATTAGCGGTGAAATCAAAGTTGTTGGCTAAGACTCAGCTATTGTCAACTTATTCCCCATCTTGTCTTCGCTACTGAAAGATGATCCTGAGTCAGTTCCCTGCTCTATTATACACACTTTCAGAACAAACGGACACTGGAGAACACACAGCACTTATGTAACAGACACTGTACCTTTTTCTCTGGAGAAAACCTTAGAGGTTCTACAATGTACAAGTCATCTGGACCGACTGGGGAGGGAAGAGAGGGGTCAGGTTAATGATGGAATGGCAAATTGGGAAAAAAAAGTTTTCTTTCTGAACACTGCTTGCAAACATCAACCAGGAGCAAAGCACGGCTCTCTCATTCCACTGCATAAGCCTGCATGTGGGGCAGAGCAGCACCATGCTCATCCCACAAACCAGCCGGGGAACAAGAGCCACCAACGACAGGACAGGGGGGGTTAGGCTCCTCTTATCCTCACTTTAGTGGGCGTTGTTTCATAACTGAAGAATGTTTGAGGGAAACTGAAGGTGTCAAGTGAAACAGACACCGCTCGAATAGAGCATTAAAAGATTTAATGTTCAGACTGTTCTTACAATATAGACTCATGTAAGAAGAAACAACAAGAAAACGAGGCAAACAGAGGAGGGCAAACTGCAGCGTAGATGTCAGCATGTAGTAGAGATGGCTTACCTTCTGAAGAAGAAAGCTGAAATGATTTGGAGCGAACGAGTGGACACGTCACCCTGCGCTTCAGGCTCATATCATCATAGAAAGAAAAACATCTGCCAAAAACACAACCCCAATGACTCACTCATGTTCACACAGTCACCTTTTCAGCTTCCAGTCATTAGCTGCAGGACTGGAGTGACAACATTTTCTAAATGGAAAAGGAAAGTGTGGAAGCGATCCAAAATGTTCCCGGAAGTTTGCAGAGATAGATCGAAAAACAGCAGAACCTTTCCGGGAGTTTAAAATACCAAGAAGATGGAAATAAGATTGGCCATTCTTTCAGAGTGAATGTGTGAGGGAGAGGAAGACGTACCTCTTGGGGCTGGGGTAACTGTTGCTCTTGGGAAGGGCAGCTGCGATGGTGGGGGAGCTGGGTGTAGAGCTCCGACAGCACTGCAGACACAGCAGCAGCAGGCACAGAACCAGAGAAACCACCAGATAACTCTGACGGTCAGAAACCTGCAGGTTCAAGAAGTCCGGTAAAAGCTGTGCATCTGAGTAAAAGACTCATCTCACAGAAATCCCTCTGTTGGCTTGGCTAAAGACAACAGTTAGCTCTTTGTTTCAGACAAATCCAGTTCTCCAAGTATGTCTGAATCCAGAGAGAGTTCACAATGTGTGAAGGCCAGCCTGACCTTTGTGGTGTTTGAAGCAGAATCCAAACACCTTCAGAGTAAAGATGGACATGTTTTCAGACAAAAAGAGAAATCAACACACACAAATAATCCATGCAACGTTGCTTACTCTCTGACACACTTTAAATTATGAAATGTTTTCCAAAGCGGTTCAACATAATAGTTAGGTTGTTGGCTATAGTTTGGTAAAAAAAAAAAAAACATTTGTAGTACTCATTCCACTACAAGAATATATGAAATGGAGGTTATATTTGATTCTCTTTTTTGACCTATTTCTGGAGAGGTTTTTATAATTGGGAGTCCCTCCCTGTATGTGTCTGAGCTGAGAGCTGCAGCTGAGTGTGAACCTGCCCTCCCACACCTGATCCTCATGACGCCATGTGCTGTGGACCAATGACTGAGGATTCACGCCTGTTTGAAAGAGCTCTTTTTCCAGCAGAATGGGCAGCTTTCTGGTGATCAGCTGGTCCTTGGTGGAGGGAGCTTCTGTTGTGAGTTCTTTTTGTGTCAGAGACCTTACTGACAGCAACGAGACAGAGGTTTTTTTATACCTTTTTCCTCACCGAGAAGGAGGGTGTAAGGACAGAGATGTTTGTTCAGCTTAGTCTGTTTAACAACCAGCTATTGTCTACATTTTTAGGACTGCTGGGGGACCTGAAACAGTGTCACCAATGGGGGACCTTTCTGTGTGGAGTGTGCATGTTCTCCCTGTGCGTTCCTTTGCTTCCTCCTTTGGACTGAAGCTCCGCCCACCCTCACGACCACAGACATGCATATGAGCCCGCCCACAAGCACTGGAAAGGTAAAAGGATTGGCTAGAATTGTACAGAAAACGGAAGAGAAAACCAAGTGATTGACACGTCTGAACCAAAGCATCGGTACCGACTTGTTACCGAGTTTCAGCTCTCATCCCCATGTGACCCCTCACATGTTCTGGTTCTGGTTTGGACAATGATCCTGCTTTTAGAACACTGAGATCAGGCCTGTGTGTTTGAAGGACACCTGACCGTAACTCTCCATCAAACAGCCTCATTCTGAATGGAGCTGCAGGATTCATGCCGCTGTCAAACCCGCGGCACAGTCTGAACCGCTTCATGAATCAGTCACATGGTACAGTCAGACGGCGAAGCTTCAGCTCCTTGATGAAGCAAGCCTCGATACACGCTTCACAGAAGCTCCTCCTCCACTACTCGACACGCCTCGAAGCCTCCACGCAGAACGTCACATCACTGCTGACAGCTTGTTTGCTGTTTTGTGTCACTCTTTTGGTACCCAGTGGGTTTTCTGTGTGCTGTCGTGTTGGTTGAGAGATCTTTTTTTATGTGAACTCACAACCTGTGACTTGTGTTACCTTCCTTTGGGTTTTTGTCTTTGAGGCTATCCTGCTGTTTTTCCCTGCAGCTAACGGCTAATTAAAGCTGCACTCTACCATAGAGCTCCAGTCTGGGTTTCCTTTTTTTATTTATGTTACACCTTCTCTTCCCTCCTCTTGGGTTTGGGATCGTAACCCTCTTTATTCGCTCTCCTTACAGGAAATCTCAAACCTAAAGGTCATACGTTTGCGGGGTGCAAATGTACAGGTTTGTTTACCTCCATCTGCAGCTGGGTGATGGTGCTGGAAAGATTAAGCATCAGTTTGGTGATGTTCTCCAACTGGGTCTGCAGAACCTGGATGGACTCGGTCTGCTTCTGGTCCTGTTCAAAAACACCAAACAATCCAGGCAGCTGGTTCGTTTGGGTTCGGTATTTAATGCTGTTGATTAACTTTGAAAGATTGTGACCTGCTCAGCAGCTATGCGGGATGTGTTCTGCAGTTTGGTGATGGTCTTGTTGAAAGCTCTTTGCATCTCCTCCATCTGTTTACGGTACCTGGAAAACACAGATGCAAACATCTCTGCTGTGTGCATCATCCACACATTTCTAACACAACTCTGTTTGGTGCAATATGTTGAAGTTTAGCATTTGTCTTTCAAAGCAACCTCTGGCTGAGCTCCTCCAGGTATCTGCTGGATAGGCTCATGTTCATCTCCAGAGCTTTGATCCGGTTGTTCAGCCGCATAAACACACTCTCCTTCTGACTGGACCCATGGATTGCTCCTCCATTCCCGTTCACTGCTCCACCACTGTATTCTCCTGCATTCTGCAGCTCTGCATAGAAGTCAGTCGCTACGCGCTGGGAGGTGCTGCTCCCACTGGGGCTCAACAGCTCCTCCTCCACAGCATCTTCCACCCGCTGCGACTCTTCCAACTGAGGAAGTAAGTCTCCCTCCACGTGGACCTGAGGAGCCTTATTACTTTGTCTCTGTGTGTCCCCCCCAGTGTCTGTGCCGGACCTCAGTGTTTCTGAGTGGCCATCAGTTGGTGGGAGGGTAGCTGGCAGGTCAGTGGGAGGGGTTCTGAGGTCTTCAGGCCCAGATGCAATGGCCAGCATCTGAGCAGGCCGCTCGCTGACAGAGGAAACACCAACAGGCGTTTCTGAGGACGAAGGGGCAGAGCTGACGGGAGAACTGGGGGTAGCACTGCTGGCCTCCTGGGTCTCCAGGGTCGAGGCAGCTTGGAGGGGGGGGGTGGCTTCAGAGACTCTGGATCCATCTTTTCTAGGGGGTAATGGTGTCTTCTCTGGGGTGGGGTGCGTCAGGGAGCTGTGGCTGTCTGTGAAAGTGTGTGTGGGAATGATTGAGGTTCTGCTCGGCTCCAGGAGGATATCGGGTTCTGTCATGTGAGCTTCAGGAGTGAGGGTTCTGGGGTGGTCATCTGTGCTGAGGGTCTCGCCCACTGTCCTCCCCTCAGTATAGATACTGACAGATTCCACAGGCTCAAAAGCCTTTTCTGTCAGAGGGAGGGGGTCCAGGGAAGGCGTTGGGACAGAGCCAGTGATCAACGGAGGGGTGTGCATGTTCACATCTGGGTGGGTGGGTGTTTGAGGGCGATATCCTCTCCTCTTGAGGCTGCGTAGTCTCTCCCTGACCACCCTGACGGAGCACCAGCGAAGGAGGAGCTCAGGGAGGGAGGCTGAGCAGGACAGAGACAGTGAGGAGAAGGAGAAAGGACAGTACGTATGGCTCTCCCACTGTTTCCCATCTGCCTCCTGTCTTCTTTTCTCCTCGTTTGTCTGCTCTTCCTCAGCGTCTTCCTTCATCAGAGTGACTGTAAACTGGTTGGGCTCTTCTTCCTCTACTTCTTCAACTAAAGTGACTATCTGTCTATCCTTATCAGATTCAGAGCTCCCCTGGGCTGCAGACGGCTCAGAGTTTGTGGATACCAGTCTGTAAACCAAAAACAGAATCAGGAGTATAGAACTGTTGAACTTATCGGATCATATTGCTTTCTCTGTGCGACACATGAATCCCTGTGGACAGTGGTTGACTTGTCCTTACACTGTGGATTCATCAAGAGCTTTAACTGCAGTGTTTGTGTCCTCCTTTGCACTCCTCTGAGCTGTGACATTACCTGCACAAAAGATAAAAAAACTCAAAACAGGACACAAAACACCTGGCCACCATGTGAGGGTGAACTAGATCCTTTGGCATGGTCCCATCTTACATCCTGTAGGGGGTATACGCTCCATGCAGCGCGGCTGAAATGCTCATGTTTGGGAACTAGAACAGTTGGAACTCAACTCTCTCCTATGCTCACATATCCCAAAATGCCACAGCATGGCATCCTAAATGCAATTCTTTCAGCAAATTTGGCAGGTGGCATTTGTAAAAGGGAGGCGGCAGTTACAGTTCTACTCGCCGTGCGATGGGCACAGAGGTTTCAAGAAAAAGAGAACATTTTACAGCGACCAGATGATTTTCTGACACCAGTCAGTGGCCACCCAGGCATTTTTAGAGGTCACGCGATGGCAGTCCAGTGACAGGTGGGTGGCAGGAATGCAGCGGCGCAATAATTGACTGATAGGAAGGTCTCCAAGATCCCCAAAACCGTCTGAGGAGCGGGCGATTTCAGTCCTCCCGCTGCCATCCCTCTGCTACAGAAAAGGCTTTCCTTTTAAAATGTTTTGGTTTTGGCTCAAAAAGTAGAACAAACTGCAAATGAAGTGTGTCTGTCACCCCAGTGCAATTGCCTTTCTATCCCCAAAATCTGTGAAGTAAAACAAACACCGTGCTGCCACCGAGTTTTTGACAATATAACTAACTTACTGAGAGCAGTGTATCTATAAAGCCCACAACTGGAATCAAAAACATCTGAACTCTTAAAATGATATTTACTCCAAGTATCAGCATGACATGGCACACGGTTTTTCATTTTGGATTATTTCACATCTGAAATATATTGCAGATATGAAAATGCAAACATACATTTCATTTGTTTTATCAGTTCTATTTGATCCAAACACGTGTTGTACATCCACTTCATTTTTTATCACCTGTGTTTCTATGACCAATTGAATTACATTTATTCATTAAATTTGCTTGAGTTCAGTATTTAGAGCTGAATTTATGACACATCTTAGATCCTTGGAGGCTCTTCTGCTTTTGGCAAAATACCTCATTTCTAGTAGGAATTTTAGCGTCTCAGTAGAGAAAAGAAACGATTTTTCTTCAACAAATATATTAGGAGATCTTTCGTGTTCCACAGATCATCTTAGACCCACATTTGAACTCTGACAGCAGTTCAAATGTCTGGATTGACCAGATCAGCTGTATTAATAGAAATGTGCTGCTTCTGGTTAAGTTTGGCTGACTGACCTGTATGTTACTCCTGTTAACCAACTTTGAAATGTAATCATATCAATGTAATCATATCAATGTAATCATTTTAAGTCTTCCATGACCACACACACAAAACAATCTTTCCAAAAAAAATTCTATGGTGTCTGACACTTGTCTTTCAAAATGTTGTGTTTCCGGGGCGTTCTTAGGAGTTGGAATGACTTCTTCATTTACTTTGTTCTAAATGCTCTCTTTGGTCCATCTGAACTGAACTCAAAATATTTTGAACACATTTCTAAATAATAGTAATAACTTAATAGCAAACTATTATATATATATTTTATAATGTTCTGCAGTTAAAGAAGGACTTAAAATGCTCTTTAGGCTTGCTCATCTTGGTAATTTTGCTGAAATTAAAGCTTAGTAAAAAAGTAATAAAGATGAAGGTAGTGTGGTAATCTAACACAAAATGGGATGTCCACAGATGTGGATGCCAGGTCTTAACAGGTTAAGGTTTTCACTCTGTGACATTTCACAGTTGCAGTCCTATTCACCTCCTGATGGAACCAGATGTCTGCACCAGAGGAACGAACCATTCCAAATGAACAAAAATGAAGGTTATGTAAGCATTTACTAGTGTGACTTCTAATCTATTCATGTCTTTAAAATTCTGGAAAGTCAAGAAAACAGAGCTAAAAGCATGTTGGTGTTTATAGGACACAAGTTCTACTGCACATATCACCGCGAGAAGAGAATGAAAAGAATGAATTAACACTGAGAGCTAATAGAGATTAAAGAGAAGCTAAAGAGGAAATAAAGAGCAGTCTTCAGCTTAAGGTTTGCCTACCTTCCAGCTCCGCTCCGCCCTCTGGTCGGGGTTTGCCTCCAAGCACATTAGCAGCAATATTACTCACCATGTCAATAATTGCATCTACGGAAAAAACAAGCCGACATACATTTACCAAGCAGACCAAGGCGGCATTTTGAGGATAAACTGTAGGAAAACATCCTGACTCTGTCTAACATTCTTTTTTAATTTTCTTCTCAAATGCTGGTTCCATTTTTTCCAGTTGTCTTTTCAATTTTATCTTTTCCTTCCAGCTTTTGGACTTTCTGCCCACTGCTCCTCAGCTACTTAAAAAGGGCAGAATCAGAAAATGGTTGATGACTTCATAACCTCATATCTAGGGTGCAGTTCTACCGCTCAGAAAATACAGAGAAGAAGACGTTTGTACATGTTTGCAGTTTAAAACAGAAACCAGAGAGCAAAGGTGCATTGTATAAGAGCAGTTCAAAATGAAGCACTTGGAAAGTTTCATCACGTGGTCTCATTGACAAAAGAACGAATGCCTTCACCACGAGTGGCCAGGTTGGGTCCGGCAGCCCGTGACCCCGAAAGGGACAAAACGGGTTTAGAAAATGAATGGATGAAAATGAACAAAAGAACATGATAAACTAACCTTAGATATTCTTCTATGCTGTTCAGCGGATGCCTGAGCGTGACATTGAAGTTCAACGTTTCTGAATGTAGAAATGACCACAGTCTTCCTTCCAAGCTCAACTCTAAGCTGCCTTTGCCTCCAGGTGGTTTAAATGTTTAAATGCAATCTTTTTTACAGTGTTCTCCAACCTTTTTGTGGCTGCAGCCCGGTTGACCCCTTAGGATTTCACAGCAACCGAGGGGGGTGAGGTGGGGAGTGTTGAACGACAAAGTAACAGTATTCTTTAATGCAACACAACTTTATTAATATTAATAATAATACCAGATAACATCCTCTGCCGTTTCATGTTACCGGTATGCGAACAGGCTCGGTTTGTGGGCATCCCCTGTTGCCATATATCCAGATTTTACGTAGGGCTTTCTTGTAGCCTACTGGTTTTTTTTAAGTAGTAGCCTGCTCTTCCAACCGTTCTTCTGTCCCTTTTCCATTTGCAAAAAAATGTTCCACATACACGTTTTCTTGTGTTGCAAGGGCCAGAAAACGGCCGGATTACTTTTAGCGCTCATTTACTGAAGTTAAGAGAAACTCCGATCATCTTCAAAACCAAAAGAATAAAGGATTGTTCAGAGGTAGTCATTTTCTACCCTGACTGAACTTCACAGCTCAAGTGATTGAAGGTGTAGCTGAGACGATCCAGATATTTTTCAAAATAAAAGATTGTTGAGACTCAAAAGAAGAATCCAGGTATAATTAACTACTACTTTTCTGCGGCCCTGTGCCAACTGATCCACGCTCAATGGTTGGGAACCCCTGCTCTAGAGGACGTCTCTGCACTGAATCATTCTGGTCAATTTGTCAGTCACCAGTTGTGTATTATATAATATGTAGTGTCATATGGGTGTAAGTACACATGCATACGTACTGGTTGCTGAACCAAGCAAGTTTTCGGAAGTCTTGTCCTCCGAAGGTTGGTAACCAGGAGGATAGTCTAAAATGAGAGCAAAAGAATTCATACAAAAACTAATCACATTGTGTTATTAATGCATGTTAAGTACAGCTCAAGCCCTGGAAAGGTTGAGTCGTCTGAGTTTCAATAAATGGAAACTACAAAGATTTCAAATTACACGGAGCAAAATATTTACAACACAGGTTTTTATACACACCGTAGTCTTCATCCAGGTACTCTGGTCGCTCTGAGGGATACTGGGAATCTGCTATCTCCTCATACTCCTCCACCATGCTCGTACCAAACACCCTACACAGCACACACACAAGAAAATGTGGACTTGGGTAAGAACAGAAGTTTCTTCCTCAAAAAGCAGGTAGGACTTCAATGTTGAGTCACTGGACCATGTGTCCATTCCTAAAATCAAGAATACATCTAGAGCCATACCCCTCCCACACGGGCCCCCCTCAGCCAACAAACTAAGCCCGGAGCTGAGGGACTTATTTCCAGTTAAGGAAAAACTGCTGAGCTACTTCCACTTGAACGTATCTGCACAGGTCAATTTCCCGAAAACAGAAAATGAGTCCAGCAATGGTGTTCTCGAACTGGACGCCATGGATAACCTGTCAGGTACGCTCCTCCAGGCACGTGACACGATCTCCACCTCACGCACAGAACAAAGTAGCCAACCCGAGGAGAGGCATCAAGGCCACCACAGCAGAGCACAAGAGGAGACTAGAGAAGCAGGTATGGCAGAACATACCGTTTCCATCAGACACTACAGCGCCTGTGCTGCGATGCGACACCACTGATGTGGCACTGACAGAGGAGCTGAACAGCTTCTTTTTCCAATTCAAGTCACAGGCACAGCACTCAGCCACGCCACCCTAACCCCCCTCTAACAGCCACGCCACCCTAACC
>BSAI01000228.1:22661-47523 GCA_036245035.1 Adrianichthys oophorus | reverse complement strand
ACCCCCCTCTAACAGCCACGCCACCCTAACCCCCCTCTACCAGCCACACCACCCTAAACCCCCTCTACCAGCCACACCACCCTCTGGTACCTCTTACTCTTGAGGCTGTGGCAGCTGTGGCTGCTCAAGCCATGTGCTGATCAGCTAGCACAGGACATGTGTCACTGGAATAGGTCTCCATTTCAACCTGCTTCAAATCTGCACCCACCATCCCTGTCCCCTAAATAGTATCTACAATCAGCCCTATACCGCTCACACCTGTCATCATGCTTAAATAAACATATCAAAGTCTGCCTCCCCTCTTCTCTAGACCTGCATCGGTTTGCCTAGTGGCCCAACAGAAGACGCAGTGGCCATCATCCTCCACGCTGCACTGAGTCACCTGGAGAAACAGAAACGTTGTAACGTAGCTACATTAGGATGCTGTTTGTTGAGTACATGTTCAACACAATAATAATCCCCAAGTGAGCCAACCAGCGGCTCCCACCATCCACCTGCTCATGGATAAAGGACTTCCTAGTTAACCAACTGAAACTGGGTCAACACTTTTCATCTGTCCGAACTCTCATCACCAGCTCCCCCCCAGAGATGTATGCCGAGTCCACCTCTCTACACGCTCTATAGATCTGACAGCAGTCCTACCCACACGGAGAACCTCATTGTACATCAGGAATGAGACGGCCTACAAGGATGACGTCCTGAAACTTAGGGACCAGAGTGCATTTAACAACCTGGCACTGAACATCACCAAGACCAAGGAAGTTCCAGTGGAACAGAGCTGTCTTTGTTCATCAACAGCGTGTGGAGAATCCTTCAATTTCCGTGGGGTCCACAACTCAACATGATCACCTGAGCTGCCATGTTGGCTGATGTTCTCTGCCCTGGACAGAAAAGGCTCAACACTGTTGAGCTGTTGAATCAGCCAGAAACATCCTGAAGGACAACACTCATCCCAGCTGTCATCTTTTCAAATCTTTGACAAATAAACTGTCCTGCAGTGACCAAGATTATTTCTGCAAATGGGACATACATTTTAGAAGAAAAGAGCTTCTCAAATGGAAGATGGTACCTGATGAGGCTGAGGGGACAGAAATGTTCCGATCCAAAATGAGAAAGAAGTTCAACCTGCAGAAAAAGACATAACACTGTCACAATTACGACAGCAACTTCCACTGGTTTAGTATCTGTTAGTCACAAAAGTAAGCTCCTAGTTTTTCAATCTGATAGCCCATTAACCACCCAAGAAATCAAGAACTACCCAGACGTGGAAACAAGGTGTGTTACTTTGTTAACTTCACATGCATTAAGAATGTTCATGTTTGGAACTTTTTTTAAACGTAAAGTTCTGACAGGGGAAAAAGAGTGCTAACCTTTATGTACTTGATGAACATCTGATGTGAGTGGAAGAGGGGGGGGGCAGAGAGAGAAATAAAATAATAAACGGAGTCAGTCAAGACTCTATCAAGCTACAAGCAAGTCAAAAAAGCAAAAAGTTCACCTTTCTAGCGAAGCAAATATACACTATCATGTTAACATTACAGGATAAGAGATGCCTTTGCAAAAAACAGTTAGGAAAAAAATACAGACACAAGACAGACTTTAAAGCTCAGAAAAGAGAAATGAAAAATGAGGAAAAAAAACGATGATATTTGAAGTGACAAATCATCATGCAGGCAGTGACACATACAACAAAATAGTATTAATGCTACAAACAGAGCAGAGATGACAGTGCAGTTCATAAAGAAGAGTTACACTCCTGTGAACATCGCAGCCATTATGAAGACTTAGAATATGAAACATGAAAGAATGACAAGTACGGGGTAAGACAGCTTTCAATAAAGAACGCATTCATAAAGAAAAAACTGTATTCATGGAGACAAAGTCTTATTCATAAAGACAAAGTTGTGCACAAATGTATATTTTGTGCACAAAATATACATTTGTGCACAACTTTGCAGAAAAAATATGAATCCAACCTTTAGTTTTATGTTTAACATGTCTGTTTTGATTACGACTTTTCTGTGTCTTGAATACAAATTTCTTCTGTTAACAAACTGTCAAAAATACGTCACGAGGTCACAGACATACCGTGGGTAAGGAAAGTATTCAGACCCCCTTACATTTTTCACTCTTTGTTATACTGCAGCCATTTGCTAAAATCATTGAAGTTCATTTTTTCCTCATTAATGTACACACAGCACCCCATAATGACAAAAAACACAGAATTGTTGACATTTCTGCTGATTTATTAATAAAGAAAAACTGAAATATCAGAAAAATCGTCTTCAAAACAGACACGTCAAACATAAAACTAACTGTTGTCTTCAGATTTTTCTGCAAAAATGTTCATCAACTTTGCTTTTATGAATGTTTCTTTTTGAGAGTTATGTTACTCCATAGACCTGTAATACACATTCTGAAGTGTCCCTCGCGGTCACATGACTGCTGCATGGAGGTTTACACGTGTGAAAAATGAGAAAACCACTGTGACGTGAGAACGTCTAAGCCAATAAGAAAACAGGGAGAAGCACATTCACCCGGGCTAAAAAATAGCATAGCATAAAAAGTTTGAAAAAACATTCTGAGAAGTTTCAAAAACTGCTGTCGTGCTGCATTCACACCGGACGCGTCTGCCGCCTCCTTTACGCTGGTCACATTTACCGCTCAACGCCTTGACGCCTGGCCCGTAGAGGCGTGGCGTGACAAACTTCATTCGTCGACCACATCGTGGAAAACACAGATGATGTTGAGAGAGGCGCTTGCGTTTATGCGTTGGAGAGAGGCGCCGGCGAGCACGTGGCCGTGTCTGGGTTCACCACATCTTCAGTCTCTCCAGATGTGATGAGTCTGCAGCGGGGCTGTGCCTGACAGCAGTTTCAAACATTACTTCCATCTTTCTGTGGCCCAGTTTGAACATTGACCCCAGAGGGGAAAATACAAAGAAAACTAGGGGATCTTTTTGGGATTGTCTCGATGAAAATAAGAAAAACAGCCCCTGGATCTGGGGGGATCGCCCCCGCTTCGACAGCACCCGCGGGCCAGCATAGCAAGGATGGCTTCCAGCTACAGCAGTTCTGCTGGCGGAGCCAGGCAGCAGAGTGTCCCGGTAGCTCTGCCCCCCCCGTGTGATGACATTGACCGCTTCCTCTGCTGGACCTTGTGCGGTGGAGCTTACTACGCTGTCCACCAGGCTGGCACAGCGGGCTCTTGGAGAAGGCCTGGAGACTCAACAACAGTCTCAGGACTGAGGATTTCTGAGACGGCGCCTCCCATCTTCTGGCTGAAAGTTGCTTTATTATTTTCTGCAGACCGCATGAGGCCCATTGCACAAATGAGTGGTGAGAGTATAAGAGCGCTGCCGGGCTGAGAGCTATCCTCGCTCTGCTGGTCCGCGGAGAACCACCGCGAGTGCCATCATAGCAGGGGTGATTCCCGGTGCATCTGTGGAGCTCCCAACACAAGCCAACATCCCAGCCTCCCAACATCATCCATGTTTCCCATGATGTGGTCAACGAGTGAAGTCTGTTGGCGGTTGCTCCACGGCTGAGGCGTTCAGTAAATTTGATGCGCGTCAAAACAGAGGAGGCAGACGTGAATTTTTACGCCTCAGCCGCAACGGGTGTGAATGCAGCATAAGTCAAGACAGGAGTGGGATCATCCAGCCTCCTTACCCATCAAGGCCAGCCTGAGCTGGCTGCCATGTAGCAATTCCTCATTTGAAAGGAAAAGCCTTCAGCAGCCTTTCTTCTCACAATTATACACAGCTGGAAAAACTAACTGGAGCAAAAGTTCTTCAAAGCAACAGTACGTACAAGTCAGTGAATGGATTGCTTTTTCTAGAAACCTTAGCATATTGCATAGCTGGAGATGAGTTTTTTATTTGAACTGTTTTAAATGCTTTTTCAAATGACTTTGTCTCACTATTGCAGCTGTAAAAAGAAGAAAAGAAGTGAGCACCTTTACAAATTTAGCATAAAGCTGTTCATCCAGAGGGAAGCTCTGCACTATTCGCTCATCACGGGCATGAAAAGTACCCAGCTTCACCCACTTGTTGGTGGGATATCTGCAAATAGAACAAGTAAAAATAAGAGTGTGCAGAGTACCACAGAGTTACATCAACAACCAGTTAATACTTGGAATCCATCTGACTGGAGGTTTGTCTTTCCTTTAAAGAAAGGTAAAGTGGTTTTCAAGATATTGTGTCTTAGTCACTTCTTCTCTTACGGGTGGATACGAGCTGTCTGCAGCAGAAAAATGAGCAAATGAATATGGGGCACACAGGACAAGCAGACTTTGAAGATTGTAAACAACCTGGTGAAAGTGTTCATGAACATTTTGTTTTCTGGGGGCATACTCCAGGTTGCAGTGAACTACTTAAACAAATTGTAAGGGCAACTCAGGGGGAAGTAGGTGAGACGGAGGGGTGGTATGGCTTTTTCATTCTCCCTCACCCAGTGCAGGGAGCCCGTTGGTGCTGTTCAATTAAAAGGTGGGTTATAGCCTCCCACATGCCCTTACGTAGCACCTGCACATCCTGTGCATGCAGCATTGTGCACGCTAAAGGGTGCAGGATGACAACATTCCCTGCTTTTCAAATGAACATTTTGCAATCAAATTCTTTTTGATTAATTATTATTTAATTAAAATTAAAGTCAGACATGCAATTACTCATGATTGAATATCTTAATTGTTGCCATGCACTGATAAATGTGAATATAATTTCTATTTAGTTACATGTTATTACGGGAACAAAGCATAAACCACAGCCGTGTCTGTTTCCACGCACTGCAGGAAAAATGGTCATTGTCTGTATTTTCCTTAGGATGTTTCTTACATCTTGTTTGAACATGTAGGACACACAAAGAGCTTACCTGTCGCTAATGGAAACTAAAAAGTCTTTAGGTGTTGATGAGAAGAGCTCAAAGTTAGCTATGTCCAGCTGTTTGACCTGAATAGGCTCACAGAGCTCAATGACAAACCTGAGGAAAAAAGAAAAGTTTACTCAAACAGAGGCGGAAGTGCAAGCCACATGCCAAAAGTCAGACCACAGTTTGTTAAAAGCATCTACCAGATTTTATTGCTGCAAGGATTAAGCATGTAAAGGTCCATATTCTCCATCAGAATCGCAGAAGTACTCTGAAAACAAGGAAAATCACTAAGGAGCATCCACTATCAAATATCAGTCGAGTATCAATTCAAAGAGAATTACAAACAGCCAAACACAACAGAGTTGAATTTATGAACGTGTGGAAGACGTACCTTGGCCTCACTGTTAGCAGACAGTATCTTGGCACCACACTCTACAGAGGCGTAGTTATTCTTAAAGTTTTTCTGGGTTTTCTTCACAGGATGAGAGCTGCCACTTGCTGACGTGTGGAGGGTCTGACCTGAACAGAGGAAGTGTCTGTATCAGCTTCATTCTACTTGCTTAAGGCAAAGCTTAAAGATGATGTTTGAGGATCATTCAACTGCTGGTGTGAATGAGTTACACAGAGAGTGACAGCTCCTGTGTAACTGTGTATATGTAAGGGTTAGGGTTTAACTTTATATTTATGTAGCTCAGTGCATAGTTACAGCTCACAGACCAAACAATGACCCAATACATGTTTCAGCAGTTTTTTTTTAATTCAGAAAGCTTTTTTGAATACAATGTCATATATAAAACTGGTGACCAGCGCTCGGGAAAGAGGTGCTGCCGTCCCGCTGACTCATCGCATGCTTCACGGCAGAAGCAGAGCCTCTGCAGGCTGCACCAGTTCCATCCAGACGTTAGCTCCTCCGCACAGAGTTTCTCCCTAAAAACGCACACTGCAGTCAGGGAGAACTGAGCCAAACAACCACCAATCCTCCATGAGGAAGAAGGCTGCACCGCGGAGTTCCAGAGAAGGAAATGTGTGTGAGGTGCCAGACAAAACCTCAAAAACTTGAATAAATTGCTGAGTTTATGAGACGAGGAGTCCTGCTTTCACATTCTCTCTTTGCCGCTAAAAAAGATCACAAAAGTTCCCGTCACTGAGGCCTCCATCAGGTTTAGACCAGACCAGAGAAACGGAGCACACGTGGTCTGAGTTAGCCACGCCCACTGAGTTTGATGGGACAGTTTGACAGATAACGTGATAAAATAGTGTGATCTAGATCATGAAATGTGTCATTATATCATGAAATAAATAAATGTGGCATTAAATCATTAAAAATTAAATTTTAATGAAATATTGACACATTTAATGAGACTTTTAATTATTTAATGACAATTTAAAATAATTAGTGACATTTATTTTTTCCACATCAAAGATCTTAATTTCAATTTGTCTCTTTTAGCCCACATTGGACAATGAAATAAATAAATGTGTCATCAAATGTTTAAAAGTGCTTTTTAATGGCAATTTTAATATTTTAATGACATGTATATTTAAACATTTATTTATTGATTTCCAATTTAAAATATTTAATGCCAGTCAACATAACTAATGACACTTTTATTGAATGATTTCATTGAGTATATATTTACTTAATACTGTCCCTCCTAAACCTCCATAGTCAATCAATAACAAAATTAATCTGATTATCGCATCACATTTCAGATTCACATAATCACTTTTTGGATTGTGATTAATCACTGTGTTTTACTGGGTAAATTCTATGCGACAATTTGCTGCTTTTGAACAACAACAAACAAAAAGGCCAGAGAACATTTGTGCACAAAACACAACATTTTATGTCTTGATGATATATTTTTTAAATTAATTGCATGCGTCAGTGTTGACAGCGCTCGCTCTCTCTCACACACACACACACACACACACACACACACACACACACACACACACACACACACACACACACACACACACACACACACACACACACACACACACACACACACACACACACACACACACACACACACACACATATTTCTATAAATAGTAGAGCAAAAAATGATTTAGTCAGCCAACAAATGTGCAAGTCTTTCCACTTTAATTTTCATCATACGTATACCTCAACTATGAGAGTCAAAATAAACCAAAAAGAAAACCAGAAAAATCACATTATTGTCTTTTTGTTAATGAAATTATTTGCAAAATGTGGTGGGAAAATAAGAGTGTGGTCACCCACAAACAAGCAATATTTCTGGCTCTCACAGACCTGTACCTTTTTCTGTTAGAGGATCCTCTGTCCTGCACTCGTTACCTGTATTAATGACAGCTGTTTTAATTCGTCATCTATATAAAAGACACCTGTCCTCAACCTCAGACAGTCACACACCACTATGGTTAAGACCAAAGAGCTGTCTAAGGACACCAAAGACAAAATTGTTGCCTTGCACCAGGCTGGGAAGACTGAATCTGCAATAGCTAAACAGCTTGGTGTGAAGAAATCAACTGTGAGAGCAATTATTAGGAAATGAAAGACATACAAGACCACTGATAATCTCCCTCCATCTGGAGATCCACGCTGGATCTCACCAAGTGGCGTCAAAATGATCACAAATGACTGTAAAGCGCTTTGGGCCTCGACGCTCTATACAAGTACACGCCATTTACCATAATTTACAAATAAATAAAAAAATGAGATGATGTGATTTTCTGGAAAAAAGTTTCTCACTTTGTCCCTCATAACTAAGGTATACCTATGAGGAAAACTACAGGCCTATTCACACACACGCGCACGTGTGCGTAACAGAGAGCAGAGGACGCGGTGCTTGATGATCCTCATGGGAGGACAAGGTGTAGGCTGTGCAAAAAGGCGCCTGTAACCATCCAGAACATTAGTGCATGGTGTACGATGCTGGCAGGGAAAGCATCCATGGAGAGCGCCACAACCAAATGGCTGGGATAGGAGTTTACAAGTCTCTTTTTTTATTCATTCATTCATTTTCCAAACCGCTTTATCCCTTTCGGGGTCACGAGGTTGCCGGAGCCTAACCCGGCTACTCATGGGCGAAGGCAGGGGACACCCCTGGACTGGTCGCCAGTCTGTCGCAGGGGCCACAATCACACACCCAAACACACTCACATTCACACCTAGAGACAATTTAGAGTAACCAATGAACCTCCTTTATGTGGACATCCTTGAGGCTTCTTATTTTTTCTCTGAGATAGTTGTTGTTTTAGGAGCTTTTCCTCACCGAGAAGGAGGGTCTAAGGGTCTATGGCTGACTTTATGTTCTTTTGAAATAAATACTGGTGTGGAGCCCACTGGACGGCTTTGGTTGTGATATTGGGCTACATGAATAAAATTGAATTGAAGCCTTCCTGAAAATGACGAGGAGGAAAAACTCCACATCTGGCTGCAGGAAAGTGCACAATGTGGGCAGGGCTTGAGAAGCGCACGCTTTTTGGCAACACTGCTTCCTGTGCGGGCTCGGATCCTTCGGGCTAGAACCGGGGACCCAGCAGCAGGCGCCATGGCAGGACGGCTGGGTCAGATGAGAAGTCTCTGTCTCGCTTAGATTGAGGAGGCACGCGGGCCGGCTCAGGCCTCAAGAAAAGCTCCTGCGGGTCAGAATATTCTTCCACTAGGACCGGCCCAGAAGAGGCTCCACGATGGCATTAGCAGTCAAAGCCTCCAAAAACACTGCCGGTCACATGTCTGTCTTCTTGTATGCACGTGTACCCAATAATGTCAGCACCTACTTTTTTCCTTCTCCACCTCCATGACTTGCTTCTTCCACTCATCAAAGGTGGGGATGTCCTCTTTACTCGGAACTGACGGATCAGGTTCCTTGGCAGTGTTGGCCTCGTCCCCCTGAAAGACAGAAACTTCCAAATCACTAAGGGGTCAAAGACCTGAAGGCTCAGAGATTACTGCAGCGGATAATACCCACTAAAAAAGACAATCTGCCATTAATGCTACTTTGCATGCTGTTACAGGATCTCATGATCGGGTCACAGTGCTCTCGTCAGTCAATGGCAGGAAAATCATAGTGACTTCAGGGAACTGCAAATGTAGTTCTTTTGGATCATACAAGTGTTAAAGTGGCTGCAAAATGATTGTTGGTCTCAGTTCTGAATCCGCTCCATTACTTCCAGCAAAGCACATGACAGACACCCCGAGAGCAGATACCGCTGCTTTTCATACTTGGTTTCCTGGAAAACACACAAAACTAGACTGGGGGGAGGGTTGTAGGTGCAAAAAGCTTCCCCAAAGTTTCAGAAGTCATTGCAAGTTAGGTTAACTCATTTTTATGACGGGCTTAACTACACTAAAGCAACTTAAATCTGTGGTCATGGCCATTCCACATGAAACGTACTTCATTTGCATTTTATTTGCAAAAGCAAATACATTTTTTTTAGCAGAAGACAACCATTAAGCTCTTGACCTGCTCCTCATGGCGGTGGGATGTGTTGCCTTTGTACTGGAGTTTTGCAAATCCCTCTTGCAGCTCCTGTGGTTTCTGGTCCAGTTCTGGTCCTCGTTTGGACTGTACCTCTGCCTCAGGATCAGGACCGTCACTCTGGCTTGGCAGCTTTTGTTCTAAATCAGTCTCGTCCATGCTTTGTTTCAGATGTAAAGCCAAGGAGGTGGGCATGGAAAAGGAAAAAAATAGACAGGGGATAGGACACAGATACAGAACCCATTTTAGTTTCAAGAAATCATGAGTTCCAGGTGCAAAAAGTAACTAGTGTTCACTTTACTGGACAGTCCTTGGCAGGCAAAACAATCCAAACAAAAAAGGGCATCAGTAAGTGAGGAGTAAGGCCATGATTTGGTTTGAGGCCTGCTGACTGCAAACAGCAGAGGGCTGCTGCTTGTACCTTTAGGACTTATCTCTTTGCTTGGACTGGCATCTGACAGCGACAAACTCACCTGAGGACAGAGCGGCCACAAGGGGAGCTTTCACAGGTTGCCAGTTTGGGGGGAATGACCCTGCACTGTGAATCAGAGTGCTCACCACAGACAAAGCTGTCTGCTGGGAGTTCATCTCCTGCACTGGCAACCCGCACAGCACTAAGGGGAAGAAAGGACATGGCGTTTACCACATCTCCTCACACTGGAGAGAACAGAGACAGAAGGATGGGATGCAAAAACAGACAAAGCAAAAGAGAGGGTGGGAGGCAAGAGGGAACAGATGAGAGTGGTGGGTTTGAGAGTACTGATGGAGAAGTTGAATGCTGGAGGAGCACCAAGAATCTTGATCAAAAATGTCCCAATACTAAATGTATTGAAGATGTTGTCAAACATCCAACATATTCTTTCAGGTGTACACCAGGCAAGAGTTCTTCTAAGTTGAAGGCCACAAGGATGATGGTCTAATTTATGGCTAACGAAGGACTTTCCACTAAGAAACCTTGGAAAAATATAAGGTGCATCCACAGTCCTCAACGCTGGCTGCCAGATCAACCAAAAGGTCTCCTGAATGTGCTGAATGTCACAATTAAACCAATGCTTACAAAACAGAAAGATGATAGGTAAATAAAATGCAATCAACAAAAATCCAGGAAGTTTTGCACTTGGAATTAATGTCAACAGCAGCAGATTTTTTTTAAATAAAATCGCAGCTGGAAGGGGATATTCTTGGTTTTAACTAGAAGGAAAGAAAGTCCATCCTGTCAGAAAGATTTACAGTTACAGCCAATGTCAGAAGGCTCTGGATCCTGAAGTACAAACAAGCTTACCCTGTAGTGATTGGGCTGGCACTCTTTGAGGTAGGTTTGTGTTCAGCTTCATCTCGGGATGCCGTGGAGACCAAGACTGGATTTGGATGATGGGAATCACTGGAAGTCTCTGGTGGGACTTGAGCCTCTGCAGACGTTTGTCCCTGGGCTGGTAGCGCTTCTGTAGTGGAGGGGACTAAGACATCCTGGTCATTCTCCTTGGTGCAAGTTAGCGATTCTAAATGACTCTGTGGGCTGGGGGCTGGCTCAGAAGACACGGGTCCACCATCAAGTTCTGCAGCGGACTTTGCCTCCTCCCCTGCAGTTTCCACTTGATTCACAGTCTAATAAAAGATAGATAAAATGCAAGTATTTCATATTTTGCCAAAGATTTGCTTAGTTGAACCCCTAAAGCTGGGTAAAAAAGACATCAGAGTAAATGGTCCAAATACCATTCCTTGGTATTGATATTTCGTTTTTTTATGATGCTAATATCTGTCAAACAAACAGCAAGTTCCATCTGTGTTTCTACTAATTAAATGCAAGAATTTTCCAGTAAAGGATCTCCATGTCTTTACCTGATCATGATGTATGCTTGCTTGCTTTTCTTGTGTGACTTTCTCCATCTCTAACTCCACATCGTATGACGAGTGTGTTGTCCAGTTTTCTGACACCTCGGGGAAACATCACAAAGCATTTTTACAAAAATAAATCATCACTTCATGAAAAAGAATTCCAAAACCCAGTTTATTCAAAATCAAATTAGTTTGTACAATTATTGGACATAAAGGTTTTATTGTTAGTATGTTGGACAAAGGCTATGTTGTGAGGCTGGATGACTTTTATTTTTTTACATTTTGTTTGAACTCCAGTGTTTTCCTCAGAGGGATCTCCAAATCACTGACTGTATCTTCTCACTGAACAGGGTCACACACTGGGATCTCCTGGATCTGGCTTTGATCAGGTGGGGATCCTATGTTTGCTTCCTCTGTGGACGTGAGTGAGGGGTCACTGATGTGGACAGTCCCTAATATATCGCTTCCCCTTTTAGCGTCGAGCCAGATTTAGATTCATCTTAATGCGAACTGTTGTTCACCTTTCAGCATATCCCGTCAGGGGTCGCCACCGTGAATCCGCTTTCACTGATTCACACAAGTGGGTTTGGCAGGGAGTTTTTATGCTGAATGCCCTTCATGACACAACCCTGTATTTCAAGGCACAGGGAGACCCAGTTAGACAGCAGTGTGAAGGATCTTGTCTAAGGACCCAGATGTCCTACGAGACAGTCCAACTCCCACCCAACTACTGTATAATGCAAACTCTAACACAAAGAAATCCAAAAACATTTCCATTATATCTAAAAAAACAACATTTAATTTACAAACAGCGGGTCAAATAGTTTTCCTAAACATATTTTGCTTTCATAACGATATTGCAGTAGGAAAACTGGCCAAAGTTGAAATAGTCTTGAAACTATGTTTGTTTGAAACCAAAGGTACTGCCTTTGTGGAATGTTGTACCTGTGCTCTTTGCAGATGATGTTGTCCTGTTGGCTTCATCAAGCCAGGACCTCCAGCATATATTGGAACGGTTTGCAGTTGAGTGTGAAGCGGCTGGGATGAGGGTCAGCACCGCTAAGTCTGAGGCCATGGTTCTCGACTGGAGAAAGGTGGTTTGCCCTCTCTGGGTGGGTGGAGTGCTCCTTCCCCAAGTGGAGGAGTTTAAGTATCTTGGGGTCTTGTTCACGAGTGAGGGAAGATCAGAGCGTGAGATCGACAGGCGGATTGGTGCTGCGTCCACCATCATGCGGTCGCTGTACCGGTCCGTCGTGGTGAAGAGAGAGCTAAGCCAGAAAGCAAAGCTCTCAAATACCGGTCGATCTACGCCCCAATACTCAGCTATGGTCATGAGCTCTGGGTCATGACCAAAAGAACGAGGTCCCGGATCCAGGCGGCTGAAATGAGCTTCCTCCGTAGGGTGGCTGGGCGCTCACTTAGAGATAGGGTGAGAAGCTCGGTTACCCGGGAGGAGCTCGGAGTAGAGCCGCTTCTCCTCCACATCGAGAGGAGCCAGTTGAGGTGGCTCGGGCATTTAGTTCGGATGCCCCCTGGACGCCTCCCTAGGGAGGTGTTCCGGGCATGTCCCACTGGGAGGAGGCCCGGGGAAGACCCAGGACACGCTGGAGAGACTATATCTCTCGGCTGGCCTGGGAACGACTCGGGGTCCCCCCAGGGGAGCTGGAGGAAGTGGCCGGAGAGCAGAAAGTCTGGGCATCTTTGCTTAGGCTGTTGACCCCGCGACCCGGTCCCGGATAGGCGGAAGAAAATGGATGGATGGATGGATGGATAAATCCTGCTAGAGTGCTGGGTCATGAGAGTTTCAGCCGCTTTGAACTCAGATTGTGAATGATATCTGGTGAAAACTTGACATTTACCCACATTCTTGAACAGATTTGCGCGATAATTCATATAAAAAAGTCCTAATATGCGTTTGTAGACACTCAGCATTAAGTTTAAGCATTAAGTCACAGCTGTGCTTTCACTACCCGTTGTTGTCACTGTGCCACTGTCTTTCCCTCTGCGCTCCAACAGTAGCATGCTTGCTCTAGGTTGTGGACCCCTGATCTAGAGTAAACACATGAACTTATGAAGCATGTTTTTGGATGATGGGAGGAATTTTCAGAAATCAAAATGAAATGTTAAAAAAGAATCAAAGAAGGAACATCACTGATTCGATGATGTCGTTTATCCATCATGTTGATAGACAGTTATTTGAAGCACCTTAAACCAAAAACGTGAATGTACTGCTGACCCAAACATAGCTGCTGTTTGCAAAGAATGTTTGAATTCAGGACACACCTCTGAAATGATACTGGACCGGCTCTAATCACAAAACCTTTCAAGTTTTTTTAGTTCAATTTCATTTCTGCATTTTAAAGTCCCACTCCAGCTACATTTGGATCAGTTTCCAAAGCGTTCCCAGTGGTCTTTTCATAATGATTCTGCTGGTTTTAGCCAAATCTAAAGACCTGTGTGGTTTTCTAGGACATAGTTTCTGCAGAGCAGCAGGAGTTCAATAGAAATTCATCTCTGAGTTGTGGGTGGGACTGTTGGTGTGAAGTAACCTCATGCTGATATCAAATCTTTGTTTACACTCTCTCCCACTTGCTTACAGCCTATGGGGTAAGGAAACAGTCAATAAGAAACGCATTCATAAAGAAAAAGTTGTATTATAAAAACAAACTTGGGCACAACTTTGTTTTTATAATACAACCTTTATTTTTATGTTAGACATGTCTGTTTGGAATACGATTTGTCTTTGTCTTGAATATGAATTTCTCCTGTTAAAGCGCTGAAATACGCAAAAATACGTCACGGGGTCACAGGCACAAACATCGCATTCATAGGACCTTCATAAAAATGTTATTTTCTAAATAACAGAATTGAATGAACTGTTTTAGCAGCGTCTGTGTAGCATGTCAGATGTTGTGCTCAATTCTCCCGCCTTCTTAAAGCTGCAGCTTTAATTTCAATCGAGATACTGTATATAATGACAATAACCTCAAACATTTCACTGTTTTCAGGCGTTTTTTGTTCTGATTTGTAATCAAATGTGATCACCTGGAGGAAGAATTAGGAAATCTCTACTAAAGATGTCCTTGTTTTCTCAGCATGTTTGAAATTGAGTTTACAATAAGATGAAAACAAAGATGTGTTCATACCATTTATACATTACTTTGATGCTATTTCATTTCCCCCCCCCAAAAAAACATTTTTAAAAATATTAAAAAGCCTAAGGTATTTCTGTGTAAAACAGTGTTAGAATTTGGCTGATAAAATATATATTTAGCCGGTAGATTTTTTTTTATCAACCGGCCAACTTGGCCAGTGTTTCAAAATTCAATTTGGGCCCCTGTGTGGAGGTATTTTAGTTATTTAAAATAATTAAAATATATTTAAAATCCTGCAAAAAAACAGAGTAACGTGCACTGTAAATTGTGCAGAAGACATGTTCCTTATAAAACTGGAAATCCCACCAACCTTTTTATCACCTGAAGCAGTGCCATCAAGCATGCTCGATCTCAGACTGAAATAAACCAGATTTCTCCAGAAAAACAACAAAGTTCAGACCTTCACAGCAGCAACAGTCTAAACTATGAAGAGAAATTCAGAGAATTTGCTTTTAGTTCCCAGTTTATTTACAGGATGTTGATAAAAATGTTTGTTGATTTGATGTTTGTTCTGTAAAACTTGAAAACAGAATTTATTTGTAGAATGAATGCTTTGCTTGTAAATGATCAAGCAGTTTAGTTTTATTGATGTTCCCTTTGAAACTTGAAAGTTTTGCTTTAATTTTCAGTTTAGTTTGCAATATTTATGCTTTTTCTTAGTTTTCTGGGAATAAACTCATGTTCCTTCAGTGCATCTGTTATGTGGAAATATTGAAATCTAAACAACTTACTCATGATTTCACATTTCTCTAATGAGACACAAAGCGTTCAGATTTGACAGATAAAGTTATTTGGTTTTATATCATGATGTATATGGTTATCACCTGATATTAGAAAAACAATATAGTGATATAAAAAATTCACTTTCTCCCAGCCCTACCTTCCACTTTTACTATTAAAGTTCAATTAAATTGAATGAACATCAACCATCCTCAGCAGCAGAGATGACTGCTAATAAATGTTTTAATGGTTCAGCTCCAAAGTTCATGCAATCTTGGATCATACCATTTTCTTAAACTTTACATACCTTCTTTTGTGTAGAGACTTGCTCTGGCTCACTGCCCTCGGGCGTTTCGTCCTGGGCAGGCTGAGCTGAGCCAGACGAGCTCTGCTCTGAACAATACACATTTTGATTGGGGTACCTAAAAAAACAAGAACAACGGTCAGCAGAGTGAATGCAAAGGCATGCCTGCTCTTTTCTGTTCATTCACTGTAGAACACTCCTATCAAAGGGTTTTTCCTTGAAAAAAAAAATCATGACCAAAAAAAATCATCTGCATTCAATTTCCAACTTGTGGTAATGATGCCCTGCCCCATCCTGCAATAACCAGACCCCCCCTCCCCGAGCCATACCTAAAAAATGTCACATGGTCTGTAGAGGAAAACCTTCATACTCTGACGTTTTGTGTGTGAACAGGAACTGCAGAAATTCAGCCCTTTAAGGGTGGTGATGTTACTGAAATGAATCAAGTCTACAGAGTACAAATAAAAGCAAATCTGGTTCATTTGAGATATAGTCTCAGAAACTGCTTAAGTCACATTACAATATCAATAATTCAAACAATTTGCATCACCACTGTTTCTTTCTAATCTCAGCAGTTTTGTCAAGTATGTTAAAAATGATCTGCTCTCATGTTCAGGCACTCAAAGCAAGGAGGGGCTCCAAATCTTATATAAAAAAGCATGAATCCAATGCTTTCCTGTTCGATGATGACTGAACCCTGAGCAAGTTTTAATCTTACTGAGGTGTATCACTTCTTCAGACCCAACAAAACTACAATACAGTCCGAGGGGGATCCTTTTTTACCAGATACTGTGCACATTTGGTGGATCAAGCAAACTGCTTTTCCTCAAACTGTAATCCTGACAATCCCCAAAAGTACAACTAGTGAGTGGTTAGACTTGGTGTATGCTGCAAAGAGATTATTTGTATTAGGTAAAGACAACAGGTTGGTAGGAAAATGGGTACCGCAGGAGAACACGGGTACTAAAAGAGCAGCAAGGTAAAACATGTTGATTTTTTTCCAAATATTTGCCTACTTTATCATGAAAGAAAGTTTGGCCAATTATCAAGTTGGAAATGTGATACTTTCCCAAGGAGAAGAACGTATAAAAAAGCATGAATCAGAGAGTTCATTGAAATATCAAACAAAGTGGCTTTAAAATGTCTTGTCATTGCTGCCAAACTAGTCATTTAATGTGATTTTTATTTATAATTCTATTCAATTTCTGAAATAATTAAGTAGCTACAGTAACCCAACTTATTTTTGCTCCCTAAAAAATACCAGGCATTACTTTGACGCATTTCTCTCAAAGCTACAGCTAAAAGAAAAAGGGAGCACTAAAAAAATGCTAGGAACAAAAAGAAACGAATGCAAGTTAAGAAACTTCAGAGTAAGGGGTCATCATCTCATGGCTGGCTACCAAATTAATGCAGATGGAACAGAAGAAAGAACAAAAAGGAGACCACTCTGAAAACACCGTCTCCTCCACCACATCGCCTCACTTTGCGCTGATCCTTCACCTACAAATCAAAACGGAGCATTTGAATAGGTCTAACACGTGACGAAATCAAGTCAAATGTTCAAAAAAAGTTGAAAACATTCAACACCTTCCAACAAATGTTTGTGTCTTCATGATGGTTTCATATATCAAAATCATCGCACCTTTGCTAGCATTTCAACTCTTAGTGTTAACTTCATGTCTTTAGGTTCAAGCTTGTTTTGACAAAAGTTAAAAAACAGAATTGGGAAGAAAAAAATGTCTGAAAGTTTTAGAGTGAGTTGATATTTCCTATTCATCCACCGTGGGTCATTGGGCAAGACCCTCAGCGCTACTGCCTAACTATGCAGCCACAAGGGCCCGAGTCTGGGTCCTCAATCAGGAGAACATACTCCCTGGTAGCGATCAGGCTAAAAGCATTGGCTGGTAGCTCCTTCCACACGCAGCCGCTAGGAAGCTTCAGGAACACATTTTTGAATTTGCCATGCAGCAAAAACAGACGGCCGACGTGAATCGTGTTATGGTGAAATAACAAATTAGCTCAAAAACTGGAGTAAACGTCTGATTTAGCTAAAACAGCTAGCATATAGCTAAAATATTAGCTAAACTCCAAATTGGCTTTAAAAACCTCAGTAGATGCCAAATGAGCAAAATGAGCTAGCAGGGGAGGTCAATTAAAAACACTAACTTACATGGGTTTGGCATCGAGCAGGACCAATCACTGAGGAGCTCAACTCAAAGAGGAAAACAATGACTCAGCAGTCTACAAATATCCTCTCTTCCTGGTTCTCTTTATTCCCTGCTCTGTTTTGAAAGCTCCACAGGATTTTTCAGTCAGCCTGTTCCTCTGAGTTTCTAGCATGCCTACCTTGCAAAATAATTCCTGAGACACTGACTGCATTTGCTTCTGCAGCTATGTGCAGACAAAGTGACAGTTATATTTCTGACTACCGTATTCAAAAGATGGAAAAAAAATGATCAAATCACTCACTCCTGGGTTAACATAGTGGACACAAAGAAGATGAGGATTAATCTGCCAAAGTTAACCAAAAAGAAACCAACAAGCATGCAAAGCATGCTTTTGTCTCCTCTGACGTGGGTCCAAAGACTTTCATGAGAATCAAGCGTGTTCTGACTGGTAAAGCACTAATATCAAAAACAGACAAACATGCCTGTATCATCATGGTTTCTTCCTGTACAAGCTCATCTGTGTCCTGCCTTTACACTGTCACTCAATCAACAAATAACCAAAGCAGGTCAGTATTGGTCTTCTGCTCCCCTGACCTGAATCTAAAGCCAGCAGGTTTGTTATGTAAGCTGTCATACACATATGCTGCAGCCATATTACGACACAAGCTGACTTAACTGAGCAACAGAAAAACAACTGACCGACTGAACTGCAGCTGCTGCTGACCTGTAAAATAAAACAACTTTGTGATGAATTTCCAGTTGTTTTTTAACTGATGAGATAACTTCAATGGCACAGAAGACGATTCAGTTAGAACACTGTAATTCTCTGGCATGATTTATGTATTCTATTTTAGCCAGGAAAAAAATTACATTTGAGAAAGAGATTTATTAATTCTAGCTAATTATATAAAATAGATGTCTGAGGTCTTTCCTGGGATCTGCTGGAGCCACTCCTCCAGTTTGATGGGTCAAACGGGCAAGGAGAGACACAGGAGGTGTCTCGCAGCAGGTGTATGAAGAGGCAGAGGACCCCGACAGGTAAAGCTGAAGCTACCCACAGGATCATGTTGGTACACAGCAGCCAGCATTTCACCACAGCTGGTTAGAATATTTAATCAAGCAGAATACAGCTTACTGCTTCTCGTGTAGTGTTTGTCAAAAGCATCAAACATGACAGTTTAGCCAGCAGTGGTTGCAAGAATTGGAAAAAAGCTTTAGCCGTCTTTGGCAAGCATGAGTTGGCACAAACCCAGCAGGATAGTTGTTGCATGGAAAAGCTACCAGCGAACTAGCAAACAGGAAGATGTTGCACAGATGATAGTAAATGTGCTACATTTGTTCATATTGTCTTGTGTGCATCTCTTGGGGGCTAAGCCCCCTGTTCTTAAACTCTAGTGACACCCCTGTTGTGCATATAAGATAGTGGCGTTTTGCCAATCGCTGCTAGCTCAGCATAGAAAGTGGGTGTTTGTGTTACCTTGGTGTTGGTACTGGCAGTGCCGACTCTTCTCACTTGTCTGCATCATATTGTGAGGACCCACACGTTTTTATGGCTTGGGAGGGCTGGTGCTTAGAGTGGGTTTCAGATGCATGCTCAGAGATGCGTGAATGGATCAAAACACCACTTTGGGGGTTTTCCATGAGGAGTTAACATTATAATACAGTTAAAAGCTCAAAAAGGTTCAACTTGCATGATATAGACCCTTGACCATCTCTTTTGGAAGTTGGCTCGAACACAAAGTGCAGCTGAATACAAGCTGTAAACATAACAATGCAGCAGTTGTTTTGCATGGAAGTTTGTTTTTTCAGTTTGAGCTCCAAACACTTCTGTTGTAAAAACCAAACATTTTTCTAGTCTCCTACTCGTCAGGTTGGGAGGGTGCATTTTTAAGCATGGTGTTTAATATTTCATTCTCTTAACGTGTGCCCTGAATTTATCCATCTAGATCTAAACTGATAAATGTAGATAAATGCAGCAATATTTATACAAAATAAAAAAACGTCTATGGATGGTAACAACCAGATGCTAACTTTAGCCAACTCTGATTTTTAAGGTGTGATGGCTAAATAAAGCAAGTCATAAAACAGGTATTTTCTAAATGTGATATAAATATGAATTAATCGTATCTCCAATTTTATGATCAGGGTATGTGAAACATTCAAGAGTCTGTGGCTGCATATTGAGCAGAGGGGCGCTGACATAAACATGGAGGACGACGATTGGTCGGAAATGTCTAATCATCCAGCGGGGGCCTTGGGGAAGCTACTGCCTAACTCTGTAGCCACAAGGGGTGTGAGTCTCCCTGTGTTTGAATAGTATACAGGGTTGTGTCAGGAAGAACATCTGGGGGAAACAAATGTCTGCAAAACCACCAAAACCAAGCAGTGAAATCTACTCAGCAGTGGCAAATTCTCAGAAGATAAACTGAAAGGTGAACAACAACATTTTTCTTTCTCTGGGTTTTGAGGATGACAGGGTCCTTCCTCTTGGTTACATTTCAGTCACTTTGGCGCTAAAAATAGTCCGACAGCATGTTCAAACCGCTTCTTCTAATTCTTCCCTCGCTTTCTTTGCACCTCCACCAGGAAACTGCTTGCTCCTTTTTCTCCTTTAACTGGAATGTTCAGACATTCTAGTTAGCTCAAAGTTGTTCAAAATACTGATATTTTAAAAAAACAAAGTTCTGTTCATCACATGGCAACTATTTTGCAGCAGTTCTTCAGAAAATACTCTTTTTTTTTTTGGACATTCTGTTCTATAGTCCAGCATGTTTGCTTGACTAACCCTTAACCCTGCTCTGTAAAAATCTTTCGGCTTCCCCAGCACTGACAGATGCTTCAAACTACACACACATGCTTGAGCCAACACACCTCTCTCTGCCAGAACTCCTGCAGCAAAACCAGGTCAGGTCAGCAGGTAGACGTGTCAAACTGTAGCTTTTCCTCAGCTTGTAAGGTTGCAGGGCACTCACTAAAATTAAAGTTGGTTTTAAAGGTCATACAAATGTACTAAACATCTAAAACAGTAAAAACTGAGATAAGTAAAATAGTTTGAATATCTGCAACAAAAATCTAAATATTTTATTATTGAAAAACAACCACACAACTAGACATAAGCCTTCTATCCTAAATGAGGCAAATACAATTCACATTTCAAAAATGATTGTGAGTTCTCATCATCTTAGGTTCAACATGAGACTGACCTCTCTGCTTCTGAAACGTGAGCAGCAATGAAATGACAGAACCAGAATGAAGCGCTACGCTGGATCCGGCCCCACAAGAAGGCCTGGAAACAGGTTGTCAGGAAGACCGCAGGACTGAGGACGCAGTCATGTGACTTAAAGCGCTTTGATGGGAAAAGCCACTCAGCCCAATGGGGTTAGTGTTGGTGAGGATCGCATCCACACAAGAGCACCAATGTGGTTCTACACATACACTGTTAAACATGAATTCCTTAAAAGCATATTATGATAAAAGGAAAGATTGTTGAATTGATCAAATAATAATTTGGCTGTAAATGTGCAATTAAAGCCATTGTCAAATTCAGCCCAAAATTGTGCCTTTATTGACAGTAACAGCAGAACAAGTCCTCAGTAGATCATGTTCTTCAGAAGGAAACCCAACACATAGCCAGAGCCTGGCAAGAAAAACGTAAAAATAAAATCCTATCGGCTGAAATCCCTGACCTGGTTCATTCATGAGAGTAGCTGAAAGGAAACGCAGAGCATGTTCAGGGGGAGTGTTACTGCAGGAAAGAGCAACCACACAAAAGAATTTCAAACTGATTATCCAACAGCTGACAAACCTGTTGTTAGATCTGTTCACTGCACAACTACGATAAAAACAAATACTGTATGAATGTTTAGACAAATGGAGCTTCATTATGGACCAGTGTATGTTCTAACGTCTAAAACTTCTGGCTAACACAGTGAACGGGCGCCATTTCTTCTGCAGTCAGAGTTTCAGTGTTTTCAGTCAGCGCTCCACACAAGATAACTGTTCGCTCACTGTTCACTCCTGGAGACATGACTGTGTCCAAAAATAGGCTATTTAAAGCAGTCAAGTAGAAGAGATTATCAAATGACTGTGACTTTGATGGAAAACACAATAACAGCAAATTAAATCTGAAGCATCTAGAGCTCGTTTTATTAAACAGCTGCTATCACTTCTTTACAGTTTGAGCCAACCTGCGTCATTTTTTTAAATGTCACACTGTGCTAACAATTAAAGAACAACTCCCTTAGAGTGAAGCTGAAAGCTGATTAAAACACTGAGATGTGGAAACTTTCTTCAGATCCATCCCCACACATCCAGCGGCAGAATGCAGCATTTCAATGTGACATGTTCAGGAAATCCTACAAAACAAAAATACTTCACATCTTTTTATGAAGAGCTCTGAAAGAGAAGGTTTATTAATGTATTAATATACACACCAATATGTAATATTTATTTTTACTACAAAGAGCAGTTAAATCATCACGTTTTAATTCATGGGGGGGGGTCTTTTCAAAGGGGGTACTTTTGTCCTCCATGATACATTTTCAAGCATTTGTCTCGTCTGTGAATTAATAGAGACAGCATCCGTGTGCTAGTAATGTTGGGGATAACAGCATTTAAGTAGAACTGTGTTGCAGGTTAAGCATTGGAGTAATCCAAGTAAATGTTATAGTTACTTTGTATAAGTCGTGGCGTGTTACTTCACGGTTCACTGACGTGGATTCATTGGTCTTGATCGCTTTTGTTTCCAAGCTCTTTACATCCACAAGACAAGTGTCTTGTGTGAAACGGGGGTGTGTGTCGCATTTGAGATATTGATTGGTTAAGGAGCCAAGTGGGTGGGTGCACGTTCTGTCCCTTGGATCAATACAACTGGAAGTTACAGCAGCAATGGTGAATCTGGTGATAAAAGGAGCACTTTCAGGAGAGAATTCAACATTATTTTGCTTTAAATGAACAAAAAGGAAAAAGTGTTTGTCAAAATCATGTGTCCTGGTACAAAGAAATGATCCACATCCATCTCAAGTTATTCAAATCTAATGAAGCACCAAAACTTTTTTTTTTCCACAACCCACTGCAGCTAGCGTGTGCTCAGGTGACACAGCAACAGCACGAAAACAAGCACAACTGGATCTAACAGCCCAGAAACGTGTGACACGCAGACATTAAAGGCCGTACTTTCATTTTCTTAAGCCTTTCAGAGTAAACTATATGCATATATTTGATCATATATTACCTTTGGAACATTAAAAAACGAATTATTTATGAAATATGAGTTATTTTTGTGGACTCTTTTCATGCCCAGAAGTAAAACGACTCGATCTCTGAGACTCTGCCTTTCACTCCTTGTCGGTCCCGTCCATTTCATGACGTCCTCCTAGAGCCGGCCTCAGCGTGCCTGCTGCTGCAGAGAACACAGGTTTCCAAGAGGATTACTCAGAAATGCGTGAACAGATCGAAATACCGTGTTGAGGTTGTTTATAGTGAGGAATGAACAGTATCATACACTTAAAAGCTCAAAAATCACTTCATGTCCCCAACATGACTTTCCGTCAGTTTTTGATCTGGTCGTACATGCGACTAACGTCAGACTTAGCAAATTACCTTCAAAGTTTGCTATGCAGGATGACACAAAAAATTGTAAACCTTTTTGCCTTTTTTTGAGGCGTTTTGCTAGCAAGACAAACAACCTGCTTAACATAATTTATAGCGACTCTGGGTAGCTCCAAAAGACATGGTGTTAACTCCAAATACTCCACTACTTCCATGTAAACAACATCACCGAAATGACTGAGTGGTCAAGGGCTGAACACGGAAGTAGGTCGTGCAAAGAGCCCATTGGGGTCAATCAAACAACATCCTCTTCCTCTGTCACCATCAGCATGGACTCCCCCAGGGAAGTGTGCTAAGCCCCCTCCGGTTCACCATGCTCACTTACGACTGCTCAGCGAGTTACCCAAGCTGTCTGATCAAGAAGTTAACTGTGGACTCCAGAAGAGACAGACATCTCCTTCCTCACCTGCACATGGGAAGGGCCGCGGTGGAAGTGCTTTTTAGCTTCATGTATTTTGCCGTGCACATCTCCAACGACTAGGGATGTCACAATCTGATCACGCGATCGGAAATCGAGCCCGATTACGTGGTTGATGACTTGACCGTATCGGTTCTTGTCTCCCAATCACAATATTTAATTTATTATTATTATTATCTAGGTGTGAATGTGAGTGTGCATGGGTGTGTGATTGTGGCCCCTGCGACAGACTGGCGACCAGTCCAGGGGTGTACCCTGCCTTCGCCCATGAGTAGCCGGGTTAGGCTCCGGCAACCCCGTGACCCCGAAAGGGATAAAACGGTTTGGAAAATGAATGAATTATTATGATCAGCGCTTTATATTTTGAGTTTATTATTCTGGACAGATATTCCACTAAAAGTCTGCATGTCATAAACAGATCACAACATTTTACTGCTGTAAGGCACAGCAGAATACAACAGCAGTTCAAGCAGTCTAACAAAAACGATCCAAAAATGACATACTTTCAACGCCTTTCTTGTAGTATAAAGGTATGCTCATGTAAAGCCAAGGGAGGAGGTTTGGTCAATGTAACTTATGTATTTTCAGAGCTATTGAGAATCTTTATTATGATATTTCTCTGAATAAATGAAAATAAAAAATAAATCAAATATAATGAAAAATGACTTTCTCCCAGAATATTGATTGTAACATGAATATGGTGATGAGTCTTTATTACTGGCTCATATAAATGTAGAAATGTATTGGTTTTTGAGAGATTATTTATTGTTACAGAATGGTCTTTTCTTGAAGCTTGCACTTTGTCGACGCTCCCTTGGCAGCCTTCTCGGTGCCGTGTCTCCATCTGCAGCACTTCTCAGTAAAAGGCAAAAAAAAAAAAAAAAAAGCTTTTTTCTTTAGAAATGCACTTGTAGGTCTCTGTGTTGATACAAAATGATTGAGATGTCACGTTTATCAGAAGAGTTTTTGAGCCCAGAAGTCAGTATCTTTGAATATCTTTCTAACTTCCCTGTGTGGTTCAGTCCAAATGTACCCGGTGCTCAAGTGCTCAGTTCGGTAACATTTGAAAGATATTCACAAATGTCGTCGTGGATGTTAGCATCCTCTGCTGTCATTATCAAGCTGAGCATTTAAAAAATATCATCCAAGTTACTAAAAATAAAATCTGCTGACAGATTATCTATTTGATCAGCTACCGTTAGCAAACCTGCACGGATGCCGCAGAAATACCGTATATCTTCCAATAATGGAATAAAGTCTCTAATAGACGCCGGTCTCCAATAGACGCTGGTCGGTAATAAACGCCGGTCTCCA
>BSAI01000228.1:0-22651 GCA_036245035.1 Adrianichthys oophorus | reverse complement strand
ACGCCGGTCTCCATTAGACGCTGGTCGGTAATAAACGCCGGTCTCCATTAGACGCTGGTCGGTAATAAACGCCGGGTTTTTTTAAATAAACGCCCCGGCTACTATTGGAAGATATACGGTATGTTATCTTTCTAACTGGCACACAGCAGAGCGAGGGTCTAGGAATATGAGTTGATTACAAAGGATCAGCCAGTGAGGGTTTAGATCCCACCCACTTTCACTGATTGACAGACAGACTCATGCTGATGTAAAAGCTCATACTGAAAAAGAAATTAAAAAAGAATCATTTAAAATGCTGTTATGAAATAATGACTAGTTTTTAAAGCTGAATTGAATAAATTTAATAATATTATGGCTAATTTAATATAGTCCTCTATTCCGCTGCTGTGTCTGAACCTAAATCATTCCAAGACCAAAATCATGTGGTTTGGGAAGAAGGGACATGATTCATCAAATCCTCCAAATATCTCCACTTTTGATGGGACTGCTCTAGATTGAATAACCAAGTATAAATGTCTTGGAATCTGGCGAGACAATGATTTATCTTTTTCAGTCCGCATTGACCAGCTGCAGTCAAAGATTAAGTCAAAATTAGGCTTTCTTTATCTAATGTGTTCCTCTCTTACTTACTCTGCAAGGCAAGCATTATTCCAAATGACCATCCTTCTCTTGTTTCATAATGGTGATGTTATTTACAGATCAGCTAATAAGTATTTGCTAAAAAAAAAATCAACCCCCTTTACCGTCCTGCCATTCAATTTATAACAAATGCACCCCTCAAAACCCAAAACCATACCCTCTACCCTTCACTAAAATGGACCTTCTTATTCACTCGACGTAAAATTAACTGGTTAATGTTATTTACAAAACTCTCCTTATTTGATCCAGCTTTTGCACACTTCCCCCATGTACTACACCCAGTCTGCAATTTCTATTAACCGTCCCAGAATCAAACTCCTCATTTTATCCTTTCAGTCTGGAATCTGGATTCATTTATAAACATCCCTTAGAATGGACACTTGTGTCCAAGATAGCTTTTAAAATGAATCTTAATGATCATCTGAAAGCAAAACGTTACTTTAACCTAGTTTTATGACTAATCCTTTTAATTACCTTCCTGATTGTCTTGTGTTTTTGCTGCTTTATCCTGATTATTTCTGTCTTTGTGTCTCCTGTAACTCTTTTTCATTTTTTTTCTCAAAAGGTCCTGCAATTTGTCAGAAGATTTTGGAAGGAATTTGTTTAATCTGTCTCGCCTGGCTAAATAAGATTTAATTAAAAAATAATAATAATCTTATGCTTATTCCGGGTTTTGTGAGTGTGCGGCTTGAGGACTACTGTTCCCACGTTTATGAATCCAAGAGGACTTCAACACGTAAGAAGAAACCCATGAAGTCGATCTCATCCTACACAATCATGGCCAGAATATGGGATGGACAAACACCATTGTATATCTTAAGGACACAACTAAAAAATTATTTGTACAACAACAACAAACTACACAAATCTTGAGTTGGAAAAAACATTACTGCAAACATGTTCTTGAATACTTAAACTGTAAGCTTTAGAATGCAAACAATGTTCAAGACTCTTCAATGTTCATGAGAAGGACACCAAGCTCAGACGGTCAACACAACAAGAACAAAGATACAACCCAGGGTCTGTTGGAGGGTAGAGAAAGCAAAATGCGTCAGAACATCTCCACTGCTAATCATGTTGCATAAGAATAATCCTCCAGAGGCTTTTAAAATATAATCCTCTGACTCAGAAGAAGACTGATATCATGAAGTTATTTCCTCACTGGTTCTGCAGTGAACATAGATTAAAGGCTTAGATTTAAATGACCACTTTTGTCTTTTTACACAGTATCATCAAACTCTCTTACACTTATAGTGAATGACTCATAATGTGAATAACACCACACAAGTGAATGAAAACCCAAATTGAAATGAGTTGTGTCCTCCATGCTGCCTCACCCCGGCTGAAGGTGTGCACAAGCTCAGCATGTCCATCCAGGAGAGCTGTTGGGAACAGTCTGAGAATACAACACAAGTAAGGAAGAAGCCTGCCTGCCTGCCTCACCCCCCCCACCCCCCCCCCCCCCCCCACACACACCCACCCCCCAACCCCCCCACCCACACACACACACACACACACACACACACACACACACGACAATGACATGTAAGACAACACTTAAATGATTTCGGTTTGGATGATTTAATTGGTTCAGTGAAAGAATACCGTATATCTAATAATGGCTGGTCTCCAATAAAAGTCGGGCTCCTTTAAGACCCCCCACCCCCACTGAAGCAAACATTGATAAAGAACATCTCATTTTGTCATGCATTGCCCAAGAAATCAGAGGGCAAGACCAACGAATATAGTCAGACTCATTAGCAGAAAACAGAGAAACGGTGTACTAATGCGAGAAAGAACACTGAAAGGTACTACTGTACACATAAACAAGCATGAATGCATGAATGAATGCATGAATGCTGAGGAAACAAAAAAAAAACTATGCTACACGGACCCGGAATGGAAATGTCTGCATTAAAGAAGAAGAAGGGTCACCGGTAAAAAGAGAGTTAAAGAAAATAGAAAAGTTTAATAAATCTTGACCTACTAAAATAATGATTGTAATATAATAATTATACATGTATTGTCCAATGTGTATAAAAGTATGCATATGATTTTTTCTGAAAAAGAGATCAACATGCTAGCGCATGGTTGCAATTAATCTAAGTCACAAGATGAACCAGAATTCAAAATCTATAACCCTGGGAAAGAACTAGACAAAAACCTATCTATAATTTTAGGTAATGACTGTAAATACTATAGTGAACAAGAATTAAATGAGGTTGATGCAGTTGATACATTACCATTCATTTTAATATCAGACATTTGAAATGTAATCATTACAAAATAACAGAGTTTCTAATGCAAAACAAAACGATGCTTGATGTGATTGCAGAAACAGAAATATGGTTAAAAAGATGAAGACATTGCTGAAGTGCAAATAGAGGGATATGAGATGTACCATTTAAATAGAATCAATAAAAGAGGTGGTGGTGTTACTCTATGTATATACCAATATGAAATGTTAGCTTGATTTGACAACAAGTATTGAAGAGACTTTGGGAATAATCACAAGTAACATTTTTTTCTGGAAAAAGCAAAAACGTCTTAAGGTGTGTCTATAGAACACCAAATTCTTGTATTAGGTCATTTACTGGCACAATTACTGAACCGATAGTAAAAGCATCTTTCTCTGTGGCGACTTTAACATTTAACATCCTGGCTCGCTTTTTTTTCTCTTCAAGCTGCACGTGACTGATCAATACGTGTCTGCGCAGATCCATCATGCAGTTAAAGCGCTGACATCACAGGCGGGGGGGCAAGCTTGTTACCGTCCTGCGCGCTCATGAAGGAGATGCACACGAGGGAGAGATAGAGGTGCAACAACGACAAAAGACATCAATACAAAACGTAAAGAAATGAGTGAGACTGGAAAAGGAGAAAAATCAGAAACCTTTTGACTGTTCATGATAATATGAAGCAGAATTTAGAGTCTGAAAGAAAAGAGATTCAAACAACAACCTGAACAGACACCTGAGAACCGACAGATCATTACTGACAGAAGAAACCAGATCACATTCACAAAGATCTAAATACCAACCTTTACCATCAGTACAAAATTACATCCGTTTTTCTTTTTGTTTTACACGTTTTAGTGCGTATTTTGTGTTGTTTCATTTTAAAAGTTAAATTGTAAATCATTTATTTTAGTTTACATCATTTATTTTGTACATTTTATCTGAAAGGAAAAATCAAAGCATATATATGTATGAAACTTTTTTAACATTATTCATTTTGTGCACAAGTTTCAAAGAGCCGGATGGTTAAGAAGAGCCAGAATTCCATCATTATTGTGAAGTTTGAACAAACTGTTAAATGTGTGAGGAGCTGCAGCCTCCAAAGTCTCAAAGTGACGATGACGGGAGAGGACAGACATTTATGGTTGAATTTTTGAAATGTTTTAGTTTGATTTTTCTGTGAAGTTTACAGGAAGGGTTTTTTTTTAAATGTGGTTATGTGTGTCTTTCTGGAAAAACATCAATGTTTACGTTTAGACACACTCTCTGAATGTTCCACTGTTTCTGTTAGCGGACAAACTGACCACCGAGCCCTCATCCCAGAAGAAAACAGTTATGTGGCGCTCACCAGAAGAAGTTTGGGGCTTTACATGCAATGCTTAAGATACATAATCAGAAAACACAGGATTAATTTTCATTGTTAATTAGATGATACACTAGGCCTGCAAAATAAGCTGCAAATTTATCGCCATCGTGGTGTCAACTCAAGGAGTCATAAGTGGCGATAAGTGGTCTCCGGTTGCACACATGCTAAACTATCTCTTTGTAGTTTAAAGTAACAAATCAAATAAAACACTTCATACATTAAACCACAGATGTCAAACACAAGGCCCGCGGGCCACATCCGGCCACATCCGACCCTCCCAGTAATTAGATCTGGCCCGCCAGAGGAATCCATATTATTATTACGGCAACATGTCATCAAATTGATATCAAATGAACGTCAACTGTATTACCCAGCATTCTTCATTTTGCCTCTTATGTGAGTTTGAATTTCTACTGTGTTTCCCACACTAAAACAATGATATGAAAATAAAAGTTCAAATAACGTTGTCCATTAACTGGATCAAATATCAACTCAATTTTGACGTCAAACTGACATCAAGGTGCCCGCTGGGATAGCTTTAGCTTTATGTTTAGGGTGGTTGTCCTGTTGGAAGGTGAATCTCCGCCCCAGCCTCAAGTGTTGTTCAGACTTCAACAGGTTTTCCTCCAATATTGCTCTGGATTTGGCTCCATCCATCTTCCCATCAACTCTAACCAGATTCCCTGTTCCTGCTGAAGAGAAGTAGCCCCAGAGCATGATGCTGCCACCACCATGTTTGACAGTGGTTATGGTGTGTTCAGAGTGATGTTAGTGTTAGATTTCCTCCACACATAGTGCTTTGCATTTAGACCAAAAAGTTCCATTTTGGTCTCATGTGACCAGAGCTCCTTCTTCCACATGTTTGCTGGGTCACTCTCATGGTTTATGACAAACTGCAAACAGGACTGAACAGTGGTTTGTGGTAGGGCTGGGCGATATATCAATATAATCGATTAACTCAAATTTGTTGTTTTAGACTATTTCGTTTTGGAAAATTGAGATTTTATTTTGCCATCTCTCTGCTTTCTTAGTTTTTTTGTTGTTCGAAGTAAACACAACGAGCAGACATGAAAACAGCAGCAAGAAGGACCAAGAAAAACAAAAGAGCTTGTTGCATAATTTACAAGTGCACGCAAAGCTGCATTTTCTAAATACAACAACAGGCTTGAATCAACTTTGAATGAAACTTTATCAACAAAATCTAACGTTACAGAGGTGAGCTGAAAAAGCCCCCCATCAGAGCTCTGCATCTTTACTGTCCATGACGTAATGACAAGAATCCAAAACATTATAATGCTTTTCGGCTGTTTTTGGTTCTGATTTCATATAAAAATGAATCATCTAAAGGCAGTACAGAGAAAATAGCATTTTCTGTCAATCTGCTCTCCTGTGGTAAACAAGTCTTTGTTTTCTCAGCATGTTTGAATTGGAGTTTACAGTTAGATGACATTAAAGATGTGATCATACTATTTATATTGTACTAAACTACTCATTTCTTCTGGGATTTTTTCTGCAATATCCTTGGATCGTGGCTTGATCGGATTGTAATTTTTCTCCTTTTGATAAATAATTCATCATTTTGAAACAGTGTTTTGTATTTCCTCTGGTTTTTCCTGACTGACATTTAAATTGTTTGAATATTTGAGACGTTTGTGGATGATTATATGCAAAAACACTGAACTCAGTATACAGACACTGTACACTCACGCTTGTTTTAACGCCATCCTTCACGCACGCACGCACACACACACGTAACGAACATCAAACTGAGAATGGCGGCTTATTGGCGAAAAACTGGGTCAGAACCATTCCGGCCCAGCTCAGACAGCAGAACCTCAACATCTGTATCACATGAAAACCAACAGATTAAAGTGGGCTGTTCTCTGAATCGGGCTTTTCTAAGCGAACCGGGCCACGGAGCTCGTTCTCAGACCTGCATGCATACAAACCATTGGGATCGGTACCAAACAGCATGTTAGCTGGGCGGAAGAGGACTTCCTGATCCGGAAGAGAATCAGCTGACTGTGGAAAATCGAAGCACGCGAGTCCGGAGGTGCACGAAAACGACGCGCTACCTTTGCGTCAGAACCGTGAAGATGTGAGCCAGCTTACCAGCACAGGAGAGCGACAGTGAGGCACACCGACAGAACGCGCAGCCTCTTCATCATCTTCCCGCGGGGACCAACATCCTCGCTTTTTCAGGCTGTTCTCTGGTCCGTCGCAGATAATCAACACATTGGCAGAGGGCGGGCTTGCCGTCGATTTATGGCGGTGAAGATCGCTGCCCCTCTGCCTTTAGCTTCACCAACCTCTGCTGGTGACGAGGCGCTGGGTTCCTCATAAGCCCCGCCCTTTGGTTGACCCGACGAATCAAATCAGAGTAAAGCGCTTCTTGACCAATTGCTGTGGACTCTACTTGTTGACGTAGCGCTAGTGAGACCCCGCCCACATGGAAGGCGATGAGTTGGAGAGTGTGGAGGCGAACTCGTCAGCTGTTTGTTTATCGATTAACGTTTCAGTAAAACACGCAACATCCGAGTAGTCAAGCTAAAGATGCTGAAATTATGCTTTTTGGTGAAGTTTGCTCATGCTGGTTCAGATAGAATGTGAATATCGAGGGGACTTTAGAGTCTAAGTCAGTTATGTTTATGTTAAAGTTTGAGATCGATGAAACACACATGCTAATGCCCAACATTCCTTCGAAAAGGTTTCATGCTGAACACATGAGTTCTCCTTATGTTACATTTGTACAACAATGGCAGGAAAATAATTGTTTTTCTGGAATAAATGACCTACATATCCCAAGATACATTTCGATGAGGTAGCCACAAACGTGCCTGTTTTTTTTCTTTGTGTTTGTAGTTTTAAAATTTGACGTAAACTAAACCAAAAAAGAAGAGGAACAGAAATGAAATAAATCACATCAATAACTTGATCCATTCTTTATGGTAAAAAAAAAGACTTTAAAACGTTTTATTTTAGACAGGCGCGGTCTCCTGCTGCCGTCAGCTCCTTCGTCTGAGTGAAGAGAATATCTCACTAGTCAACTTTTGGGGATCGACTCTAACACCTCGAATACTTTTAGACTCACTTGCTGAACAGCAGTTTTATGTATATAGCGGTTTTATTGAACTTTCCTACAGCCTGTCAAACTATGAACCCGGTTCGGCGGTTTCTGTGCGCGTGGTTGGTTTTTCTGCCGCTTGTCTTGGACAACCTTGTGGTCCAGGCTGCCTTCTCCCAGGCAATGGACAGCGACTTCACGCTGACTCTACCTGCCGGTCGGAAAGAGTGTTTCTACCAGACCATGAAGAAAGACGCCTCGCTGGAGATTGAATATCAGGTCAGTGGTGTGTTTAGAGTCAAGTTTTTAGAAAAAGTCTTATAAGAAGTTTTCAGAATCAGCGTCATATGTCAGGTCTGTTGCTGTATTCATGTGTGTTGGGTTCCTGTGTTTTAACTGTTGTTCAAAGTCAGATTATGTTCAGTGACTCACCCTTTCATTTCCCTTTTGTTGGTGACCTGTTTTGCTTCAGTGATTGTGTTTAAACTTGAATTTCAGAGAAAGAGAAATGACAGGTTTTTTTTTGCTGGCACTAAATTAAAATGCTTCTCTCATTAGTTGTTTTCTTTATATTTTGCTCTGTCTTCACTAGATAATGAACACACACAATTTAGCTTAAATATAAAGATGCAGCAAAGCTGCTTTTGTTTCCTGTTGCCGGTAAGTTCAGAGTGGAAATCATCAACATCTGCCCTCAGTGATCTGTTCAAACTTTTCCAATGATCTAGTGCAGGGGTGTCAGAATCCAGGCCTCGAGAGCCAGTGTCTACATGTTTTCCAATCAACCTGCCATTGAAGCTCCTTCTTGCCTAAACATACCTGGTCCAGGTAATCAGCATCAGATGACACAGGATTTCTGGAAAACCAGCAGGAGGCCACATTCCTGCATGTTTTCCAACATACCATGCTCTGGCATGTTCTAATTGGCCGGACATACCTGAACCAGGTAATCAGTCATGAGTAGGGCTTGGATATCTCATATCTGGAAATCATGCAGACACAGCAACCCTCGAGGCCTGGAGTTGTCCATCCCTGATCTAGATGTTGCCAGGACTCATATTTGCCTCCAAGTAACTCGTGAATCCTCGTGTACTCCAGGTTTTGGATGGTGCAGGCCTAGATGTGGATTTCTCCATCTTTTCTCCATCAGGACAGATGTTGTTTAATGACTACCGGAAGTCAGACGGCGTCCACACGTAAGTATGTGGTGATGAGCAGGTATGAATGCATCTGCTGCACATTCAGCCTCTCACAGCTTCAGCTTGTTCTGCTCTGCAGTGTAGAGACGGAGGATGGAGACTACATGTTCTGCTTTGACAACACGTTTAGCACCGTCTCTGATAAGCTTGTCTTCTTTGAATTGATTCTGGACAACATGGATACAGATGAAGACCCAGACAACTGGAAGGAATATGTCCACGGAATAGATACTCTGGATATGAAGCTGGAGGACATTATGGTGAGGCTTCTGTCAGTGGCTCATATATCTATGTCTGCATACATCTATTTGTTCTGTCAGTTCTTGGTCTCAATCAATTCGAACTATTTTATTTACATGTTAATTCCAAGAATGTTAAAAACAACCCCAGCTTTCTTGCAAATGTTTTTTTTTTTGTCCTTGTTTTGTTGTTTTAGACTTTGTCCCTCCTTTTCCTGCCAGTGACATACATGTCATGCTGCCACTAAAACAGGCTGACACAAGCTGGAAAATGGCATGAAATCCACCACATTCAGGTTTATTGGCACTGTGTGTGTAACAAGAGCAAACTGATCTATCAGCTTCTACCTTTAAGCTAGGGCTGGGTGTTAGGGATTTTCTTATCATGATATTGTTTTTTTCATATCAGGCAATAATAATGTTAATATCACAGTACAAACCTAATAATAACTATATCTGTCAAATATGAACACTCTGTGGTTCATTAGAGAAATGTGTAATCATCAGCAGGTTGTTTAGATTTCAATCTTTATTTCCTATCATACTTTAAACATAACAGACGCACTGAAGGAACATGATGCAACAAGCTTTCAAAAGAGAACATGAATAAAACAGAACTCTAAACTGCTGGATCAGTTCTATTAAAAAACTAAGCTTTCATTCTACAAATACATTCCAATGTTTTCAAGTTTTACAGAACAAATTGACAAACATTTTTGTCAACATCCTGTGAATAATCTAGGAACTAAAAGCAAATTCTCTGAATTTCTTCTAACAAGCATGTGGTGACTAACCCACTAACTTTTACTTGCCAAAGAGGAGAAAATGCTCACTACTGGCGAGTGTTAATTTTGGACCATTCAAAATAAAAGTCTAATAGACTCATTTTACTATCCAGAAAAAGTACTATATCGACAGCTATCGTTTTATCGGCCAGCCCTACTTGAAGCTAATGCAGGACAATTGTCTCAGCTTGCACAACCTCTTCTCCAATCTCATCCGTTATTAGTTCAGCTGCAGTTCTGGAGGGATAAGATGATGGAAATGAGTTTTCCACATGTGGAAGACGTCGTTCTTCTCTACCAGAAAGTTCAAGTCCCAACATTTGTCTGCATTTTAGTTCTGCAAATTGGTTCTCTGCATTTTACCCATAAATCCCTGGGGGAGCAGTGAGCTGCAGACACAGCTATGCTGAGGAACCATATGGTGGTTGAATCCCCAAATCAACTCCAGTGTCAAGAAGGGAGGCATTGAACCCCAATTTTTATTTTATTTTTTTTGTATGACCGACCTTTAAACTTGCAACTCTCTATATCTCACACACATGCATAAACTGGACGGAGCATCTCTGACGTCACCTATTGACTTGTACAGTCCACTACTTGAACCTAAATTGTCAGCTCACAGGTGCCGCCATATTGGCTGAAGTTACTCCACCTTACTCAAACGTAAATGGCTTATACTTATATAACGCTTTTCTACCTTCATTGAAGGCTCAAAGCGCTTTACAGTCACGGACCCATTCACCCATTCACACACAGATTGTGGCTCTACTGCCGAACACTGGTGCCAGCCTTCCATCAGAGGCAATGTGGGGTTCAGTGTCTTGCCCAAGGACACTTTGACACATGGGTGGGCAAGGCGGGAATCGAACCTGCAACCTGTGGGTGCCACCCATTTCATGATGTCATCTTAGAGCCGGCCTTGATCAATATACCACTTTTGGGTTGTTTATAGTGAGGAATGAACATTTATAATACACTTAAAAGCTCAAAAAAGTTGATTTTGCATGATATAGGTCCTTTAAAGAGGTCCCTACTTTAAATGAAGGCAAAAATGTACTCAATTGTAAGTGTTTAATTTTTGTGATGTTTTGAATATTTTAACCTATTTCAAACTAATACATATTGTGCAGATCTGACTAAGCGATATTTCCCCTTTCTTTAACTTGCATGTTAAAACATCAATGTAAATAAACAGAAGACACTAGTCACTCAAAGGTTACACTTTATGTATTTTTTTTTTTAATAAAACAAAAATTTAAACGAGTACAACTTTGGTAAAAATTTAATGTCAGCCGGAAAATCTTAAGTATTCCTTTGACAAAAATTGAGTTGTCAATAAACATGCTAAAATGAAATGAAATGCACTCCTGAAAATAATTAAATTTTTATTAGTTAAATCCCACATCTCCAAACATAACACATAATTACCAAATGACTACATCATTCTAATGAAAATAACTGACACTTGGGAAAAAAATGTCATTCATAAAAACATTCAATTATTTTTGCAGAATATTGAACAGTTCCTGTTTTTTCTTTAAAAATAAAGTAAATAATACTAATAAATTAATATGATTAGAATTCCTGAAAATCTTTTATTTTGAAAAATAACCGGATTCTCTCAGCTATACTTTTGATCATTTGAGTTGTGAAGTTTGGTCGGGGGAGCAAAATGACTACGTCTGAACGAACTTTTATCCTGAAAAATGTTTTGGTTTGGAAAATTGACCGGATTCTCTCGATTGCATTTCAGTCACTTGAGCGCTAAAAGCCGTCCGGGGCGTGTAACACAAGAACAATTGTATGTGGAACCTTCCTTTGCAAATGGGATAAATGCAGGAACAGACAGAAAAAGGGCTACAACTTTAAAACAAAACAAAAAATCAGGAGTTCTAATTAAAATTTGAATTAATCTCAACAGGTGATTCCCACACACCGAGCCTGTTTGCATAGAAATGTGACTTTCACAAACAAATCTAATTGTTTGAGTAAGTGGGCAGGGGTGAAGGGAAAAGATGAAACGTATGAGGTAAGATAGCTGTCAAAAAGAAACATATTCATAAAGACAAAGTTGTGCACACATTTATAGTTTGTGCACAACTTTGCTGAAAAAATATAAATCCAACCTTTACTTTTACGTTTGACATGTCTGTTTTGAAAACAACTTGTCTTTGTCTTGAATATGAATTTGTCCTGTTAAATCACTGCCAAAAATGCATCACGGGGTCACAGGCATAAACATCGTGTCCTGGAGCATCGATTCTTCAAACTGCGCATCCGTGTTAAAGTTTAGTCAAAATAAAATAAAATAGAACTTTTAGGAATTTTATTGATCCCATAATGATAACATTATCTTGATAGCCTTAGCTCTGTTGAAAAGTAGAAACAAAAACAGCCATCTCCAGCCTCATTTTCTGGTTTTCAGGCTCCAACAGCCGATGGTGTAAACAATGCAGCAGAGGGTCATTTTAGAACCAGAAGTGATAGAAAACAGCCTAGAAAGACGTAGCAGACGTACGACTGCGCTCATTCAGTGTAAAATAAAAACATGTCTGCTGAAATTAGTTGATAATCAGAGGATAACAAAACAAAAACGGCTAAGCTAACTTGGAGCTAAAGTATGCTAACTAGAGGATGACATTTTTTCGGGATTCCCATGGGATGGGAGTCATGTCTGCCATTAATCACGGGACCGATACGGGACGGGATCAAGTTCTTACGGGAGCAGGAGCCAACCAATTCAGTCACAAATGAAACGGTTTTCAGGGTTTCTCTTCAGAGTGAACGACAACCGCGGCTCCATCGCCTTACTTTTTTGTCTTCAAGCTGGACGTTATAGATCAATATCATACGTGCTTTTGCCTACGGGGTAAAAGAGGTCAGTAATCTTGCGCTGAGCGGAGGCGTGCGCCGGGTGATGGATTACATGCACAGCAGCACATGAACGAGTATGATCAACGTGCAACAACAACAAACTACAGCAACACCGAAACTTAAAGAAAATGAGTGACAGCAGGAAAAGAATCAAAATCAAGAATCATTTAATTTTATTGGTAACACAAAGGAAGAGTGTAGAGTCTGCAGGAAAGTCATCTAAAACAGGCGCCACAACCAACCTGTACACACACCTGAGAACTCAGAGAACATTTTATCAAGAAGGAGAAAATAACAGCAGATGTATATATTATACACTCATATGAATTAAAAATACTTTTTTACATTAGTTATTCATTTTGTGCACAATTCTATATAGTTGTTAATAATAAATGAAATTAAGCAACAAAGAACTTAAAGAGCTGTTTGGAAGCCGAAAGAGCCAGATCTTTTTAGTGAGCCAATCCCAAAGAGTCGGTTCTCTAAGAAGAACCAGAATTCCCATCACTACAACAATGAAATCTAAAGTGCAGCAGTCGTAAATCAATGACAGCGATGAAGAGAATTACAACCATGGCGAGTTCCATGACAGAAAAAATGACATCCAGAGAAGAGTAAAGATGAAAAACTCTTCTGTTAAGTTCAGAAAGGTGGTAGGAAAGTCAGACGAAATAAAAAAAATGTATGAGAACCGAGTGTGATGGTGACGTAACATCATATGCAACTTGGAATAAAAAATTACAGTGTAATTTGCCATACAAATTAAAACCCCAAAACATCAAATTAAAATAATTACATAAAATGTTTTACATAAAGACAAAAAAACCCACCAAACTATATGGGAGCGGGATTATTTTGAACGGGAGTTGGACAGGAGTGGAGCAAGACGAGACAGGATTATTTTTCAAATTTTGTTCTGGGGGCAGGACGGGATGAGATTACTCTCTGTGGGAGCGGGGCGGGACAGGAGTGAAAATGCACTCCCGTGTCAGCTTTTAATGCTAACTGACAACAGCCGACTGTTGCGGCAGTAAAAACAAACATAAAAGAAAATTAAAAAGTCAGTAGATCAGAATAAACAACTGTCTTTCTGTTTCTAATTTTTAATTTAAACTATTGTTACGGTCGGCTGCCAGTTAGCCTACTTTAGCTTAGCTGTCTTTGTTATTTCCATCCATTTTCTTAACCCGCTATCTCCACGGTGCTGCCAGAACCTGTGGCGGGTGCAGCCGCCCCTCCTGTCCCGGGTTGCTGCCCGGCTAAGCGGGAATCCCCCACGCTAATATGCCGCTGCTGGCCGGTGTTGTGCCGAGGTACGTTCCCTCTGCCAGAACCATGTTTGAGACTGGGGAAACAAATTCTGGAAGGAGAAATTTTCCTGTCAGGGGATCAATAACATTCTATAAAGTTGAATTCTATCATGCTCATTCAGTTGAATCGATGCTCCAGGACTCCATGTTTATGCCTGTGACCCCGTAACGTATTTTTGACAGTGATTTAACAGGAGAAAATCGTATTCAAGACAGTCAAACGTAAAACTAAAGGTTGGATTCATATTTTTTTTCTGCAACGTTGTGCACAATATATAAATGTGTGCATAACTTTGTATTTATGAATACAATTTTTTTCTTTATGAATACGTTACTTTTTGACAGTTTCCTTACCCCATACAAAAGGTAAGCTCTGCAGCATGTGCAGTAGCTGGCAGCGGAGGGGTGCACTCAGTCTTGTTTTGAGTTGTAGTCTTGAGTTTAAGTTGGTCTGAAATGTTTTTGTGTTGAAATGTTTCACCAGAAGCTTTTGCATGGAGCTTTAAAGTAGACTGAGTTGTTTCTTACTGTGTATCAATAATAACAACTCTTTGTTGGTTACATTTTGTTACTGTATTTTAAAGAGACCATACCATGAAAAACCAACTTTTTGAGCTGTTAAGTGTATGATACTGTTCATTCCTCACTATAAACAACCTCAACGCTGTATTTTGATCCGTTCATGCATTTTTGAGTAATCCTCTAAAAACCTGTGCTCTCTGCTGCAGCCCCTCCCCTACCTATGAAAACGAGCAGGTTCTCACAAGCTGACGTCATAGATTGAGGACCGCCCCTTTCAGGGAGAGTCTGTGCTGCCTACACCGCCCTCAGGCTAACACACACTTTCTCTGTGGAGCTAGCGGTGATCTGTCAAACGCGTTCATTTTATACGCCCAATATGCACATCCATCTTTGCAAAAAGTTTGAATGTTGTTTGTTTGCATGCATGAACACGCGCAGGCACGCCAAGGTCGGCTCTAGGATGACGTCGTGAAATGGGCGGGACTGACAAGGATCTAAAGGCGGTGTCTCAGAGAGCGAGTCGTTTTACTTCCAAATATGAAAAGTCCACCAAAATAACTCATATTTCGTAATGTGTTTTTTAGTGTTCCAAAGTTAATAAATAAACTATATCCATATATATGATCAATTTGAAAGGCTTAAGAAAGTCATGGTATTGCCCCTTCAAGTTTTTTTTCTGATAAAATGATCTTTTAATAGTAATCGATCCTACGAAATGCACACGTCAGATGACTGAGTGAAATGATCAAATCTTTTGTCAGAACTGTTCTTTTAGCTTAAAGCGCATGTTCTTATTCAAGTATACTGTGTCTTTGACGCTAAAGCTAAAACAGAGGAAACGACATAAGAATACGACTTCTGTTCCCAGAATCCACTGCAGTCATCGTCTCTCAATCATCAACCCCCCCATTTATTAAAAAATAAATTACAAACTTAAATTCACTCCCCCAGAGTAATTATGAATTAAATATGCAACCATTGATGAAATAAAAAGTTTAAGCACCAGGCATTAAAGCGGTTTATTTGATGGGTGAAAATGACTATTTTAACATGGGAGTCAATGGCAAAATGCTCCTTCTTTCACCAGCTTCTCTGTCATTTGAGGTACTGCAACGTTTTGTTACTTCCTGGTTGGCTTCACACACGCACACACACACCCCACCTGCCAGAGCTATTACCTGGGGCAGACACTACCACAGGGGTGCCAAAACCAAGGCCTCGAGGGCCAACCTCCTTTTCCTGAAACCCTTCCCTACCTGCTGCTGATTACCTGGTTCAGGTGTGTTTAACCAATAAGGAGCTTCAATGGCAGATTGGTTGGAAAACATGTTGGACACGGGCCCTCGAGAGGCCTGGATTTTTTGTCTGCTCTACTACAAGGCCACTGATCTTTGTGTAGCTTGTTGTTGACATAAGTTACTGTGTTTCAAAACTGAAAGGGGAAAAAAACGTTGATTTATGAGGTGGTGGTGTCTACAAAATTATTGATGCTAATGTATTTGTTTCCACTCCTGCAGGACACCATCAACAATGTGAAAGCTCGGCTGGGCAAAAGCGTACAGATCCAGACTCTGCTGCGAGCATTTGAGGCTCGAGACCGTAATATCCAGGAAAGCAACTTTGAAAGGGTGAACTTTTGGTCTGTGGTGAACCTTGTTGCGATGGCTGTGGTGTCAGGGATTCAAGTGTACCTGGTCCGCTCTCTCTTTGAGGATAAAAGGAAAATTCGTACATAATGTTGCATACGTGTATGTCACAGGGGTTCATTTACATACCAGACCGTTATTTCAATGCGGGTGTGGGACTTACCACAACTGAATAGTTAAAATTCCATGTTTGGATTAAAAGCAATACTTCTTTCTGTGTGACATCCACATCTTTGTTTGCTACTAAAAGTTCTAATTCCCCTCTCTTTGTCAGCTGCTGTACTTGATTTGCTATGGTGACAGAATGATGTTGTGGATGTTACTTATTTCTACCTGAGTGTGGGCTTTCCAGGCTGGTGGCCAAAAATCTCATTTTAGTTTTGTGGGGATCTTTCTGAGTGTTACATGAAACCACGTTTCAATGTGGTTTCAAACAAGACATGTTTCTGAAAAACAGGCATGAGAAGTGCAACCAGTTTGGCAGCTGATCTTTCCCCACATTCAAATGTTGACTTTGCATTGATAGGCGTCATTGTAAAGCCTCTTGTGTTTTTTGTAGTCAGGCAGCTTTCTCCTCAAAGGAATAGTCTAAATTGCTGCACTCTGAGGTCCAGGAGAGAAGGTGACCTGTCCAACTCTTCTGCCCCCTTCGTCTCAGCTGTGGTTATTGGATTGAGTGCTCTGAAATCTCTGCTGCTGTTGGGTGTCTGTTTACAGCCTCCTTCCTGTGTGAAGATGTTGAGCCAGCTCTGCTCTCTGGTGACAGAAGTCTATTTCTATCTTTCTGACACCTGGAAAGTCATTGCAGATCTGCTCCAGACACTCTGTGCCATAACTGTTATGAACAGCTATATTTTTTAACATTAAAATACTTGTTTTTAAATGTTCATACTTATTAAACCAGCTTTTCAATATACCCGTTGGCCATGCTGCCTCAGATGGCCGGGAACAAAGATGGATTTATTTGTATTTTTTTGCATTTGTCACTGAAGTTTAAGGGGGTAGACTCAATGTTCATATTCTATAAAAATGCTGCTTTGAGTTTTATTTTTATGTTTGCTCCACTTCTGAAACCAGAATTCCAAGTTATAAACCCTGTGTTGTAATTTTTCTGTAAAACAAAGAATAAATTGTAAGATTATACCTTCATGAAACACACGCCCATATCCAATAAGTAATGTTTGAACTTGAACTGGTGTAAGTTATGTAAAAAGTCACATGGACTTTGACATATACTGGTGTGTGTGTAGTAAACGGGGGCAGGAGCTCTGAATTTGTAATGAAATGATTCAAATATGATATTTTTATTCCTCTATATGGCTGCTGTCACTGTAGGATCTTCCTTTTGAAGTCTTCACGCTGAAGCCTTACATAAGTTTATACTGAATTATTCAAAACAGTTCTGTTACGATTTGAAGTTCTACAACAAGAAAATGTTTGTAAAAATGTTTTTGTTTTCCCTCACAAGAAATTTCTAGTTTCTGATTCACAGCAAAAAATGTTTGTAACTATTTCTACCTCGATGAGGCAATGCAGGAAGAATAAGGTAAATATGTATAAATCCTCCAATCTTTGTTTGACTCCTGTGTTCTTTTGTCTGCATTTAGAAACAGTCTATAAACTACAACCAAAGACTGTTTCTAAAGATCGAGATCAGGTACGGTTTTAGCTCAACATCACTTCTGCTGGAGTATGACCTTGATAAACTAAGTTTTGTTTATACAGCTCCTTTCAGAGACAGAAGCCGCAAGATGCTTCACAAGTTAAACAACAAAGACAAAAACATTACCACGTAAAACAATCCTCTCAAGTCCAAAAAAGAAACCGTTTCAGTTAAGATGCTTGGCAAAAACAAGTTTTGAGTTTAAAAGTATTCCAAGTCTAGAGAGCACAGGGATAACGGAGTTCATTCCAAAGTTTAGGAAGGATCCGTCTCCTCTGCTCTGAAAGCTGCAAGGAACCATCAACAGGTTCTGATCCACAGACCGCAGTGCATGAGATGGCCTGTAGGAGGGGGTCAAATCAAAGACATGAAGGAGCTTGACCATGGAGGGCTCTAAAAGTCAGCACTAATATTTTATATTGGAAGCGGTAAACAACCGGGACCCAATGAAGATCTTTGAGAATAGGGGAGATGTGAGCTCTTCTCTTAGTGCGGGTCAAGATCCTCGCAGCAGAGTTCTGGATCAACTGCAGATGAGACAACTCCTTCATATTCAGACAGGAAAACAGACTATTACAGTATAACTACGTAGATATAAAAGCATGAATAAGAAGTTCAAGATCTTCATTTTATGTAAAGCACTTTGAATTTCCAAGTTTCTAAGGCTGGGTCTGACAGCCTGACCAAGAGAACCAAATGCTGCTTAATCCCTGGTATGGCGTCATCAGCGGCAATTGTTAGTGTTTCTGTTTTTCTGAGTTCAGCTGCAGAGAGTTTTTACAGAGCCACGGTTTAATCTGAATCAGGCAGTTCATCAGAGAGTCCAGCTTGTGTGTCTCAGAAGGCTTAAAACTGAAAACATATTGTGATCTATGACTGATGATGCTAAATGTTCTGTTTGGACACGTGCTGATCCGGTTCTGCACACATAGTTTAGGACTTACAGTAACCAAAAAGTTTTGTTTTTGAATAATTTATAAGGGGACATTGAAAACAGCATTTTCTCCTGAGAATAACAGCATTTCCACAAGCAGAAATCATTATGGGTCAATAGTTGAAGTAAAGTCCCATGTTGGTTCTTGCTTACAGCCCACTGGTTTCTTGTCCATTGTGCCTGAGACCTACACGAGTACGTGTGCTTTGTTTTCAATCATTAATATAATACCGGTAATTATATTGGTCCGTGTTTGGAGCGAGGTGCTCAACAGTTTGTGTAAATCTCAGTCTGAGTGTGGATTTGGATAAAATCATCAGGTAGGCACTGCCTTTACTATATAATGACCCATTTATTTATAGAAACATTTGAAATGTCGTTCATCTGTTGCACTTTGTACAAAAACATTAATACAATCACCGGGGTCTTACTTTTATGATGATCATAGTTTTTTGTCTTTTTAAAATCGGACCAAAATGAAGCATTTTCGGTTTATTTTTCTGTATCTGTATCAAAGCCGTGTCTCATTGTTTTTCAATATGGTGTCGCTCTTTATGTATCTGGGACAATGGTAACAGGCTAGCGTGCCATCTCTAGTGATATATAACTCATTGGCTGTGACCTTCTGCTTAGAGATTTTTTTATTAAAAACAATTGAAGTTTAAGAGAGATTGTCTGTTAACGTGTTGGAATATGACTTCGTATCTCATTTCCCAAAGATTCCAAAAGGACATTGACACCAGCAACAATCATATGGAAACCTTTTCTCGTTCGTTTGGACATGTTCTTCCTGATGTTTCTGTTTTAAACAAACTGTTCTGGGACTTTCTGAAGACAACCAAATCTTCTTATCTTATTTTTATTTTGGTCAGATATTGTCTTCATAAAAGTAAATATACCAGTGTACCATATGTTTGTCTCCTGTTTTTGCTCAGTTTGGTTGTTTTGGTCATCAGTAAATCAATGTCTACGGTCCATACAATTATGTCCTTATCCTCTGCTAGAGTTATGTTACAGTACATTATGATTTTTCCAATAAAAATGCAGAAAATAAATGATTAACAGTTTATTTGTCTAAAAAGTGGTTGCAGTAGGCCCGGGGGTGTCTCCTCTGAATAAAAGGCCCTCAGTTCTTCTCTCCTCCTGTTACCAACACATCCTGTAAAAAAGATGAAACAGAGATAAATATAAGGCTCCAAGCTGTGTGCTTCTCATGAAAATACAAATTTACTGAAAATACAAGTAAATGAAGGATTAAGGAAGCAATGACTTCACTCCTCTACTGAAAAACGCCTCATTCTGCTCTGATGGAGCTTTGTGCGATTAACAATGACTAATTCAGTTCTAGAAACACCTTAAAGAAAAGGAAAAATAACTCCACAATAAGGCAGCATTAACGTTAAGCTTTAATGGAAAACATGATTCATTACCATGTATGTAAAGCTGCATTGTGCTGAATAGTCTCAGCATTAACATTGTGAGGTCACATTCTACTAATGGTTGTAATGATCTGCTAGTTTTTAGTTGCATTAATATGCACTCAATGAGCTTTCAAGTTTGCACTGACAACACACCTCAAGGCCTCTTCCAGTTCTCCCAAGCCAGGATCCAGAGTCAGTCAGAGATGCTATTCTCCTGGTATTGCAGAGACTACATAACACAAATCAAATGTTTGCTCAAAATAGATTCAAAATAGATGAATAAATAAAGTCGCCTGAGATGTGGCTCCATGCTGAACTTTAAAAACTCCAAAACGTGGATCCATGCAAAATTTTTAACAGCATGAATGTGGATCTGTGCAGAACGTTTAAGTGAGAGAACACAGCTCCATGCTGATCGGTTCATTCTGTTAACAAGGGTCCCTGTTGAACCTTTAGGCTGCTGTTACACAGTCTAGCCAAAGAACACACTTTGCCATTGAGCAAGGCCAGAACAACTTTTTGTTCCTTTAGCATCAACCTAAAAGTTGTTCTGTAGAGATCATCTCCAAAACCACCAGGCTGAAGGGAGTCCAGAAAGAGTATGTGTTTCTCAGCTATGATTATTGTCTGAAGTAGAGATGTTCTCATCACCAGCCACAAACATACAACACATTAACCTCTGCTTTTTTTATATCAGATGAAAAAACAAAAAAAACAGAGCGAGAAAGACCAAGGGAACTCCCTCAAAGCAGATAGTGGTCAGCTTGACCTGTCTGCCTGGTCCAAGCTGGAAAAATCAGGATGTCCTTCAACCTGAAGTTTTCATACAGGGATTGATACAGATGAGTAAACATGAACACACACGTTTTATTTTATTTTTTTCTCTGTTTTGCATTACTCATAGATTCATTGCACTGTGTGCAATTTTAAGGAGCTGTTTTAATTCTCATTGTAATGACCATAATATATATACAATAAAACAGAAAATTGTAGAGACTCCATTCTTCATGTTTCCCTCATTGAATGTCCTCTCCCTGTTAGTTAGCCCCTGAAATGTTCGGACCTTTCCATTCCGAGTAGTCATATCTTCTATACTGATGTTGATTTCTTCTTCTGGGTCTGCTTCTTTAAAGTCTTCATCATTGGACATGTGTTCATCACAGCAGGAATGTTGATGGAACAGCAGGAAATAGAGACTGCAGGTGGAGAGCTGATCACAGAACGTCTGCATTCGTTTGTTTTCTCTTTAATTCAAAAACTTTTTTAAAAAATTACATTTAAAAAGACATTCTTAGAAAATTCTATGATGTAAAGGATCTTACTAACAATCCCACATGTAATATATGACCCGTCAGTGCAAGAATACCTGCTTCTTAGTGTTGATGACATAACCAGAGCAGCAGGAGGTCCCAGTCATCATGGTTTTGATACTTTCTGAGAACACTTGATGCTCTGCTTGGTCCTTTCATCCTTTGAACTGGATTGTAGAATAGATAAATGACTGATCTATTTCACTGGGGTTACTCAAGGTCAGATATCAAATACTGACCTGTCCGTGGGTTTGGGGATGTTACTCACTGGAGCCGGTATGTTTCATATTCAGGATACTGACAATACTGTTGTTGAGCTGCAGTGACACAAACACTTTTGGTCTAAATTAATCATTTTCATCCTTTGATATATCTAGGTGTGACAAACACTTGTGACCCTCTGATTAGAGATTTTACAAAACAACTACAAACTTTTTCCAAACGCATTTTTGTCTGCTTTTGATTCACAAAGGTTTGAACAAAGAAATGTTCAGAAACGCAATCTTAAGCCTAATTTTGTGTAAACATGTCCTCCATAATCAGAAAAACACCACAAGTACACACTAAAAGCCCTGTTTTTATTGGAAATCAAAAACCTACAGTCCTACAGTGAGTCCTACAGTCACCTTTCAGTCTGAAGTTGGATTCATTCTTTTTATTGACGTTGTGATTCAGTTGGAAGAACAGAAAACGATTTCTTTGAAGGTTTTCATTTTTAGGGCAAATCTGAGTAACATCTGTAACAACGGGATCGGGTAAACGCCGTCAAAGACTGTCGCAAATCAAATTTCGGTTTTCCAACTGCCGCAAATGTTGATGGCAAGGAGGAAGTTGTGCCATCTTCACGCATGCGCAATACAGATGCGGACTGGGTCGCGACAGTAAGCATAAAAACATACATACGGATCGGGGAGCAACAAGTATAGCGGCGTTTACGGAGAGGGGAAACTTTGAGTTCTGCTAGGGTGGGTTAAAGATGTTTTAAACATATTCACATTACAAACATCTTCATCGACAGAGCCATCTTGTCATGTTGAAAGAGCAACAGAAGAGCACAGAACAACTTAAGGGTCACTTAAAGAGGCTGGGAACTGTTGGTATGTGCTCGTGTTTGCTACTTTCTCTCCTGTTAATCCATGTTTACTGCGCATGTCTGGTTTTATCGTGCCTAAAACCCGGAAGTAGTGGAGGATTTTTGTCCATGCGTCTATGGTTCATTCACGGTACGTTTACTAAACACTGCAAAGACGACTCAGATAAACTGTTCATAGTTCACAGACTAGAATTATGTGTTTACACATTGCTGTAGATTTTAGCCGGAAGAATATGGAGAGAAATAAGTATCAGTCCGATTTGTGCGTGCGTCATTTTGATTCGTGCATAATTTTAGATTTCTGCGTGCATAATTCTTGATATGTGCGTAGTTTTAGATTTGTGCGTGC
>BSAI01000225.1:631176-662573 GCA_036245035.1 Adrianichthys oophorus | reverse complement strand
CTTCCACATGCATTCTCCTTCACGCATTCTTCCACATGCGTTCTCCTCCATGCAGTCTTCCACATGCGTTCTCTTCCATGCGTTCTTCCACATGCTAATTTTGAACAGGACTGTTGTTTGTGAGATGATGAGGATCTCCACCGAGTGGACTTCATGATAAAATGGCCTCATCTTTTAATGTCATCTGTGTTCTTCAGCTTTGTCTCAACAGGTTTCAGACAAGAACAGTTTTTAAGTTAGAACAAAATGAATGGACAAAAAGAGACCTAAATGTCTTCTTCACTCTGTACCGTCAGAAAGATGGTGGAGGAGATGAAGGAGAAGGAGTGAAAAATGTTGGAGTCAGAAGGCGAGAAAAGAAGATTTGCAGTCGGGCAGAGCAGCTTTCAAACCACTTCCTCCTTTCTTTTGAGGAGAAGGAGGAACTTCTGTGGGAGCTGCTGAAGCTGACCCTGAATGAAATGAACTGTTCCCTGGGAGGTTTGTTATCTGGAGAACGCTTGGGCAACGTTAACACCAGTTCCCTCGGTAACAGCAACGCTGAGTCCTGCCCAGACCGGTGAGAAGGATGGCAGCAAGCCACACCACAGCCGCAGCATACTAATGACTGTGGAGCTCCAATAGACGCTTCAGGATCTTCCAACATGACAACGACAACCAACATTTGATCATGAGGCAAAGACGAGAGAAATAAGGAGGAAAATGAAACCAGTAGAGAAACCAGCAGAAAGTGGAGCTGATCTGATTCAGCCTTTCAGAACCACAGAAACCAGCTGGAACCACCACCCGGATCTGAGGGTTCAACCCTGAACTCACTGACAGGAACTGCTGCACGAGCATTTTACATAACTCACGTCTCCTTTTGGCACGTTCCACATGTTATTTATAACCTACTGTATGGTGGTTACGCATTTCATTTGTTTAACCAGGATTTCTGCTCAAGGTCAACCAAACTATGGTTTGTGTGTCTGAATGTATCCGAAAACTAAATCTGTATTTCTGTCTTTAATGACGAGGTTAATGCTTCAGTATTTCAATAACTTCAATGGTATTTAGAAGAATTTCAAAAATTCCAAAGAACTTGTGTTTTCAGGCAAACAACAAGCTGAAACTACGAGCACCCGTCTCCATCTGCTGCCGTTCAGACAAAGTACTGGAAGAGAGAAACCAGAATGAGGAATGAAAACATGAAAACTCACAGAAGCTTCACTTCAAATGCTGCAGGAAAAGAAGCCACAGAATCCCAAATCTAAAAATGCTGATAAAAACAAATGAATGGAAACAGATTTCAGCCTAAAAACAAAGTAGATTTTTTTTAAAGAAACTGGATGATCTTCAGAATAGTTGCTTTCAACAAAACATGCTAGTGTGATGATAGAAACAGAATGAGGCTGAAAATGTCTAAAACGCTGCAGCGGTAACTGACTTAATGAACCCGATTCATTCCTGACGGTTCCACCAAAAGTTCCAACTTTAAAACGATACGAGAACAGGAACTAATGTTCTTGTCTTGTTAGCAGCTGAGCTTTCTTCTCTCTCCTTTTTTGGTTTTGTTTACATTATTTGGTGGTTGTCATGGAAACCCACTGCCAACAAGTTTCTGCTGCCAAATCTCCTGCAGGGTCAGATCCGTTTTACTAACTAATCCTTAACTAGTACTCAGGAGGTTTTCCAGTCTTTGTTGCGCTGCAGGTCCCTGAGGGGATTAGTCAGGTAAACACTGGGTCACATGGTCTGGGGCTCCATTTTCCTACGCCAGCTTGCTGGCTAAATAGGTGAGCAGCAGGGTGTACATCCAGGAAGTGAGCTTTGGAGAGCTGATCCATCCTGCTCCTGTCAGCCAGAGCCCTTCTTCCCAACTCTGACCTCAACATTTAGCTGCTTTGGCGCTTCACATGACGGGGAAAACGTAGGTCGACTTACCCTCCACCTCCTCCTCATCGCAGACTTTCTTGAGTAAGGACGCCCCGCGGTCCAGCACCGCTTCGTCCTCCATCCTGTAGTAGTAGAATAGGAAGAAAGACTGTTCACACTTCTCCTCCAGAGACAGCGTGGAGCCATAGCGCCTCGGCTCATTCGGTTGCAGTAAATTGGGACTGGGGCTCAGTCTGGTGCTGCTGGTGGCGCTCATCTCCACCCATCAGAGACCACCTACACCTGACGGAGCAGCCAGCAGGTCTGACTCCACAGCATGCTGACTGGAGGAAGTGTGTCATCCTTGAAGAGGGCTGAGCGCCGCCGATAGGTGTGTGTGGGGCTTTAATCTGGCAGAGTGAGGTGAGGCAGAGGACAGGAAGTCTGCTGATTGGCTGTGAGCAGACAGGTGCTGATGGACACCTTTACAGGTCTGGAGAATCAGACATGTACTGCTGTTTGTCCAGCAACATGGACTTTCAGAAAACCATCAGAGAAGTTAAAGACACAAACTCAAACACACACACATACACAAACACACACTCTAACACACACTCTTAACACACAAACACACACACTAACGGACAAAGCCTCTCCATCTGGCTCCCCCTTCTCCTCCACCTTGGAAACAAGTGGAGCATCACATGTCTGCGTACTCATCCGCCCTTACAGGATTACAGCGGCTTTGCTGAAGTGACACACAGCCGGGCCCGTAGGAGGCCGGTGTGCCGGACCCCCTGCCCTGTAGGGCGGCTCACCCGGAATCAAACCCTGTTCCCTGGTGCTGTGCTGTGTATAGAGAGTCACACACTGTGCAGAGACGGTGTAGAGTAGAGCTGTTTCAGGAACAGATGAGGTAGAACTTCGGGTTCTGGGGGTTTGAGTTGACGGTTTGGTCTCTGGTTTTCTGTGCAGACGGAACCAGACAGGAAAACGCCGCTGGATAACCATACTTGACATTAAATATTTCTACCAATATGAATGACCTGGAAATGATTAGAACCCTGAAGGTGAATGTTAAGACGCTCACTGACAGCTATAGAAGAACTCCCGTTCTTCAGTTAACCGATTAGGTTAAACTTTGCTTTCTGACTTTCAGGGAAATATTTGATCTGGGAAAAAGCTGCTGAATCCCAGCAGCCGGCTGCAGCTCTCAACGCATCACCAGGGTTTCCTTCTGCTCTGCACCAAATAACCCGGACAGCTCAATCATTGTTCAGGAGGGTCACTGCTAATGGCTTCACAGAAGAGGTCCGGTCCAGAGCTACGGGTCAGAGCTCTGCAGAACTGGCTGACCAACTGAAACCTGAAGAAACAGCCCCGCCCCCCCAGAGGCCCCGTCTCTGCTCAAAGATTCAACCAACAGGCTGTAAAGTCCTGACGCCACCTATGGACCAGCAGCAGCACAGGAGGAAGCAGATCAGAACCACCGTAAACCCGTTTGGCTCAGTTCTACCTTTGAGATCCGACCATAAACTTCAATCCAAAAACGGATCCGTTCAGGGATGGAGTCAGATCTGCAAACCCAAAGAGAGGCCGAGCGGAGCTGGAGGGACACCGCCCCCTCCCTCTGATGCCTGCACCGTCTCTAATGACCTGACCCCTCCATGCACGGAGAAAGTAACGTGCACGCAACGCTGACAACTAATGCTGCAAGAAGATTTCTCTGACGCTGCAGTTTCAGCGCAGTCCGCCTGAAGCTCCGCCCTCACACCTCCGGGTCAGGTACGTGGCCGTGTTCTCTTTGGGTTTTAGGGACAGAACAACCTCAAGCAGTCTGACTTTAGAAAACCAATGTTGCTTCTGACTCTGAAAGGTTTAGCGTCACAGAAACTCACTAAGTCTGAACCTCTGCAGCCGTGTAGCGCAGACACTGACGCCTGCTGCCAGCGCCTGCAGACCTCTGCGCACGCCTGCCGCCATGCAGTGAGAGGACGCAACCCAGAGGCCGCTGGGTCTGAAGAAGGTACAAAGAAGTGCTGCTGGAAGTCAGCTCCTTTACGGCCCCCCAAGATTCTCCCCCGGGGTACATGGAAACACTGGAAAGCGTCCCCGTGTGGCTGCAGTAACCCACAGCACCTGGAGGTCCATGTAGACTCCTGAGCTCAGCTGGTTCCACAGAAACGGAACATTAGCGATGTCACATCTGTGGACATGGGGCTGATCTTCAGAACACGCGCGTGCACACACACACACACTAACTTCCTCAGATGTCACTCAAACGTCTTCTTTTTGATTCTTTCTGAACGACGTCAGCGCAGCTTTGCTAAGTTCTGCGGTCCAAGTGGGTTTCATTCCGAACAAGTCCAAAAGAGGAGCACCTGCAGCCCTTCATCCCACATCAGCTGCTCTAATACATCTTCATCTTCAGGAGGCGACTGAGAGCCACGATGCAGAACCCTCCACCTCATCTGCTCAAAGGCAGGGAGGCGTCTGAGCAGCTCCACCACAGCCTCCTTTTACTCCTTCTGTCTGAAATATTGATGTGACTGAAGTCCTCAGGAGGAGCAGCGCTTCCAATACAAGAGCTCCTCCATCCATGAAGATGGAAACTTCTGTCTCTGCATGAACTCCATGAATGTCTATCATTTCCATGATAGAAAACAAACTCCTAAAGTTACTCCCCCCACCCCCCACCCCTCCTGCTCGTGAGGATGGGGGGTCACTTACTTCTTGTGGGAGCTCATCTTGTCCTCGCGCGCTCAGCCTTCTCCTCGGCGCAGCGGCTCAGTGGTCTGCAAGAGAGAGCTGCGCTGTTTGTGTGTCCGCCTCACAACAACAACAACAACAGAGCCCGAGCAGGAAGATGGAAACAAAAGCATCATCTCATTGATTGATGAGGCGCGGCAGACTCACCTGTGCGTGCACGCATCTGCGGCCTCCCCCTCGCGCGGGTTTGTCAGGTCTGATCCCGGCGCGTCCCTCCGCGGGTCGGTCCCTCAGTCAGCGCCACTCCTCCGGGGGGAGGTCACCCACCCGCGCCCTGCACCAAACTTTCTCTATCACGAGACACATGCACGGACACGCACTCACAAACAAGTTCATGCACGCACGCACAGATTTCTAAAGAAGGGATTCCTCCTCTCTGAGCTGAAGTCCATCTTCATGGTTCTGAAGATAAATCGAACCCTGTGGATTCATCCTCAGTGTTCTGGGTCTGCAGCGCCACCTGCTGGATGAAGCTCAGCACTGACTTAAAAACCAGAAAAAGTGCACCATTAAAAGCGAACATTATTTCCAAAAAGGATGTTTCCTTCTAAAGGAAATAGAAAGTCAGGACCAGAACTTGACAAAAACAAACGGAGCAGAAACAGCACTCAAAGGTTGGGATGAAAAGCTGCAGCAATAGAAGAAAAGAAGTGTTTGATTGATGCTCACAAGGTTCTACTTCACCTTCATGGAATGAAACCAGAACCCTCATGTGTTCTGTGAAGATAAACTGGCCTTGACAGAACAATCTGGATCATAGGAATCCGGTTTGATGTTTTTCTTTAGGACTGGATTCTGAACTGAAGCTTCAGGAACAAACTGACCTGCTAAGCTTCATGGAAAGTTCCCCTGAAACAGAAACTCCTGATCAACTGAAATGAAAACAAAGTTTCACCTGAAATGTCAAAGAGGATCACCCTGAGGGACAGGCGCGATGCCTACAGGAGCTGAAAGGAGTCAAAACTCAAAGAAACCAATGTTTGATTGGAAACCTGCAGCCGGAAGACCCTTCAGGGTGGGATGATCACGATAATTCCTCGGACGTGCAGGAACGCAGCTTCAGGCTGAGAGAGTGGATATTTGTGTCTGTTTCTCAGACACGTGCACAGTCTGTCAGACGTGCACACTCCCTCTGTGAACGTTTCAGTCAAACACGTCCAGCCCAGCAGGTTCCTACTTCCCTTTAAGTCTCTGCAGCTTCTCCTGCAGATCGATCGATCCTCAGCTTCCTGGCAGCCCCCCCATGCTTCTGCTTTGTTTACCTTTATTTGTTTGTTTGCAGATGTTGTGTCTCAGTTCAATGCTGCCTGTCTGTCCCATGTCTGGGGGGGTAATCTACAGCTGACAGGACCTGCAGAGGTGGCGGGGTCAGAATGAAAGCCTCCTCCTGTTGTCACTGAGGCGGCTTCTGTCCATTGCAGGGTTCGCATGTGTCCTCACAACAGCCCTCATGTGTTCATTCACAACACTAAATATTGTTACGGCTAACAGCACAGCATGTCGGGGGGGGGGGCTGGCCGAGGGACCCCCATTCAGGTGTTTCATTCTCTCCGATTTTACAACCATCTTCTCCTCCATGATGCTCCACCGGCATGACGTGGAAACACTGCGGGGGGCGCCGACACACACGCCATCCCGCCTTTGGACGCAGCTTTCAGGACCTGGTGTCAGAGGAGGACCCACGCTGTCCTTTCATCCCGCCTTTCCTGGAGGGGGTGTCTTTTCTGCAGCTGCAGCCTTTGAAGTCAAAGTCTTCCTGGAAATGTGGATCCTGCAGCTTCACAACACAAAACAAAAAAACGACAGGAAAACACTTGATGCAACAGCCCGATCTCATCTTTGCTTTGAAACAACGGTTAAAACCCAGATTTCTCTGAGTCTCTCAAACAACATGGTTCAGGTCCAGATAACTCTATAGACTTTCTATAGGCTTCATGACATTGGTGAAGACATCGCTGTCAAATCTGCACTGTTGCTGTTTTTTAACTCTGACGGTAAACCAAAGTGACTGATTGTGGGGCACTTCACTTGTGCAGACTGAGGTGCTGCATAATAATCTGCAGCAAAGAAGAGTAACTAAGATGCAGATGAAATGGTTGAAATGGTTGTTCAAAATGCAGCAGCTAGATTGTTAGCAGGAACCAGCAGAAGAGAACACATTACTCCTGTGTTAGCTTCACTTCACTGGCTCCCAGTTCAATCTAGAATCAAGTTCAAAATCCTCCTGCTAACCTATAAGGCCTTGAATGGTATGACCCCATCCTATATTAAAGATCTCATAGAGCCTTACCAACCAAACAGAACACTTAGCTCACAAAGTGCAGGGCTGCTTGTGGTTCCTAGAATTTCTAAAAACACAGTTGGAGGTAGAGGCTTTATCCACCAAGCTCCTGTTTTATGGAATAAACTCCCAGTTCATTTAAGAGAGGCTGACACAGTTTCTACATTCAAAGTTAGACTGAAAACATTCCTCTTTGGACAGGATTATTGCCAGACTAGCTAACAATCAGAAAATTATGAACTTACTGCTCCTCTACCTCACATACTGTAATGAAGTTTACCACACTGGTTCTACTCGCTCTTGCTCACTCTTCATCCACCTCCTACACCCTCCCTCCCTTCCTGTCTCCCCTACCCTAACCAGGGTCTGTATCCTTCTCCCACCCCCACTCCCCCCACCTACAATCTTCATTACATCACTTGCCATCTGCCATTGCATTGCTTTATTTGGTTTATCATGCCTCTGTTTGGTGCAGTGCAATTCACATGTTGTCCCTCTTTTCCACCCCCCTACGGGGGAGAGGGAGAGATTTCTGATTTCAGGTGGATCGTCTGTGCTCCTGTCTTTGGCCGTGACCTCGCCTTTGGCTCCTCCAGCAACCCCAGCTGTTACCACAACTCCTACTGGATGAAACCCATCTGCTACACTATTCAAACATGTCTTTGTTTATTTAAATATTTAGCTGTTACTTTAACTTGTAGCTGTTTATCTAGATGTGTTTGTTTATTAGACATATACTTGTTATTCAACCATGTAGTTATAGAATTAATGAAGCTCACTTTTCTTTAATAGTTCAAGTGCATCACCTGTCCGTCCGGGGTTGAGGATCTCTCCTTCATGTGGGAAACCCTGAGGTTTCTTAATTTTTTTTCTCCCCAAAAAATAGTTTTTTTTTAATGAGTTTTTCCTCACCAAGAAGGAGGGTGTAAGGACAGAGATGTTTGTTCAGCTTAGTCTGTTTACCAACCAGCTATTGTTTATTTTTACATGATTGATTTCTTTGTTGTTTCTTGCAATATTCTGCTGTCAGTCCAATGAGACGGCTGTGGCTGTGATATTGGGCTATAGAAATAAAATTGAATTGAATTGAATTGAAATTGAAAGGTGACCTTGTTACCAAGACGGGGACATTTTACAGCCAATAAAACAGAAAAACGATGGATTGAAGCCGCCTGCTAATGCTAACGTTAGCACAAAAAGGGAAACTATTGATGCAGTTGGAGGATTTTTATATCACATGGAGTCGGGTATCAGAACTCCGTTGTTCTTCACATTGGTACCCATTGACTGAATAGAAACTGGAATGAGTGCCCCCCCCCGTGCTCCACACAGGAAGTACCTGCTGCTCCATGAAGCCAAAATCCCACAGACTTCTGCAGACATAGACAGCTGTTGCTGGCATATTTATTCATTTACAGTGTCGTTATTTATTAACTAATGACTGATTTGGTGCAACCCATTTTCAAGTGGTAGGGGTGTGGCCTTCCAACAAGCTTACTCCTGATTGGCCAGAGTGGTTACCATAGAAGCAATGACTTAGACCAATCGCTGCTCATTGATGACGTCTGGCTCCAACATGGCGGCGTCCGTATCATGAAAATGAATTGACTTCATTTGGTTGGAGCCAGAGTAACCATTTTCTATGGGGGTGTCATAGTTCTCACTTACAATCAACGGTGTCTCCTGGAGGGTGTGGTGGGGAGACAGGGCCTCCCTGCTGTGCCTTCTGTTGGACTTCTGTGCTCCTTAAGGTTTGTCCGTGGCTGCATGTGGGCGTGGCACCAGCTCACCTGAGAAATAATGCGGATGAATGACTTTTTTGTCATTTTGGTTGATACTCGGGTAAGGAGGTAAAGAGAGGGTCCAGTCTGTCCACTGACCCCCACCTTGTTTTGGACCCACAGGTGGGGGGGGGTCTTGGCAGAGTGAGGGTTTGCTGGGACCCTGTGGCTGACCCATTGGGGAGGACTTTTAGTATTTTGGGGTCTTGTTTACGAGCGAGGACGATAAGAGTGAGGGGTCTGCTCGGTAACGCTGCTGTGCTTAGTGCTGCTCATGTCATTTGAGTTCTTCTCGAGTTCTGTTCGTTTATTCCGTCTCTTTTGAACTCTCTGAGTTTGTTTCACTGGGTTGTTCTTGGTGAATAAAAATCAAGGCGCTTCACAGGTTGAGTGAGGCGTTCATCTGTTCACAGTAAAGTCATTCTTCGGTCTGTAACAAATGTAGATTTATTTTCCAGCGTTTTTTTTTTTTTTTCCTGGAAATGCCTGAAAAGTGTTTTGTACATAAAAGTGATTTGAGTTCACGCTTCATAATACTTTCATTCTTCGAAGTGTTTTTATTGCACGCCACCCATGCAGGTTCGTCTGCAGCATCTGTTTATTTAGAAATTTCTAGTGTTTTCTTTTTGCTTAATGGGGGGTAGCATGTTATGCTGGTTGACTGGCCGGAAACTGAACCGCACTGTTGGGTTAAATGAACGTATTTGTGTTGAGTTGTGGCTGCAGAGGCTTTGCACCAACTATGATTGAGTTTGACAGTCTTCAAGTTTCACCAACAAAAAGGAAAGCTAAAAGTCCAGAAACATGTTTTAGATTTCTGGTGTTTGTCTTGAAAATTCACATCAATTGTTAGAAGTGATCCTGATAATACTGTCAGGGTTGACGTGCGAACACAGATGCAGACGACACTCGTAAATACGAAGTTTCTCATTTAATTGAGAAAGGTTCTCAAAAACTGAACACAAACTCATGAAGGTACAAAAACCACCCGACAACCAGTGCAGGGGAGACGAGGACTTATAACAGGAGGAGGGGATGAGGTAAATGGAAACAGGTGTGCCAATAAGGAGGGAGAGAACACAGGAAGTAACAACCAACAACAAAATAAAACAGGAAGTGGAAACCAAACACAAAAACCAACAAATGTCCTGGGTCCATAACCCCACAGTACCCCCCCCCCTCAAGGCGCAAAGCCTGGCGCAGGGGGAAGCCTGTCCCGGTGCCGCCGATGGAAGTCCCTGATGAGCTCAAGATCCAGAATCCGCGAAGCAGGCTCCCAGGACCTCTCCTCAGGCCCGTACCCCTGCCAGTCCACCAGATACTGGAAACCCCGTCGCCGAACGTCCAGCAGGCGACGGACAGTGTAGGCCGGCTGGCCATCAATGATGCGAGGAGGGGGTGGCGGAGAGGAAGGCCGCTGCAGGGGACACGTAACATGCGGCTTCAGCTGAGAGACATGGAAGACCAGGTGGATGCGCAAGGACCTGGGCAAGCGCAGCCTGACCGCCACAGGATTGATGACCTTCAGGATCTCGAAAGGACCGATGTACCTGGGGGACAGCTTCTTGGATTCCGTCCAAAGCTTGATGTGTGAGGTGGACAGCATGACGGATTGGCCAGGTAGGTAAGTAGGTGCCGGAGTGCGTCGACGATCAGCCAGCCTCTTGTTGGTAGCCCCTGAACGCAACAGGGCCGCCCGAGCCTCCCGCCAAACACGCCGACAGTGGCGGTATAGGTGCTGAACCGACGGAACGGCCACCTCCGTCTCCTGCTCGGGAAACGGGGGGTTGGTACCCCAGAGAGCACTCAAATGGGGACATACCAGAAGCAGACGAGGTGAGGGAGTTGTGCGCATATTCCACCCATGGCAACAAGGAGCTCCAGGAGGTCTGGCATTGGGAACAGATACACCGGAGAGCGGCCTCCAAGTCCTGGTTAGTCCGTTCCGCCTGACCATTAGTCTGGGGTTGAAAACCAGAAGACAGGCTGGCAGTAGTCCCGAAAGCCCCACAGAACGCCTTCCAGACTTGTGAGATGAACTGAGGTCCACGATCCGACACCATGTCGGTGGGGATGCCATGCAGCCTGAAGACATGTTTTATGATCAATTTAGCGGTTTCTGCAGCAGAGGGGAGTTTGGTCAGAGCCACAAAATGAGCTGCCTTAGAGAAACGGTCCACAATGGTCAGAATAACGGTTCTCCCGGCAGAAGGAGGTAGGCCGGTAACAAAGTCCAGAGCAATGTGTGACCAAGGCCGACCCGGGACGGACAATGGGTGTAATAGTCCAGCAGGCGGGTGCGTGCTGACCTTGTTCTGAGCACAAACCAGACAACCTGAAACATAGTCCCGGACGTCCTTGGTCATACTGGGCCACCAGAAACGGCGACGCAGAAAAGAGCCAGTCCTGCGGATTCCTGGGTGGCAGGTGAGTCGCGTAGCATGAGCCCACTGGAGAACCTGGGACCTGAGTGAGCTGGGGACGAACAGTTTATTAGGAGGACCTCCTCCCGGGTCCGGCTCCTGAACTTGGGCAGCCTTAATGTCCCTCTCAAGCTGCCAGGAGAGAGCGCCCAGCACACAGGAGGGAGGAAGAATAGAGGCTGGTTGGCCGTCTGGCACAGCCGATTCCTGTTGTCGGGAGAGGGCATCTGGCTTAACATTCTTAGAACCTGGTCGATAGGACACCACAAAATTAAATCAGTTGAAGAATAGAGTCCACCGTGCCTGCCTGGAGTTCAACCGTTTGGCAGTTCGCAGATATGACAGGTTCTTATGATCTGTCCAGATTAGGAACAGTGTAGCTGACCCCTCCAACCAGTGCCTCCACTCCTCAAGAGCAAGCTTAATGGCTAGCAATTCTTTATCACCCACATCATAATTCCGCTCCGCCGGAGTAAGCCGGCGGGAGAAGAAAGCGCAAGGGCGCAGTTTACCGTCAGATCCCCTCGCTGAGACAATACCGCACCCACCCCCGTATCAGAGGCATCCACCTCAACAATAAACTGCCTGGAAGGGTCAGGTTGGGCCAGGATATGTGCAGAGGTAAAAAGCTGCTTCAGCCTGTTGAAAGCGGCCTCCGCCGCCTCCGTCCAGACGAACGGTGAAGAGGTAGAGGTGAGAGCCGCGAGGGGCGCGGCCACCGAGCTGTAGCCACGGATGAAGCGACGGAGGAAGTTGGCAAACCCCAGAAACCGCTGTAATTGTTTCCGGTTAGCAGGTGTAGGCCACTCCACCACCGCTTTCACCTTAGCTGGATCGGGTCTCACCTCACCCTCTGCTACCACAAACCCCAAAAACGAAACAGACGGAGAGTGGAACTCACACTTCTCCACCTTCACAAATAACTTATTCTCCAGTAACCGCAGGAGCACCAGACGAACATGCCGCCGATGTTCGCTGGCGTCCCTGGAAAAAAACAAAATATCATCCAGATATACAAAAACAAAACGATGTAGAAAGTTTCGTAAAACGTCATTTATCATTGCCTGGAACACAGCAGGAGCATTACAGAGGCCAAACGGCATAACCAGGTACTCGAAATGTCCTAGAGGAGTGGTGAAGGCGGTCTTCCATTCGTCACCGGCTCTGATGCGCACAAGATGGTAAGCGTTGCGAAGGTCCAGTTTGGTGTAAATCCTGGCCTCCTGCAATGCCTCAAATGCTGAGTTCATTAAAGGCAGGGGGTAACTGTTTCTGACAGTGATCTCATTTAGCCCCCGATAATCAATACATGGTCGGAGAGACCCGTCTTTCTTCCCAACAAAAAAAAACCCCGACCCCACTGGCGAGGAAGACTGTCTGATAAGTCCAGAATTCAGAGACTCAGCAATATATTGTTCCATGACCTCCCTCTCGGGTTTAGACAAACTATATAACCTGCTTTTAGGCAAGGTAGCGCCAGGTTGAAGTTCAATAGCGCAGTCATAAGGCCTGTGAGGCGATAAGGAGAGAGCTCGTGACTTGGAGAACACCTCAGCTAGGTCGTGATATTCCGACGGTACCTCGGATAGGTCAGGTGAGGGCGGCCGCCCTACTGGGACAGCGGGATCTTCCCCAGGAGGCCGAGCTGAGCACAAACAGGTGGTGTGACATCTCTCACTCCAGCCAGAGACCCGACTGGAGGGCCAGTCAATGACTGGGTTGTGCGCCATAAGCCAGGGGTAACCCAGAACCAGACGAAAAAACAGGTAATCTCGTGGTGATTATCCGAAATAATAAGATGAATAGGTTCGGTTATATAAGAGATGGAGGCTACCTCTTGACCGTTGAGGGAGACCACTTGTAATGGACGGGGCAACAACTCGCACTTAAGACCGACCTGTTTCGCTAGCTCAGCGTCCATGAGGTTCTGCTCTGCTCCTGAATCCACTAAAGCTTTGACAGAAACCCCCCTCCCATGAAACATTACCCGAATCTTTAATAAGCAGGCAGCAGGTTTTGGAATGGTGAGTGCCGAATCACCGCTCGTCAGCGCGCCCACTCTTACTGACGAGCAGAGGTGTTTTGGGCACTCCCTGCAGAAATGACCCCGCCTACCACAGTAAAGGCACTCACCTGCCGCCATCCGCCGCCGTCGTTCAGAAACAGACAGTCTGCCCCGTCCGAGCTGCATGGGTTCCTCCTGCACTTGCAACGGGGATTCTGCGGGAGAAACAGCACAGTCAGGTGAGTTGGTGGGCCGGCGAGGTAGGCGGGGAACCATCCTGCCATGCTCCTCCTTGTGGTCCTGTAAACGGTTATCTATCCTGATAACCAGGGCGATGAGAGGTTCCAAGGTGGCTGGTAACTCCAGCGAGATTAGTCTGTCCTTTAATTCCTCGGACAGTCCCTCCACGAAAGCGTCCGTGAGCGCAGTAGTGTCGCATCCACTAGTGGAGGCCAAGGTCCGGAACTCTATGGCATAGTCAGCTGCCCTTCTGTCCCGCTGTCTTAATCTTATAAGCGCACGAGCTGCCTCTCTGCCTGGCTTGGTATGATGGAAAACCTGCTGGAAAGCATCCAGGAAAGCCGAGAGAGATGCGCAGGTAGGGGCTCCACGCTGCCACTCGGCGGTAGCCCATGCTCCGGCTCTGCCGGTGAGGTGAGATATAATGAAGGCCACCTTGGCTTGTTCCATAGGATAGTGAGGAGCCTGTAACTGGAAGTGGAGCTCACACTGGGTAATAAAGGCCCGGCAGTCACCGGAGTCCCCGGAAAACCTTTCTGGGCGGGCCAGCTGTGCAGCAGGAGCGACAGGAACTCCATCCAAGGTCCCCTGGATTGGCATGGAAGGCGATGGGCGTGGCGAGGGGAAAGACGGTGGATGTTGGACCCGCTCCGCCAGTTGTTCAAAACGCTCACCCAACGCGGCAAATTGTCGCTCCTGACGGCTTGACATCTCCAGCAACCCTTGACGAAGACAAGCAACCTGCTCCTCTTGCTGGCGGAATAGCGCCCGTAACGTCTCCGCGTCTGCTGTGTCCATGTTATTGGTCGGGTGGTAATGTCAGGGTTGACGTGTGAACACAGATGCAGACGACACTCGTAAATACGAAGTTTCTCGTTTAATTGAGAAAGGTTCTCAAAAACTGAACACAAACTCATGAAGGTACAAAAACCACCCGACAACCAGTGCAGGGGAGACGAGGACTTATAACAGGAGGAGGGGATGAGGTAAGTGGAAACAGGTGTGCCAATAAGGAGGGAGAGAACACAGGAAGTAACAACCAGCAACAAAATAAAACAGGAAGTGGAAACCAAACACAAAAACCAACAAATGTCCTGGGTCCATAACCCCACAAATACTACATTTATGGAAAACATTCATCCATTTTCTAAACCCGGTTTGGCCCTTTCAGGGTCATGGGGCTGCTGGAGCCTAACCTGGTCACCCGTGGGCGAAGGCAGGGGACACCGCTGGTGGGGCGGACACCAATGGTCCCCATTGGTGATGCTGTTTCAGGTCCCCCAGCTGGGACTTGAACCAGAGACCTTCTTCATGTGAGGCAAGACCACTGAACCACTGTGCAGCCATTTATGTAAAAAATGCTTTTTATTTTCACATGACTGAATTTAAAAAATATATCTTTTCAAGTAGTATCAATTTCTGTAAACTAGGAGTGTGATGATTCATCGATTAATTGAACTGATTTCTCCAACCAGATCCATCTGTCTGATCAAGTCATCCATTAAAGCCATTTAAACATTGTTTTAAAGAAGATAAACCAATAATCAATCTTGAAAAATCCCATATGGGTTGAGACATTGTAGGTTTATTTTACTATAACATAAATATGACAAAGTCCCATCACAGAACAACACCCATGTGATGCAGTAAAAGTGATCAACCATCATTCCAGTCCAATGTGTGGAAACACTTTGAATTTACAGTCATGTGACCATACAGTGTGCTAGAATGAAACAACAGTGGAATGAACTTGATCAAACTCAAATGGGAATGGATTTGACATTCATTCTTGTTTACTTGTTTGTTTGGACACATATTTATTTACACTTGATTATCTTGAAGAAACACAAGAATCTGGAAAACTTCACTGTTCAGTCGCAGCTATTGATCTCTGAGTCACACTGTTTGGAGAAAGATGTTCTGATCCGTTGTAGATCAGAGAATCTGATCCAGTGGGATCGTTCAGAATGAACCAAAATCTAAAGTGAATGGAATTGTTGTTCAAATGAATTGTTGCACCTCAACTTTAAATAAATGCAGTTTCACCAACAATTATGAACACCAAGTTACCTGTTTTAGCTTGACTTACTTTTAAGAAACAAAGTTAAAGAAAAGAGTAAATAAACAATAAACACCTCTGGACTTATTTTACTTTTCAACCCCCCAACACCCCCCATTTCCTCCCACAAACCTAAAGTATGCATCTTAGGTTAGTTGTTGATTCTAATTTTTCCCTTAGGTGTGAGTGTCAGCTTTTATGTGTCTCTGTGATGGACTGGAGAACCATCCAGCATCCCCATGAAGGAATTAAGCAGGTTTGGAAGATGGATGGATGGATGGATGAATGGATGGATGGATGGATGGATGTAAAATTGACACCAGAAATAAAAAAGAAGCATCTTAACGCTGTCCACTAGAACTCTGTCTCCCTCTAGGGGTTGTTGGGAGGTGTTACGCTTTAAGCGATTCTGGAAAAAAATAAAAATAAAATGCACAAGTCTGGAACTGCTGACAAAAAAAAAAGAAAAAAACACAAACGATGTCAAAGACCCACTGAATGTTTGGATACTATTGGAAGAACAATACTTGTACTACAATGCAGTATTCTGCTTTAAATAGATTCTTACATTTATAACAAATGAAAGATGGGAATCACCTCATGTCTATACATTCAAGAAATGATAGTAAAAATAAATATAAAAGCATTTCATTCTTAAATGATGCCTGTAAAAAGACCTTTTAGAAGTGCTTTAAAGAACAAGACTGATGCTGGGAAAAGAACTGCAGCCATCCTTAGAATCTACATGCTTTTATAAAATCCACCAGAAATCCTGCAGGTGACTTTTCATCAACTAAATCATAATATAATGTCACTGGTGTTCTTAGTCTCTGATTTCATTTTTCTGCATCAGATAATTCTCTGTTTCATCTTCTCGTTGTGTCTCTCAAAGCATCATCAGTAACACAGCATTGAAAAAGGCCTGTCAACAAACAGATCCATTTCAGCAAATAAACTGACATTTTTCTTTAAAGTTGTGCATAAATATTAAATAATCTTAATTAATATTACTCTGGTAAATCTTTCATGTCTTGCAGACTGAGATGTCTGAGGTCTTTCCAGGGATCTGCTGGAGCCACTCCTCCAGTTTGGGGGTTACAGCCCCGAGTTCTCCAATGACCACGAGCACCACTGTCACCTTCACCTTCCAAACTTTCTCCAGTTCTTCTCTGAGTTCCTGGTATTTCTCCAGTTTCTCATGTTCCTTCTTCTTGATGTTACCGTCTCTTGGTTCTGCTACATCCACCACAACAGCTTTCCTCTGTTCTTTATCCACCACTACAATGTGTGGTTGGTTCCATTACCATCCTGTCCGTCTGGATCTGGAAGTCCCAGGATATCTGAAGACTGAGCTGGCTTCTCAGGACTTGCCGTACTCGTTGGAGGTATTTGGTTGTTGCGGCTTTCCTTGTTCCCTGCTCCAAGTTGCCATTTGCCTGTGGAATTCCAAGGTACTTGTAACTATCCTCAATGTCTGCTATTGTTCCTTCTGAAGTTTAATCTCAGTAGGACTTTCCTGGTTAAATAAATGCAAACAAAATTAAGAAATACATGAGCATAGTTCATATTAAATGTTGCTTCATGCCCTCAAACCCAAATGTATTTTTACAACAATCAAACTTGTGATTTTGGTTTGACTGCGCATAAATAGCCTGTGTGGTCTATCTAGTATGCCTGAATAAAAAATACTCTTTAGTTGTTGACCAAAAAAAAAAACTAATGTAAAGATTTAAAAATATATATTTAGCTAGAAAACAGCTTATTGCAACAAAGAACCACAAATCTAATAAAAGATGAAGTGTTAAGATTATCATAGTTTTTACTTTTAAAAGTTTTCCATCGTTGGTGTCAGAAGATGCTAACTCACAAGACCAAAAGGACAAAACTATCCGGCGCTTAATTTAGAAAAAAGAGGAAAGAAGACCAAGAAAAACGTGAAAAGGACAAAGGTATGATACTCAACATTGTTAATGTCATTACTTAAGCCTAAGACAACTTCCAACCAATTTTAAATCATTTCTTCACTCATGCTTTCATTAAAATGTCATAGCACGACATGATATTTGTAATAACACATATTCAGTACTTTGTATTTATTCTCCGTATTACTAGAATTACTTTGTGGTGGTTCCTCAGCTTGTTGTCAGAAAGAATGTTTTATTTTTCTATTCATATTTGAGGCTCTTCTAAAACAGTTGTGGCACATTTTTTGTTTCTACTCTGAGAAGCAGACCAAGTTTATAGTGTATTTTCTAGCTTGATTAGTGATTTTTGTATATTTAAACCTAAATTCAACATATCTGTGATGCTATCCTTTTAAGAGTTGCTATTTTTTCCATTTAAGTCATTTAATGACAGCCTAATAAGCTATAAAAATGTTCAAGCTTTAAGTTGCACTAGTTGTATGTAGTTTTCTTGAATCTTATAATGGAAGTGGTTTTAAACGTCAAGCAAACATGTATGTGATGTTATACTCATAAGAGTTACTCTTACTTTTTGTAATTTTTATAAGTCCTATAAGCTGCAGGAATAAGTTCTCGGTCAGGCGTGAAACGCTATACACTGACGTTGTAGTTCCTACAGTTTCCGTTAGGTGTCGCTGCAGAGTGGAGTATGCGCAATGCTCAGGTCCCCGGATGTTGTGGAAGCGGCTCCTTTAGCATCGGTTAGCCGCTGTGACCCGCCGCCTTAATCGGGGACTTCCGAGGTTTTTAGCCCCATTCGTCCCGTTTCACTTGGTTTGCACGTTTTGTAACCTGGGGGGTTAAGCTTAACATGATAGAAGTGAATTAAACGGTGGTAATTAAAGGTGTTATCGCGGATTCTCAAGCGATTTGGTGAGACTGGATCGTGAGTTAAAGGCTCCAGCGGTTAGCGCGCAGGAACAGGCCCGCTTGGTTTGGGGAGCTAACACGGTTAGCGCAGCAAGCTGCTGTCATGGAAGACAAATCCTTCACTAAAGAGCTAGACCAGTGGATCGAACAGCTCAACGAGTGTAAGCAGTTAACGGAGAACCAGGTCCGGACACTCTGCGAGAAGGTAAGCGCTCTGATGGCGTCTCATTTCGGCCTGTCGCTGCGGCCTCGACCGCACAGTCGGCTACGGCTAATACCTGGCGCATTGAAAGACTGGTGAGCCGTTTTCGACGGGTAAACCCGTGTTACTACTATTTAGAACGGACGCTGAACGCTCCATGAAAGTGTTTGTCTATTTATAAATGTTAATAATAATCTGTAAACCATAAAACACAAAGCAGATGCGGCTCAGAAAAGGCCGGATTTTCACACTCGATTTCCAGGAAATAGACGGAGATCGTCGGTAAAGTTTGTCATAAATGTAGCGTTTGTGTGACATTTCAGCCTCGGTAAGCGTTACTGTTCTGTAATGTGTGTATTCCGGAGAGAAGCCGCCATGTTTGCGCCGCGCCCTGCTTTTATTGATTTGTGCTGGTGTTGCATAAAGACTCCGTTCTGAAACATCCCAGTCATTCTGGTTATGGATCGTTTGAAACTAGGAGTAAAAGAAAAGTGACGCCATCACGTCGTTTCTGAGGAAAATCTGGGCCATTTCGGCCCTGTTGGGTCTTTTCAGCCCCGGTGGGTCTTTTACTGTGGGACAGACTGAAGTCCTGTTCTAATTGCATAACTTTTAGGGCAGATTCTTCGTCTTGTTTTTGTGTTCATCTTAAACAGTAATAAACTTACATTTTCAACTTTTTTCTTTTACTGTTTCAGATGAAAATTTCCATCAAGCATATTTTCACAATTTTGATCAGAAATAATCATTTCAGCTTCTGTTGAAATTCTTTAAACATTTCTTACAGAATAGCAATAAATGAAATCAGATCATAGACCAGTGAAGATCCAGCAGTTTATAATAGAATTTAGAAACATGAGGTCGATGTCAGAATGAAAACCCCATAAAAGCAGAAGACATACAGAAAAATGTCAGATACCAAAACCCCCCAACTGGGCCATGGTATCAAAGAGCGCCGTGTCTGGTTTGATCCAATCATTTCTGTAAATAAAAACTTGTGCCAGATACCAAAGTTAGGTTGTCCACAGTACACACAGTGAGTGTTTTTGTGTGTACTGAAGTGTACTAGCATCTACTTACAGTACACACCACCTGGATCCGGTCATACTGAGTCCACCACAGGGTTTGGTTGCACAGTTCTCATGTATGCTGGTTTGGTAAGTGGGGGCCAAACGGACTCAGAACAAACAGTGAGCTGTAAGCAGGTTTAAAACCGTGGGACAGGTCTATTTCCTGAAATGCACAGATATCTATTTCAAGTGCTGTAACCTAGTTTCCCTGGAAACCAGAATTGTCCTGAAACCAGTTAGCTTGTAAGCATGTGAACATACCCACTGAGTTTAGTAGTTTGAAATTTGAAAGGCTGGTTTCTGCCTCAGTGGGAGGTCACCGCTCTGCTCGTACTGATGTACAGGAAACTGTCAATAATCATCCTGAGTCTCTAAACTTTCTTCTTTCTTCTGTTCAGGCCAAGGAGATTCTGACCAAGGAGTCCAACGTCCAGGAGGTGAGAGTTCCAGCACACAAAAACCAAATTCAGATTGTGTTCTATAAGTAAAGGGCTCCACTGATATGCTCACCATGAAGGTCTGTCATGTGGCCAAAACCGCCACCTTTTGTTAACCCTGAAGCACGAACCTGCTTCAGAGGAACACATTTGCTCTGAAGTGGGGACAGAAGTGGGGATCAGACACATGAAAACTCTTCCTGTGCTTGGAGTCAGAATGAAGGTGAAGAGTATCGAGGTTTGTTGGAGTCATTCTGTCTTCACTGGTTGGAAGAACTAGAGTGAAGTTAAAGAAAACTTCTGACTGAATGACTGCTCTGTGTTGAAAACAAAGCGATTCAATGTATTCTTTACTGAAAATGACTTGGAACTGGTGACTTCCTCAGGTGCGATGCCCGGTGACAGTGTGCGGCGATGTTCATGGTCAGTTCCATGACCTGATGGAGCTTTTTAAGATCGGAGGGAAGTCTCCAGACACCAACTATCTGTTCATGGGAGACTATGTGGACAGGGGCTACTACTCCGTGGAGACGGTCACGCTGCTCGTCACGTTAAAGGTAAGCCTCGCCTGCAGGCCTTCCTGCTGGGAAGCGGGGACAGATTCTCTGAAGACGGGACTTTTGTGTGGAGGAAGAGATCTGATTGTTGTCATTTGGCCTGTTGTGGTCAAACTTTTAAAACTGTCACTTGTGCTTTTTGCCTGTCTGAAATCAGCGTGGACATTAGAGTTGTGTATTTGCTAGAGTCTGGCAATACGTTACGTATCAGGATACATGTGTCGCAATACAATACATCCCAATATAAGGCAGTACCAGAGACAATGTTTTCATGATTTTTTTTGGTTTTGTTTCAGACTATGACTTAGAAAAACTTTATCGGAATCTGAATACACCTTTCACAAACATAACATTGTAAAATGCATTTTATTTAATGACCAGAGCATTAAGCAACTGTATCTCGTTAAAGCTTTTGACCGCAAAAAATTATGGCACTTTTCGCTTTTAGTAATTTAAGAAAAAAAAATTTTAACACTCAATGTTGTCTGATTTTTACAACAAAATATTTGTTAGTAAAGGAAAAACCCTACAAACATTAAATGTTCCTTAACTGATAATGTTCTATATGTGTGGTTGAGAAAATGAAGTTCTGTTTATTTCCAACCCTGCTAATTGCAGTCGAAGCGGTATGTTTAAAACAGTTCATGTGCCTGAACTGTTAACAAGTGCTTTCCAGATAAAGCAGTATGACAGAGTGAAGAAGAGCGCTAAGATGTGTCTAAGATGCTTTACTTCCTTCTTTGACAGTCTGCTCTGCTGCGCTTCATCTCTGATTTCACACACGGAGAAGTAAACACGGATTTCACCCCTCATTGCCACGACGACATTCTTTTTTTCAGAGCATTGTATATATCACTCTGATCCATCAGGTTGTTGTGACGTTCAGCAAAACTTTGGCCCCCTTCATCTTCATCCTTTTGACTGAGCTCTGTGCACAGTGCACGTTGTGCGTCTACACAGCCTCAATCATTCTTAAATGAGCCACAAAGCACCAAAATCCAAATTTTTATGAGGTACCAATACCAACCTGGCACAGATTTTTAAATCAATAGAATTCATGTTTTTTTACACCTCCAGTGGACATGCCTGCAATCTGGGGATTGGTGTGTTTGTGTGGTGGAGCATCAGCGGTGATGTTTGTGTGTTGTGGTGTGTTTGTCTCCTGTGGGAGTCTGTATCCTCTTTGAGTGACAGTGAGTCAGTGACACTTCTGTGAGGAAAAGTTATTTGTTAAAAGTTGATTTTTAATGCTCTCTGTTTTGAATGGAAGACATTTGTTCTATAGATTGAAAATTGATTGAAGTTTAGCATTTCAGTAGAATGTGTAGCCTACAATGCCACCAGAAGTAAACACATTTTCAAAATAAAGTGTCAGTGAAGCTTCCCATTTTCAAAGTAAAACTATCAAGTGTTTTTTAGTTGTTGAAAAAACTGAGATTGAAGTTCAGTTCACTGTCATAGGTTCTTTAAAAAAAACAATTTTACTTTAACCCTTTAACACCGGAGCTTTAGCTTCAGCATTTACATTCTTTTGACTATGGTAACTCTTCAATCGATGATGCTATAAACATAATTTCAGAAGATTCTGAAGCAGAGAAAAGCAGCCTCCAGCAGCACCTGATCTCTCATCATCCGCAGCTTGTGAGTTAAACTCCTCCCACACGCGGCGGGAGTGTCTAGTTTTTTTTAGATACTCTTTCGAACAAGCATCAGGCAGCAACTTTGACGCGTGTTAAATTATAGGCAGTGGACGCAAATGTTTTGCACGAATTGCGTTCTGTTTGATTGGAAAATTGATTTGAATGATGCACGCCAGGGGGTGGGGGAAGGGGATCCGCAGTACACCTGTGTGCTGAACCGTGGCGAGTGATACGGTCCATTAAACCCCTGACCCACATGCATTTTCTTTTCGCCATGAGCACATCCTCTCAGGTGCTGCTCTCAGCCATCGCAAGGGTTGTTCAGTCACATGTCAAGGGAAAAAGTCGTTTTTGTTTTTTTGTTTTTTTTTTTCACTACAAAGAGATAGTTTAGCATGTGTGCAACCGGGGACCACTTACCGCCACTTATGCTTCCCTTTGCAGTATGCATACTGCACTGGGCTGTTACCGTGATGACGATTCATTTACTGTTTATTGTGTAGGCCTAAATCATATAAACCCACACCATTATAAAATTGTTTCAAAATGAAATAAATTGATAGTAGTCAATTTCGTAAAATACAATTTAGTTTTTTTTTTACTATAATATATAAAAGACTTTGAATTTCCAAAGTCATCTGACCATACAGTGTGCTAGAATGTTCTAATAATGTTCCTTTGGGTTATTCTGATGTGGTTAAACAACAGTGGAATGAACTTTATCAAACTCAAATGTGAATGGATTTGACATTCATTCTTACTTACTTATGTTTGTACACATATTTCATTCACACTTGATTATATAAGGCTGCCACTAAAGATTATTTATTTTATTAGTCAACAATTATTGTTTACTTAAGCTGACGTCAATTTTTCTTTTTACAAAAGGTGACCGTGCTGGTACTCATTCTGTGGAGGTTTGCGTTGTGTATGGTACTGCTAATGCGCGGCGAGGTTCATTCACAGAAATCACAAAAAAGCCATAATTGGCTATGTCTTTTTTCTAGATGTATCGATTTAAAATGATATGTATTAAATCTCCATCATTTCTACTTTTATTTAGAACAAGAGTTTAGAATCAACAAAACTTATAAAAACAAAGATTTTGACAGAAAGAAATGTGGTTTATCACTTTAAACAAGTTTTTTTTTTTTTTGTCTACTTTCTGGTTAACTTCAGCAGTAAATAAACCTAAGCATCACTGTTTTGATAATCTAATCCTGAAAATGTTTTCCACGGTTTTTCTATCCTCACAGTTCTGCAACATAACGTTCTAAAGCATTGTATTTCAGCGCATCTGTGAATCAGCTGATTCATGTTGATTATGGAATGTCGTCACTGTGCAGCGCTGCATATCAGCGTGAGGCTGCTTTTCGCCGCATCAGAATCCGCTAGAATTACTTAATCTGCTGAAGAGTTACTGGAATCAAGAGAATGTAAACACTGGAGTTAAAGCTCCAGCTAGTGAATTAGTTTTGTCAAAACTTATGTCAGTGAATGGAACTTTAGTCTAGTTTTTTTTCCAACTACAAAAACGCACTCGTTAATTTTACTTTGAAAATGGGAAGCTTCATTAACACTTTATTTTAAAGATCTGTTTACTTCCAGCGATAGTAGCGCCACGCAATCGGCTTATTTTTAGTTTATAAACGTAAAATCCACCGTTATTCTGCATTTCAGAGCTCAAACTATATTTTCTCTGAATTGTATTTTTACTACACTTAACTATATTTTGAAAAATTGCAAATCAGCCATCTTGGAGGTCTCTAATATTCATACTTGAACTTTTGGGAGCTGATCGGATTAGAGTACTCAGATAGTCTTTACAGCCCAATTATAGCACGATGATGGAAAACATTACACCCATTCTCTAAAAATAAGATGTGAGTACAAACTATGCTTCCTTCAGGTGCTCGTGCACGGCTGTTGTACTGCCGTAAAACAAAAGTTTGTATCTATCCTCTTCTATGGTTGAGGAATGCCTATACTTATGTATTTTTTTAGTCGATGAGGTTGACTAATCGTTGACAACCCTACTTGATTATCTCGAAGAAATACAAGGAATCTGGAAAACTTCAGATTTAATTTTTGTCTAAAACTGCAGTTGCGACTAAATCTTGCCTGTAAATAGAAATGTAGATCGGGCTTTGTGAAAAAAATATTTTGATTGATAATTGTTCAAGCTTAGCTAGTATATTTTCATTCTTGCAGTCTTCCTCTTGAACAGTCTTCCTCGCAGTGTTATTTTTCATATAAAAAGAAATATATATGTAGAAATATATTAAATATTTGATTTTATATATATATGTGTGTGTGTGTATATATATTTATCTATATATATGAATTGTTGAAAAAAAGAAATAATTGAAAAACACAGCTCCCAGGAAGAAGTTGCACCAGAAACGGTCGTAAAGCAACATCGTCACCCATGACTGTTGACACAGGTGATTGGTCGAAGTTGCACTAAAGTTGTGATGAAAATATAAAGTTGCTGGGTGTGCAACAATTCAAAGGGTTTGCTTGAATTTGCATTAATAGTTATGATCGCAACATTGTGAATTCCTGGAGGGACTAATTACAAAAGTCTGGTGATTAGAAATGTGATGTCATCTGACTGCTAGCGTACTGGAGATGCTAAACCGGAAAGTGTCAGTAAAATGTTTCAAAGGTTTTTCCTCTAAAGGTAAAAAAAAAAGTCTGTTAGTACAAAGGGCTGGGTGATAAAACAATAGTCATCGATAATGCGATAGTACTTTTTCTTGATAGTAAAATGAGCCTATCACAATAGACTTTTATTTTGAAGGGTCATAAATCGCCAGTCGTGAGTAAAAGTTAGAGGGTTAGTCACCACATGGAGCGTAGATGTTTGTGTAAACTTAGTCATGTTTATTAGCTCTTCCTCTGGTGATTTTCTTTTTTCCTCTTGTTCTCCTGTACCGTCTGCATGCGAGGTAAACAAACACGTGACACATCACTCCACCCCTGCGTTCCCTTCACCTGTGCAGTCTTTAGTTTGTCTGATGAAACAGCAGAATATGTGGAGATTTCTAACAGGATCCAGTCAGAACTGGAGGATAAAGCTGCTTCACTTAAAGCAGCAACAGGCAGATTCATAAAACGTGTTGATTTGGAGACAGCGCTGTTGTTAGACACTAATGCTATGATGCTAGCTTGTTAGCCGCAGATGCTATGATGCTAGCTTGTTAACTGCCAATGCCATGATGCTAGCTTGTTAGCCGCAGATGCTATGATGCTAGCTTGTTAACTGCCAATGCCATGATGCTAGCTTGTTAGTCGCTAATGCTATGATGCTAGTTTGTTAGCCGCTGATGCTATGATGCTAGCTTGTTAGCCGCAGATGCTATGATGCTAACTAGCTGTTATGTGTGTCCTTTGTGATCACGGACCGGTTTAAAGTCGGACAGAATTTTCACAGACCGACCTTTAAGACACGGCGGATAAATACAACAAGATGAATTCATAGGACATTTATAAAAATGAAAACAGAATTGAATTCACTGTTTTAGCAGCGTCTGTGTAGCATAACAGAGTCTGTGTTACACTGAAAACTGTGACCTGTCAGATGTTGTGCTCAATTCCAGTAAAGACATGTTTTAATACCATTTATAAATTATTTATATGCAATTTCATTTTCCTGAAAAAAAATCAGAAAATTTTCAGAAAGGAAAAATGTCTGAGGTATTTTTGTGTAAAATAGTGTTAGAATGTGGCTAATAAAATATTTGTTTGGCCAGTAGATTTTTTTTTTTATCCACCTTTCAACTTGGCCAAAAATTACATTTCAGCCCCTGTGTGGAGGTAGTTTAGTTATTTAAAATCCCCCAAAAAAACATGCACTGCTAATTGTGCAGAAGGCATGTTCCTTCTAAAACTGGAAATCCCACCAACCTTTTTAACACCTGTAGCAGTGCCACCAAGCATGATCAATCTCAGACTGAAATAAAGAATAATTCTCCAGAAAAACAACAAAGTTCAGACCTTCACAGCAGCAGTCTAAACTACCAGAAGAAATTCAGAGAATTTACTTTTACGTCTTAGCTTATTCATAGGATGTTGACAAACATGTTTGTTAATTTGATGTTTGTTCTGTAAAACTTGAAAACATTAGAATTTATTTGCATAATGAATGTTTGTTTTTAAATGGAACTGATCAAGCAGTTGAGTGTTCTGTTTTATTCATGTTCTCTTTTGGAATTTAAAGCTTTTTCAGTTTAGTTTGTAACATTTATGCATTTTTTAGTTTTCTGGGGAAAACTGTTGCATCATGTTTAAAGTATGATAGGAAATAAAGATTTCAGTCTAAACAACCTGCTGATTGTTACACATTCCTCTAATGATCCACAGTGTTAAAATTTGACAGATAAAGTTCTTGGTTTTTTACCGTGATATATATCGTTGTATATCACAGGATATGAAAAAAACAATATTGTGATGTAAAAAATATTTATAAATAATCTATATCTATAATATTTTTATAGATATACAAAGTTTTCTGTTGGAAACACTGTTTTTAGTTCAGACAAAAGGACTGCGGGTAGGGCTGTAATGATTCATTTGAACAAGACTCCATTTGATATTTGTGGTTGACGATTCGATTCACTTTCAACTTTGGTTCAATCTGATTGATCTGATCATTGACCTAAAATGGATCCAGGACATCCTTAGTTAAACCGTCAACCAGTGTGACTCAGAGAAAAATACCTGGTACTGAACAGTGCAGGTGAAGTTTTCCAGATTCCCTGCATTTCTTGCAAGAGAAGAGTCCCTCCCAGCTTGTTTATGTGAAGATGCAGTACACAATGATGCACTTTAGTTTATATGAACATCTTAAGTATTTTTTATGTATAGAAATATCCATTAGATCAAAGATGTTATGTATTGGTTTTAAAAGCCTCAATGAGCAGTTTTCTGATGTAATATATATGTGTGTTAGTGTTTTGAAGTACTTTCTATAAGTTTTATTAAACAAATTTGTTGTAAAACTTTGCCACAGAATTTTTAGCTCTAAGCTCAGTATTTTGCCTTTTTTTTTTTCTTTTTACTGATCCTAAAAATGATCCAAATCGTGACACGATCAGAACCATGACTTTTGTGATCCGGTACACCCCTAGTTATGAGCAAAAGCAAAGGAGAGCAACGTTAAAAAATAATACAAGTTGAATTAGTTTTACTTGAATGTCAGACACACTGAAATTGTCTTCCTTTTGCTGTGTTTTCAGTGATTTTGTGAACACAGAAATTAAAGCAACTTCACCTGTTCAGAAAAGATTTTCTGCAGCTCTACATCTCATTCCTATTTTGGAAAGCTATTGTTAGCGATGGCATACTTTTGAAGAATGAAAATCTTAATTACCTTTATAATCTAAAAATCTTATAATCTTACATATCTTTTAATTTGATTGATTTGTGAACAATCTAAGAGGAAAAAAATACAGTTAGGTAGGACATTTATAAAAAAAAATATTGTACAAATTGTGCAACTGGAAAGGTACCTTTTATTATTTAAATAAAATTGTGTTAAATAGCATTTAGTTTTGAGCTTTGCAGGTCTAAACCTGTAAACCGGAAGTAACATTACACAGAAGCGGCAATGTCACCATTTTGTCTGACGTCACGTGAAAAGGGTTTTTCAAGTGTAAATATGTGTCCAAACAAACAAGTAAACAAGAATGAATGTCAAATCCATTCTTGTTTGATCAAGTTCATTCCACTGTTGTTTTTCCACATCAGAATAATCCAAAGGAACATTATTAGAACATTCTAGCTCACTGTATGGTCACATGACTTTGTAAATTCAAAGTGTTTCCACACATTGGACTGGAATGATGGTTGATCACTTTTACTGCATCACATGGTGTTGTTCTGTGATGGACCTCATAGAAACATAAACCCACCATGTCTCGATCCACATGGGATTTTATTTTTAATGGTACAGTTCGATTCTTTCTCAGATGGATCAATCGATCGATCAATCTGGTTGAATCATATAAATCGGATAAAAATTATTTCAGTGATTAATCGTTACTCCCCTAATTGTGTTTTTAGTTGATCCATTTCTATTGAGGTGGTCTTGTTTCTTCATTTACTGTGTTTTCTGCACCATAAGGCCACCACAGTATGACGGAGAGATAGAGGGTCAGGTACAACTATAAACGACTGGAAAAATAAGAGAAATCTCAAACCGTTTCACTGTTATTGATAATATGAAGCAGAATTTAGAGTCTGCGAGAAAAGAATTTCAAACAGAACCGGCTGCACGACCAACCTGTGCAGACACCTGAGAACAACCTTCTCCAGAACAGGTAGATCATTACTGACCGAAGAAACCAGATCAGCTTCACACAACTGAGACTGTTGTTATTTATGAATATACCAACCTTTACCATCATGATATTTTTATTTTGTTGTTTTGCACATTTTAATTAGTATTTTGTGTTGTTGCACTTTAAAGGTTGAATAGTAAATAGTGTTTTTATCATTTATTTTGTACATTTTAACTAGAAGGACAAATAAAATCACAAACCAGTTTTACATTTCTAAGTATAAAAACATTTTTTACATTTTAATTACATTTTACTTTAGTAATTAATTTTATATAGTTCTTGGTGATAATTAAAACAACAAAACCACCTGCAGAGCTTCTTGGGAGCCGAAGCAGTCAGATCACCGAGAAGAGCCAGAATTCCCATCACTAATTTGAGGTTAGCACAAACTGTGAGATGAGTGAGGATCTGCAGCCCAGAGGACAGCCTATTTATTGTTTTCATTTTTGAAATGTTTTAGGATTATTTTTTCTGTGAAGATTACAGAAATAGATGATTAAGATTTGATTGTGTGTGGCTAAATGCTTACGTTTACACTGTTTCTGTTAACCTACAAACTGACCCGGCCCCACATCAGAGAAGAAAAATGTTATGTGGCTCTCTCAAGAAAAATTTTAGGGGCCCCTGCTTTAAATGTTTTTGTTTACTGCTGAAGTTAACCAGGAAGTAAACAGAAAACCTTTAGCGTGACATTGTTGAAAAATAAATCAGTTTTTAATCATTCTGATCTCCTGTTTGAATCAAAAGTGATTATTACTTTTAATTCAATGTTCATACGTCCAGTAAAAAGACAAACATTAGAAGCTGTGAAAACATCTGATACTAAAAGATAAGAATCGTGGTTTGATCTGTGAATTGTTGAGCTCAATTCTTGAATGGAATCAGATTTCCACGTAAGGACAGACTCTTATCCCTATTGTGTGAAGCGTGATGCTGTGGAACCGGCTCGCCGTCTAAAAGACGTTCATGTAAGGTTTTGCGTGCAGGTTCGATTCCCAGAGAGGATCACCATCCTGCGAGGGAACCACGAGTCCCGTCAGATCACTCAGGTCTACGGCTTCTATGATGAGTGCCTGAGGAAATATGGCAACGCCAACGTCTGGAAGTACTTCACAGACCTGTTTGACTACCTGCCGCTCACTGCGCTGGTGGACGGACAGGTGAGAGCTGCTACACCCAGACCTTTAGGAAGCAAAGCTGCAGCAAACACACCTTTGCTTTTCTTTCAGATTTTCTGTCTCCACGGGGGTCTGTCTCCTTCCATAGACACCCTGGACCACATACGGGCTCTGGACCGCCTGCAGGAGGTCCCACATGAGGTACAAGCACTTCAGCGCTCCTCTCCTGCAGAGCAGAAGGGAAAAGCTGCAGAAGTTGATGTTAATCAGACTCTCCCCCCCAGGGCCCAATGTGCGACCTGCTGTGGTCTGACCCAGATGACCGCGGTGGGTGGGGCATCTCTCCCAGAGGTGCCGGCTACACTTTTGGACAGGACATTTCTGAAACCTTCAACCATGCCAACGGCCTGACCCTGGTGTCCCGCGCCCATCAGCTGGTCATGGAGGTAAGCGTCCTCAGGTGTCCTCCAGCTGTCAGGATGGATTTGTGATCACGCATCTCCCCACCCCTCTGTCTGCAGGGCTACAACTGGGGCCATGACAAGAACGTGGTGACCATCTTTAGTGCCCCCAACTACTGCTATCGCTGCGGCAACCAGGCAGCCATCATGGAACTGGACGACACCCTGAAGTACTCTTTGTAAGTTCTCCGCTTGATTTCTCCAGATGGAGATTCCTGAAGCGCCGGGTTATTATTTCATCACCTTGTCTCTGAATCAGATGTTTACATCATTACAAACTGTTATCCTGTCTCTACAGCCTGCAGTTTGACCCCGCCCCCCGCCGCGGCGAGCCTCATGTGACTAGACGCACTCCTGACTACTTCCTGTGAATGTCCAAATCTCCCCATAAGTCATTCACCAAGCCCCGCCCCGCCCCCACCCCTCTCATTTTGAATGGAGAAGATCCAATAGAGCGGTGATGTCACTCATGCTGAGCTTCAGCTGCACGTTAACCATCATCTTCTCTTTCTGACATGTTTGAAAACAGGAGAATAAAAAGTACCGACGTGGACCAAATGTGCCATATTCTGATCCTTTTCCAACAACCGTTTTTGTTTTTTAGAGCTCACTATAACCCCGCCCATCTCCACCTTCATCCATCTGTGCTTTCTTTCTGTTGCCAGATCAGTTTCAAGGAAACGTAGGAGAGTTTGCTTCAGTAGAACAGCTCTGAGTTTCAGCTGTCCAGGCTGCAGCCAGCAGTCATCTCAACTATATTACTGTAATTTCAATGAAGACAACAGACATGTGAAATAAAATGTCCTATTGACAAACCCCGCAGTCCGCCTGTTCTGTTCCAAACTCACTGAGGGCCTGGTTTACATCTACATGACATCACAGGGCCTGGTTTACAAACATGTGGATGACATCACAGGGCCTGGTTTAAAAACATGTGGATGACATCACAGGGCCTGGTTTAAAAACGTGGATGACATCATGGGGCCTGGTTTACAAACATATGGATGACATCACATGGCCTGGTTTAAAAACGTGGATGACATCACATGGCCTGGTTTAAAAACATGTGGATGACATCACGGGGCCTGGTTTACAAACGTGGATGACATCACATGGTCTGATTTACAAACGTGGATGACATCACAGGGCCTGGTTTAAAAACGTGGATGACATCACAGGGTCTGGTTTACAAACGTGGATGACATCATGGGGTCTGGTTTACAAACGTGGATGACATCATGGGGTCTGGTTTACAAACATGTGGATGACATCATGGGGTCTGGTTTACAAACGTGTGGATGACATCATGGGGTCTGGTTTAC
>BSAI01000225.1:615169-625889 GCA_036245035.1 Adrianichthys oophorus | reverse complement strand
TTGTCAGGTTGTGCTTTTGTCAGGTTGTGGTTGTGCCGTTGTGGTTGTGCTGTTGTCAGGTTGTGGTTGTGCTGTTGTCAGGTTGTGGTTGTGCTGTGGTCAGGTTGTGGTTGTGCCGTTGTCAGGTTGTGGTTGTGCCGTGGTCAGGTTGTGGTTGTGCCGTTGTCAGGTTGTGGTTGTGCCGTTGTCAGGTTGTGGTTGTGCTGTTGTCAGGTTGTAGCTGAAATCGCTGTGTTCTCATCCCAGCATTTCCATGGACGGGAAGGTGAAAGTGTGCGAGAAGCAGGTTCTTCCTTCTGTGGTGGCTCTGCTACAGGAGAATGATGAGGAGGCTCAGCTAAACGCCGCAGGAGTCATCATGTACGGCGCCATCACCACCACAGGTCAACAAATGTACCTGTAACTTCAACATAATTTGTCTATAGTGGCACAAACACCTGAAGCCCCGCCTTCTGCAGGTAAGCTGCAGTGCCTGCACCTGAACGTCCTTCCTGTCCTCCTCAAGCTGGTGTGTGAGAGACCCGAGGATGAGCAGAGTAGGAGGAGGAGGAAACCTCTGGTCATGTACTCCCTGCGGGGCCTGACCCTGCTGGCTGAAACTCCGGAGGGCAGGAGACTCCTGCTGGAGCAGCTCCCTGTTCTGATGAGAACAAGTGAGGAGGAGGAGGACAAAGACATCCAGCGAGCCTTTCAGACCGCCCTCCAGGTTGTCAGGTTTACTCCTTGAAACATCTAGAAGCTCATGAAGCTTTCATTGTTTGACTGTATCTCTGTGGAAATGTTGTCTGTAAAATGTTAATAAAGCTTAAAGTCTTCTCACACTGGTTCTGAAAACCTGCTGAGATGTTTCTATAGTTCCTGCAGAAGACCAAAAAAAGCTTTCCAGTTCAGAACAGCATGCATCTTCATGAACAGCAACGAAGTGGCATCCAAACCAGAAAAAGGGCGGGCCCAGCCACCCTGCTCGATGAGCCCAACAGGACGACATCATATGCAAAGAGCAGAGATGAAATTCTGTGCTCTGTTTTCTATGGACCAGAAATCTTTCCATAAAGGTTATGAAGGAACCAGTAACAGAGAGAACTAAGACAGTCAAGACAATCCCATGGCATCCAGAAACCTGAGGTACTCAAGGGGGAGTTTACAAAATCGCTAAATCCAGTGAAGCTGTGCCAGAAACTCACATTGTGGTTTTGGAAATGGCCCAGTGTTGTGCCACGTTTCCCCTGCCAGAATGTGTTTCCCCGCTCTCGGGCATCAGTGATTTGTTTGACAACACTAATATTTCGTCCCAAAAAGCATTTAAAGAAGGTAGATGATTACGATAGATTTTATTCTGGGGCTTCTGAGAGTTTATTGTCATATTTGATTTTTTTCCTCACATATTCTACGTAAAACAACCAGAGGGGGCACAGATTCTGTCAGGCAGCTGATCCAGCTCACCAGAATCTGTGCCCCCCAATAATCTGCTGTAGAAGCAACAACTATTTATTAATTATCCATTGTTAAATCCATGACAAAGTCACTTTCATAAACGGTGTTTCTTATCCTAAATTAGCCAAAGGACATGTTTAACACAAAAAGCCGTCTTTGTTTTACATAGAATATGTGGACAAATATGCAAATAAGACAATAAAATCATCCTCCTTCTTTAAAGGCTTGTTGGGACAAAATCTAAAATCTGAAACAAATCACTGATGCCTGAGCGCAGCGTTCTGGCAGCAGGAACGTAGCTTGGCTTTACACCGGCATAGCAAGCCCTTCAGTGACAGGAGTTTGTAGAAGAATGTCTGCTGGAAGAAGCTCACATAGACATCACACAGGTCTGCTGTTGACCAAAACTGATCATCTTTCTCAGTTAAAACAATGTTTCAAATCGATTTGTTCTTATGCTCTGTTAACTGTTCAAATGACACTTGGTCGATAAAGTTAAGAAAAACATTTTTTTCACCAAACTTGGCCCCCAGTCTAATGCTGAGCTCTTACTTTGGCCCTCCCTCCAAAAACTCTGACTACCCCTGCTCCTGTACAGGCTTAAAGTCATGAATAGATGGTGTGGTTTCAGTCTGGTGTCCTCATGTCACACAGATTATGGAGAAAATCCAGAAGTATAGAACAGAGTGACCCAGAAGAACCAGAACCAACATGTTCAGGTCCTTCAGCCTCTGACGCAGCAGCACTCATGTGGGGGGAAGATAACAGCCCCTTCACGGCCCCCCAGGACTGAGCGGCCATGTCACTGATAAACAACAAGCAGTTTGATGAAATGTTTGAGACCCCGCCCACCAGTACCAGGATGGACCTGCGGACCCCCCCTCGCTGCTCCGGTGAATGGACTGGTCCGGCGGGGGGGAGGCAGAGAGACATAGAGGGGTGATGGAGGAGAGAGAGAGGGGAGGGGCGGGGGTCCTGCTGTTAACATAAGCACCGGCGCACTCAGCCTCACACGAGCGCGGCGACACACACGGGCACGAGCCGCTAAGACTCCACGCGGAGAGTTTGGGAGCGCGTGCACGCCGCTGCGGCGGGACGATCACCATCCGCTTCTTCAGAGTGGAGCTGACGTCACACAGATACCGCGCGTGCTCAGGTGGGTGTACACATTTCTGCGCGCTCGGATACAGGTGAGACTGATGGACGTAAAAAATGCGTCATCAGGTTGAAGCGTGAATGGCGGGAAGGTGCTGCAGCGTTGTTGTTGGCGCGTCATTCGGCACGTTTGAAGATCGCAAAAACGAAACCGCTTCAGTGGATTGAAATGCCGATGGAGCTCTTCACCGGAAACACAGAAGAAGACGGGTTCACTTCCGGCAAAAGCAGGTGATGATGACCTGAGCTGGAGAGGTTCCTCCACCATCACGTGATCTCCACTTTCTAGAAGCTTCTGTGTTGCTGGAGTCATTTCAGATGAATCTGAACTCAATGACATTAGAAGCTCAGGGTTATTAAAACTCGATGGTGACCTTTGACCTCCACCCCCCACTCCTTACATTAGAACCATCACAATCTGATCTAGTATTTATATTTTACGCCTTTTTATCTTAAATTTAATCTTAATTCTATAGACCCCCATCCCAACCGTAGCCGTCTCAATGGGCTTCACGCCGGTGTTTATCCAAAGAACATCAAGTCAGTCATAAAATAGAAGCAATAACTGGTTACTAAACTAAACTGAGACCTCCTCAGTGAGGGAAAAACTCTCTTTGGAGAAAAGTAAGAAACCTCAGGTATTTCCACATGAAGGAGGGATCCTCTCCCAGGACGGACAGGTGATGTGTAGAACTGTTACAGGTTTGAATAACAACCACATGTTGTGCAAGGACGTTCCGGTCATGAGCTGACGTGTGTTTTCAGCTCTCCTGATCTCCGTCGTCACTAAGCAACTTTAATTTTGAATTAGCACATAATGACTGCAAGAAAACCAGTATTTCTGTGATATAGAGAGCTGAACATGGCACAGACGAAAAACCAAGAAACATCTGACCTTGCAGAACTCTGAATTGTACTTGCCAACATCCAAGCTAAGCTAACTCCTCTGATGGCACTTGTGGAAGAATTCCAACAAGAAAGAGCTTGAAATGAACAGTGAGACGATTGGCTTGAGCTCCTGGAGAGAAGAGTGAACGACTTGGATCAACAAGTAAGAAGGAATAATATCATTCTCACAGGACTTCAACTCAAACCACGAACTAGGCCTGGCACTGCTAACGTTAGCACAGAAGCTAGCAGAGCTGTTGGTGCTGCAGGCGAGAGCATGAAGAGTCAAGTTGGATCATTTCTCACATCTAAAGGGATTTCCTTGGATTTGAAGAATATCAGGAGAAAGGAGTCAGATAAACCAGCGATCCTTATCGGGTTTGTGAATCAAAAGCACAAAATAGCTCCGATGAAGCAAAGAAAGAGCTTAAAAGGGACGGCTGTTTATTTTAATGACCATCTCTCAGACAATAATGCTGAACTAGGAAAGCACGCCAGGCTCCTGAAGTGGCGTAAGGAGATCCAAAGCACCTGGGTGCTGAATTCTAGGATCTACATTAAACCACTGGGACCACTGGACCTGTCTGGTACTGGTTATCAACAACATGAGAGACTTTGAGAAGTGTGTGGTCACAGACATCTGAGCCTCTATTTAATGCAAAGTGAGAGTCAAATATGATTTCAAGAAAACATGGCGCCTGGGATCTACCACTGACTCTTACGTCAACTTTGACCCTGATTTTCAGCAGGGGGTTCTGCCCTGCAGACAACTCGAGCTCAACTTACTTCCTGTGATATCAGCTGAAGGTCAGTGGACCTGACAAACAGAGTCTGCAGTCACAACAACGAGGAGAACTTTAGAAACTGTTCAAACCAGAAGGACGGCTGTTAATCAGGCACAGAAGAAGGAATACCGTCTTTGACAAAGGCTCTATGCATGTCACTTTACTTGGTTCCTTAAAGTGTGATTCATGACTAAAGATCTTCCAATGAAAATAATCTGCATATATGTTTGATTTTTTTATATCTGATTTAGGGCTGGGCGATAGTGAATTTTTAATTTCACAATAGTGTTTTATTTCACATCAGACGATAATGATATATATCAGGATATAAACCAAATAACTTAATCTGTCAAATGTGAACATTCTGTGGCTCAATAGAGACATGTGTATCATCAGCAGGTTGTTTGGATTTAAAGATTTATTTCCCATCATACTTTAAAAATAACTGATGCACTGAAGGACCATGATGCAACAGTTTTTTCCAGAAAACTAAAACAAGGCATAAATATTACAAACTGAAATGAAAGCAAAAGCTTTCAAGTTCCAAAAGAGAACATGAATAAAACAGAACACTCAACTGCTTGATCAGTTCCATTTAAAAACAAACATTCATTCTACAAATACATTCTAATGTTTTCTTTTGTTTGTTACAGAACAAACATCAAATTGACAAACATTTACGTCAACATCCTGTGAATAATCTAGGAACTAAAATTCTCTGAATTTCTTCTGGTAGTTTAGACTGTTGCTGCTGTGAAGGTCTGAATTTTGTTGTTTTTGCTGCTGCAGCTTTAAGGAGGATCGAGCACAACATCTGACAGGTTTCAGTGTAACACAGATTCTGTTATGCTACACAGACGCTGCTAAAACAGTGGATTCAGTTCTGTTATTATTTAGAAAATAACTTTTTTATAAATGTCCTATAAATTCATCTTGTATTTATCTGCTGCATCTTAAAGGCCGGTCTGTGAAAATACTGTCCTGGGCGAAAAAGATCGTCTTATTAAAGATTAGGGATTTTTTTCCTAAATCTTGAATTTACTTCAACATGGTGTAAAAATCTGATTTTTTTTAAAGGATACTGTAAATTTAAAAACAAAAAATAACGAAAAAAAGTCTAGATTCTCAATTTTTACTTTGTTCTTGCCGTCTGTCTTTTACTAAACAAATGGTTTTGATTATTAGCTATATAGAGAGAACTGGACTGAGTGACCCAGACCCCTGGTGTTCCTAACAGCAGTGGTGTGGCGTCCTGCATGGTGTCCTGGATGGCGTCCTGCGTGGCGTCCTGCCATCATCATGTGGGCGGGACTGTTTTGGGCTTTGAGTCTCGATGATTTAACTAAATTCCTATAGGAAGGAAGTGTTTGTGTTTGACGTGCTCACGGTAGACTCGTGCATACGATTTACCAGCGCATGTCCACCACCTTCAGTTGGAAGAGTCTTGGTGTGAATCTGGTGAAGGCTGCTCTTTGCTTCACAGCCGTCCTTAAATTGTGACTTCTTTGTTTAATACTGTGGGGCAGATAAACGCTTGAATTCTTGTGAAAATCAGCGTAATAATCGTCATACTTTCTGATGAACTCATGAGATTCAGCAAACATGTTCGTATTTTGAAAAAAGCTTGTTATTTTTCTTCATAAAATGAGTTTTTGTCCAAAAAAAACAGATGAGGTATTTTTCTTTTTCTTGAAATAATCTCAGTAGGAGGAGGTAATCTGGACCTCCTTCTCTGTGAACTACAAACTCCTACAGTGCATGAACGTTTCACAGAACAGTGGCTCCTTCCTCTATTTCTGGAACATGAGTCATCCCTCATCCCTTTACATCAGAAACTCTCCTGTTCAGACCGAACTGCAGCAGAGCCAGAAAACGTCCTGCTGAGTTTGTCAGTGAGCTCCTGCAAAGAAACCTGCAGGGGATGTAGGAACCAAGGTGGAGCTTTGACTCTTCAGTCCAGAGGAGACGCTTCAGTTTTTAGAGAAGTTTCTGAATGGCTTTAACTGATGCAAAAGTGAAAGTTTTTCAGAATCTGATGTCGGTTTTCCTGGAGGTTCTGGTTCCAGGAGGAAGTTCTGAGTAGAACTACAGGTGGGGCCTGTAAACTCTGGTGGTTTTCTACTGTAGCTGGACATCTTGATTTTACAGTTTTAATTCGATTTTTTGAATGTTTAGGTTTTTTGTTCAGCCGTGGTCGTTTGAAGGCGCTGAGATAAATAAAGTCCTGACGTTTGTTTAGAGTCCTTCCATGGAAGACGGCCTGCAGCTCTTATCTCAGACTGCAGCTGGGGGGGCAGCGGATGGTGTTTGGTGAAATGCCCCCCTCCCATCTAGTTTGGTTTCACACAAGGAGGTCTCAGGAGCGAACCAAAGACTGAACCGACGAAACCACTGAGAAGGATCCCTTTGCTCAGCAAAAGAAAAGCGTCTGGTCCTGCTAAACGTCTGACTGTCATGAATGAAGAGCTCCTGCAGCTCCTCACCGCTCCTCGCTGCTCCTCCTTCACCCAGCACGCATTTCCAACCTTCTTCATGGTTTCTGCATTCTCAGATTCACTCTGTGGCTGTTTGGTTCTCGTCCTCTCTTTGAAAAGTCCGTCTGCGTTCACACGGAAGTGAAGTGGTCCAAACCAGAGTTCAGGTGAGCTTTCACACCTGCAGAACCAGGAGGACCATTACAGGTAACCGGTCCAGATCTGGATCAGATCAGGACTGGACCTGCCAGGGTGGATGTTTTTTTAGACGCTGGTGCAGGAATAAAGGTTGTGGGTTCTTTGTTCAGAAGCTTTATCAACCTCTAGAAGCAGCTCAGTTCTGCCTCCTGCATCAGCCCATCCCAGCTGATGCTTTAATCCCAAACACAGACGACATCTGGATTAAGAAAATACGCTTTAGTTGGGAGGGATTAAAGTGAAGGAGAGAGGGAAATGAAGAAGCTTTAGAAGTTAAAGGAATAAAGGGACTGATAGAAACAACCAGAAAAGAGGGGAAGTGAGGGACAAATATTAAAGGATGGAGATAAAAGGAACACAGGAAAGAGTGAAAAATGGAGAGAACATCTGTGAAGATTTCTATTCATTTAGGTTGATTCTATATAAGTAGAAGAAGGGAACATTGTAGAAGGAGAGTTTTGTTCGGACATTCATCTTGAAGATCAACAATATTGAAGATCAACATTGATAGTTTCACTTTGTTCTAGAGAAGAAATGAACCAGAATTTCATGGAAGAAGGTAATTAAAGAGGAAGAGAGTGGAAGTGTGTTTTTTTGGATAAATAAAGCTGAGTAGAGCTGGGCGATAAACGATAACAGTACATATCGCTATAGAACTTTTTCCTCTTTAGAAGAATGAGTCCACCGCCATAGACTTTTGTTTTGAAGGGTCTGAAATGAAGCATTTTGTCCTCTTTGGAGAGTAAAAGTTTGAGGGTTAGTCGCCACATGGCGAGAAAATGTTAGCATAAAATCCATCATGTTTCTTAGCTCTTCTTTTGGTGAATTTCTTCTGTCCTCTTGTCTTACAGTTTGCATGTCAGACACCCCCATCCCCGCCGTCACTTCACCTGTAGTGTCTATTTTAAGCTGATGAAACAGCAGAACATGCAGCGATTTTTAACTGAATCCAGTCAGAGCTGGAGGATAAACCTGCTGGACCCACAGCAGCAACAGATTATTAAGTGTTGATTTAGACGCCAATGCTGTGACGCTAACGGTGCTGATCATGTAAATGATAAGATGATAATGATTGCTAATGATGCTATGATACTAATTATGCTAATGATGCCAACGAGAGGGAAGATCAGAGCGTGAGATCGACAGCCAGATTGGTGCAGCATCCACCGCCATGCGGTTGCTTAAGGTGCTCACACATCGAATGCGATTTTCTGCAGCTTCAAGTTCAATAATGATTATAATGACAATAACCCAAAACATTTGACTGTTTTCAGCAGTTTTTTGTTCTGATTAGTAATAAAATGTGATCACATTGAAGCAGAATTAGGAAATCTCTACTAAATCTGTCCTTGTTTTCTCAGCATGTTTGAATTTACATTTAGATGACAGTAAAGATGCGTTCATATCATTTAGAAATTACTTTGATGTAATTTCATTTAGTGCTGTCATGCAATTAATTTTATTGTGTGATTAATTAATCGTGATCTGTAATTATTAATCTAATTAAGTCATTTCATTCACAGATCTTTGTAACCTAATAGATTGCTGTGAAAGTCCTCATTTTGAGATATTTTCACTTACATTTGTGAGATTGTGCCGCAATAAAATAACAAAATAAAACATAAAAGTGGCTTTATGAGGTTTTTTTTTTATTATAACAGACTTCCAACTATACCTTCACACCACCAAGGGGGATTTTTTTTAAAAATATCTTGAACAACAAAAATATATAAAATTCAGGTCCAGAGTGCTCTAATAAAAACATCAAAAAACTTCAATCTACAAAATATTCACCACAAACTTCTTATTAATATCATAATTCATTTGTTGACAAACTTTATTCCACAGTTTATCACTACAGCAAGACACGAGCGGTTTTATAGTTTCCTGTAACCTGTTTAGTTGATCATTTTGAATACTGAGATGAAGCAGAAAAGAAAGAGAGGAGAGGGAGGAAATGAACCACAAGGACGTGAAACATCCGGAGAATTGAATCAGACTTGTTTCTTTGAAACAAATGTTTGCTTTATCATCTGGACAAAAACATGCAGGAAGAGGCGAACTTTCCCTCTGAAATGATGCTTTCTTTATTTTCTTGTGACGTCACTTTTCTGAGAGAGTAAAGAGCGAGAGAGCAGAGCGCACTCACTGGAACTGTTACCATGACAACGCGACGCACCGCTTTTAAATAACCCGCTTTTTGTGAAAATGATTTAAAATGATAAATACAACACAAGTCAAGTTCTAATAATTTATTCAGAATACTTTTTTTGGTAAATGACCATGGTGTTGATGTTCTTCCAGGTGTGCCTCAGACATAAATGCACGTCAATGTGGGGGCTAGCAACTACTGATGTCGTTGCAATATGTGATTGGCTGTACAATGGCCTGAGGACGTGTAAGATGTAGCGATGTAGAGAGGGAAAAGCTACGGTAGTGAGAATGCCCTCGCAAAGTTTGGTACATCAGAGTGGGGTGGCACATGAACAGATAGCGTTCCGAAGCAGAAAATACGTTACATCAATATAGTCTTTTGGGGAATCATGGGAAATCATTTCCCGGTAGCCAATGAGCTCAAGGCCCCGTCCCCACATAAAATAGGATGACCTCGCAGTGAAAACTGAACTGAAACTGAGACCTGAAAGCAAAGAGGGAGAGCTGAAGAAAAAAGTTGAAAGTGTAAATAATTTACAATTTTATTTTCAAATTTTAAAAATTCTTTAAGGTTTACAATGTGTTCGTTGGAGTTTAAAACTGTTTTTAAATGTTCTTTATGTTTTCTTCAAATAAGAAATTTGGTTTTTGTTCACTTTAAGATGATCCTAAATTGACTCCATACAGCTCTGCTGCAGGAATGAAGCACACCCCACCAGGAGAGACTCTGGTGAACCCAGACACGGTGACGGGATTGCTGGTGCCTCTCCAACACATAGAAACAGAAGCTCCTCGCTCAAATCATCCATGCTTTCCATGATGTGGCAACAAATCAAGTCCAGAAATTGTTGGCGGTTGCTCCTCCCACACATGGCCAGGGCGCCAAGTCATCAAGGATATTTTGGGACAGGTGTCGAGCAGTAAATCTGATGCGCGGAGAAAGAGGGGCAGCCAACGCAACTTTAGAAAGCGTAGAACATCCGGTTCCACTAACAGCCTGAAATCACCTTTACCTCAATGAGGCTGTTTTTAAGGGAGCTTTGGGACAGAAGGAACCAAAACGTCTCAGATGACCGATTGTCCATGAGTGCAGCAATGGTGAAGAAAAGTGTGATGTCAGCATGTTCTCAGGATACAGACTGTAAAACCAGTGACCGGCACTAAAGACCGCCTCAGTGAAGCCAAGGACATCCCTCATGATGATGGTTCCACCACGCCCCTCAGGAAATCCTTCAGTTTGTTGATCTTTTGTGTTCATTTATATCAGAAGCATCTTCTGCTTTGCTGATCTGCTGAAAGATGAAACAAGTGAAAGCTGCAGAACCAATCAAAGTGGCTTCATTACAGACAGTCAGGGTTTCATTCAAAGATCTCAGTCATGGCGTGTGGTTACTCGTGACCCCTGCAGCTCATCAGAGTCCAGGTGGAAGATTTGTTTCCAAGTAGCATCTCTCTCTTTGTCTTGCGGCTTTCTGATTGGTTGGGCAGGTAACCTAGCAACCATGTGCTGTCTCCAAGCATTTGGAGTGAGTGACCTGCTGAAGTTCAAATCCTCACAACACCTCCAGACTAGAATGTTTCCTCAGAATTCATTTCTTGTAGTTGACTATCCACTGTTGCTATGGTTACCAG
>BSAI01000225.1:583077-615069 GCA_036245035.1 Adrianichthys oophorus | reverse complement strand
TGCATAATTTCCGCAGTATTTCTGGAGCTCCAAGCCGGTGGAGCTCAGCGCTGCCTAGATCTGTCACACATAGAACAAAAAGACCTTTCAGCCTCATTTGGAGAGGGGGGGTGGGGATGGAGGGTTGCTTGTGGACGTGGAATTGTCTGGAATAAACCATAAATCCATGGGAACATGATGGATGGTTTGGGACTGCCAATCCTTTGAGTGAGGAAAGACAGTCTTGTTACATCTTTAAACTGCCACTGAGCGCCGGTGGGGCTGAGGGAGGGGCTTCCCTGACCCTAAACTTTACAGAGATTTAGTCTTTAAGATAGAATTTTCTATCTAACTGCAGCTAATGGCACAGTAAAAGGTTTCATGGCGCTATTTTATAAATAGATTCATAATGAACACAGCTCCATTTTTTTCATGACTCTTATTTTGAAATGAACTCACACTGTGATCTGTTTAAGTTTCGTCTTTTCAAAGAGAGATGAATTTTCTGTTTCTTTCAGGAGCTGAATGGACTGGGAACGTGACAGACGTGAGCCCCATCCCTGACTGAGGAACGTGCACACAAACACACCAGGGCCTCTGCCTGCATGTGACCCCCCCACGTGTACTGGTTGGTGGTACAAAGCTGCAGATCCTAGAAAAATCTCTTTGTGTTGTCGCTCAGCTTTCACACAGATCAGCAAAAGCAGCCTGAGAGGAACCGAACCGTCCAATCAGACGGGTCTAAAGGTGCTTCAGAGGTCCAGGTTAACATGATCGGAACTTCCTGTAGAAAGTTTGAGGAGCAGAATCTGATCTTCAACAATTCTGAGAATTTTAGGTTTTTCTGTGCACATTAACAGCGAAGATTTTAATGATGAATTTTATAACGATAAAGTGTTTTCTATCAGAGGAATTCAAACATTAATGTTGGTTTCCTTCATTTTATCCTGTAGAGTTCTGAAGGTTTAACTCGCTTTTGATGGTTTTAGATTTAGAGACATTAGGTTGAGCTGAGCGTGTTAGTTAGCATGTTAACATGTTAGCATGTTCTTACTGTGTTCTCTTCAGGAACGGACCAATCAGCAGTGAGGATGATTCCTACGGTAAACACTTTTTGTTTTTCCTTCTTTGCTGAGTGGGGCCCTCCCCGGGACTCCCCAGCACTTTGTGTAGATGTTGGTTTTCTTCTAATCCAGGTTTTGCTGGACGGGGAGCAGCACAAACCGACAGGAGAATATGATAAAACGGGTCCAAGAGTCACCTCTGTCCGGGGTTCTCTGTTGGTTTCCTCACTGGGTTCTATGGGAAAACTGTTCATTCAGTTTACCCCCCGATTCACAATGTACTGCCTCCTATTGCCTCCATCATCACCACTCTATGCAACAACCTCCTTCTAGCACGTAGCTGAGACATGGACATGCCGGTCACTACCTACTCTATGATAGCATACATCTATGTTAGGTCTGATGAGGCAGAGAGCATCATGGTGACCTTAGGGTCAAATCATTTACCTAGACTCTGCTTTGAGACTTAATGCAGACAATCTCAGAGGAAGCACCAACTTTAGAACCATCACTGCATTTATTTAGCTCATGTTATCTGGGAGAGGGGGCAAAGCCCACCACTTCTGTGTGCCGGAGGGCCAGGAGAGGCCCAGGAAAAACCAAAGCCGGACCAGTCATTCTTCTCAAAGAGAACTTTCATCCCAACGACTGATACGGAAGGAGAGGAGGAAAAGAGGAAGGAGAAGAGAAATGTGTGTTCATCAGCACAGAAAAGGAAAGACAGTAGTAGTAGAATTTTAAATGAAGGAACTTTGAGAGGAAAACTGGAAAGTTGGTGGACATGATTGACAGGAGAAATGTGGATCTCCTTTGTGATCAGGAGACCAGATGGAAAGAGATTATAAGTGGATGAAAAGATACGTTTAATAAGAATGTTCTGAAGGTGAAGACAGGATCAGAGAGGATGTTGAGTCTGGAGATGGAAGAAGAAGGTGTGATGATGATGATGATGATTGTCAGTGGATGTGAACTAGAGGCAAAGGAGAAATTCTGAGAAGATTCATGGTATCCCTGGAGAGGAGAAAGAGATGATCAGGGCAGACTTCAATGAGCACAAAAGGTGGAGGAACATCTAGAGAGGTGGAGGTTTGCTGGAAATTAGAGGAATGAAGGTCATCTGCAGCAGGATGAAGGTGGAGAGGCGTGTGAAAGTAGGAAGGTTTTAGGTATGACCAAAGCAAAGGGGTAGAACAGGGGCCTTCAACCAGCGGGCCTCGGACTTGTACCTGTCCATGGATCGATTGGCAGCGGGCCACAGAAGAAATATTTAATTATATCTGATCCTTTCTTGGATCGTGGACAAGTCACTGTGGCGCCCCCTAAAGGAAGCAGCAGAAAGAAAAAGAATATTATCATCTGTGCGTCTCACGTCTCTGTTCTGGCAGCATGGGGCCCAGACGTCTCCAGGAAGTGTTCTGTCTCACAGAGGAAGCGTCATCCCTGGATCTCCTGCTGCCACCATCACGGTGAGCTCCATTAAACTGTAGACACACGTGGATTCTGTCTCATTTCCACATCAGCACCGTGAATAGAGCTTTTGAAAAGCTACTCGATGACATCATCACCTGACCTGCAGAGTTAGGTTATTTCATAAAAGTTGAAGACTTTGATGTAAAATGATTCAAGGATTCTTCCCGCCTTCAGGCCAGGGTGGAGGACCAGATAATTGGATACAAAGATCTGGCCGCGCTGCCGACAGACAAAGCCATCCTGGACATTGAGAGGCCAGATCTGATGATCTACCAGCCGCACTACATCTACAGTCCTCTGGAGGTAAAGGGGGGGGGGCACGCCTTCACATCCGCCCCATCCCTGCTGACGGGGTTCCTCTGGAGCTTCTTCCTGCTTCTCATGCAGACTCAGCAGATTCAAGATCAGACCCAGAATCTGATGCTGAGGATGTTGTGGAGCTCCATGAAGCCTCAGCCCATCGCCCTCTGCTGCTCTGTCAGGCTGATGAGCACAGGGGGCAGAAGGTTGACTGTAGATGTTTAAACATGTTCCCACGCTTCCCTATTCACAACCTCCAGGTTTATTTCCAAGCCTATTTATCCATCTATTAGTGCAAAAGTGAGCTGACATCTGTAAAAGCAAAATAAAAATAAATCAAATAAGGCCTTTAAATACATGAAGCAACTTTTTGATAAAAACTGAATAAAAGCAAAAAGAAAAGAAAATATCAAAACTGTCCATAATGAACAGAAATCATTTTACCAGTCTGAAATACTGGAATTTCAATCCGATTCTCCTGTCGTTGTTTTAACCCAACAGTTTTTCTGTCCAAGTCGATGCTTAACTTATGAATGAAGGGTCAAGATTTCATTTTGGTTCCAGTCTGTTTAAGATGGAGCAGAAAAACTCAAAGTTAAGACAACTTTAAGGTTGCAGATCCATCTGGGGATTGGAAAGGCTTTTCTTTTCCATCACTGGCAGCATTTCTCACTAACATGTTCATGTCGTCTGTTTCAGAGGTCACTGTCTCCTCGCTCCACGTCTCCTCTTCCTTCTCCTCAGGTTAGAGATGACAGTCTTTGGCTTCCTGGTTTTTCATGGTTTCTATAGAAATGAGCTGCTGTCATTACATGACTTTAAATGCAAAGTTCTACTTTTTGTGTTTTTGACTGTCAGTGTGACCTTTTTTATACAAACACAGCAGTTGTGTCCTATTTTACTCTTTTGAATCAGAGTCTTTCTTTGCTGCTGTAAGATTTTCTTCTCCAGCAGATCTTCTCACTGCGTTGCAGTCGTTCAGGTGAACAGTTTCTTTCTCGAAAAGCTGCATTTCTCAGCTTTCAGATGAGGTTGGAATTACGTAAGTGGTTGTAGAGTTACTGTAGTTTTTCTTGTGTTTTTCCTATTGCTGGTATTAAAGGGTTAAGAAAATTGTCGAGACATGGAAGGAGTACTTTGAGGATCTCCTAAATCTTCCTGAAACATCCCCGTGAACACAGTGTGCTTGAAGGTTCAGGAGTTTTCCCATCCAATCCCCATGGGCTTTGTGGTTTTAAGGAAAGTGTTTGTCTTTGGAACGTCTTCCTGGAGAGGCATTCCAGGCATGCCCTGCTGGGTGGAGGCGTCAGTAAGAACCCATGTTTCTAGTTCAGCCTGATTGATGCAGACACCAACATCACCAAGACAAGTGCCTTGTATGAATAAAGCTGATTCTGATTCTGCATAAAGGAGAGTCTGGGTCTCTCCGCCTTAATGCTGCCCCAAGACTCGGCTCTGGTTAAGTAGACCAAGATGGACGCAGGACTCTAATTCTTTTCTTACCTCGCAGAAACCTTCAGGTCACTTTGATCAGCTGTTGAGAACATTGCACACAAGATCTGAGCCGAAAACGAAACATCAGATGTCCGTTTTTGAATGATGTCCTCTAAATATCTGAAACATTGTAACCTGACAAAATGTGTCAAGCCTGTAACAAAGGTAAAGGCTGATGTGGAACATCTGCACTATTGAACAGTTGATGAGAGCAAGCAGAACGGCAAGCTTGAAGGGATAATGTTGGGTTTTCAGGTTAACCAACAGTCTACTTCAGAAAGGACCAAATTCTACTTCTTCTTCTCCAGAGCTCATCCAAGGAGTCAAAAGAATGGCTAGAGAACATGTCTCCTGGAGGTTCCTCACCATGTTCCACCATGCTCAGTAGCAGAACCCACAGCATCCACACACCGCCGACTCTAACCGCAGCAAACATGGGGAGCCCACTGTCTTCTGGGTCCAAAGGCAGCGTGCAGCACTTTCACCGCCCAGGTCAGACGAGCTGCAAGTTTTCTGTCAACTTTCTTCTTCAGTTTCACAAACGCCACTGAAACCAACAGTTTTTCTCCAACTGGGAACTCTCTCCCAGCAAAAACGTAGTTTAATCAGTCGAGGTTTGCAGTGAACAAAGACATGAAGGTAGCTGCTATCAGAGGAGAGGATGCGGAAGACAGGGTCACATGGAGGAAGCTGATTGGCTGTGGCGACCCCTGAAGGGACCCTAACCCAAAGGAAAAGAAGACGACAGTGATAATAGCTTTTCAAGTGTCATTCCTGCAGATTTGAGGCATAATTTAATATCAATTGTATATTTGTATATGTTCATGTTTACAACTGAAGTGATAGATTTTATCAGGAGTTTGATGAAACTATTGAAGCTGCAGTGTCAGGCTGCCACAAACAGTAGTTTCAAAAGTCCAATAATCATTGATTATTTTTCCGGTTAGTCGAGTAATCGGATCATTGATAAACTGGACACAAAACACATCCCAGCATGTAGCTGCTCTTAAAGAAGCACCATTAGCTTGAAACTTGAAGCGTTTCAGCCGTATGCTAACTAAAATGAAGACAATTAATACAACATTAAACCTTTAATGAATCAGTTGTTTCTGGCATCAAAACAAGACTTAAATCAAATGAGGTTAGCATGTGAAACATTTACCTTTCACAAAGAGAAGGGTTTAGTCTCATTTGGTCTTCACTCCATAGAATTCCAGCGTTCTTGTCCTTAGCCTGGAAAGTTAACATTTCCACGACTTGCAGAAGACTTGCTCTGTGTTGAGAGCGGACGTTCCCTGACAGCGTGGGAAACGCCACTCGTTTTTACTCCACCATTCCAGAGGCCACCTCAGAGAACAGCCGATATTCCCGGATCACAACTCGGTTCTTTCAGTCCTCCATCAGGAGCGTTCCCAGAGCGCTCTTGCTCCTGAACCATGGGGTCTCTGCAGTTGAGCATCCTGTGTCTCAGTCGTTTTTGCTTCTTTGACAGGTCTGACTGGTAGGTGATGTCATCATTTCTTTAAACGCTTCGTTGCCCACCACAGACAGGGCTCTCGTGTCCGTCACCAACATTTTCAGTCTTGATTCAGTCAGGACGTTTACTTGCTGAGGTGTGCATGTAGCCGGTCCCGTAACAAATTGAAGAACGTTTGCTGTGATAATGTTACAGAGAACACATGAAATCTGTGGGCTAAACTTAATGAATAGAATCCTCATCACTAAGATTCAAATTTACAGCTCTCCATATGAGGCAGTAGTCATAAGTTTGCTCTCTGTTTGCGTTCATCTTAGCTTAGAGGACAGTTCCTCTTGAGTGTTATCGTACTCGGTCACATGTGTGTCCTCTTCAGACACTCGCCGCCGTGGTGCCATGGAAAGCAAGCTCTGTCCTGCAGAAATTGGACACTTTTTTCTCTTCTTTATTTCTAATGTTTCCCACACTTTCAAGCTCAGTTAGCGTGTTATCATGGTACCAGAGTCTTTCTAGAACTTCCTGTGACATCACTACTGACCCGGATTAGCAACACTGCGCATGTGTATCAAAGACGAAGGCAGACGCGGCGTTACAGAGCGTCCACCATAGTTCTGAGATAAAAAACGAGGCCTTTAAAAAAGAAATGAGGCGTTGACTATTCAATTAGTCATCAACGAGTGTGTGAATGGGTGAATGGGACCGTGACTGTAAAGCGCTTTGGGCCTTCAATGACGGTAGAAAAGCGCTATAGAAGAATACGCCATTTACCGTTATTAGTCGACTAATCGTGACAGCCCTACTGCAGTGAGAGAAAGAAACCCAGACAAACGCTGTCATTTATGCTCACATCAGTTCATATGGACACTAACATACATGTTCATATGTATTTATAGCCAATTCTAACATCCATCTCTGGTTGCTTGCCAGTCTCAAACAAGCGGCATGACTCAATTCATCGCAAATATGGTGAAGTGTCCATTTTCTAAACTCACTTATTCCAGTTCAGGGGGGTGCTGGAGCCTATCCAGCTGCTGTCAGGCAAAGGAAAGATTCACGCTGGACATGTCTCCTGTCCATCACAGGGACAAACACACTCACACTACAACAGCTTGTGTAACTGTGAACAGTTTGTGTGTCCAGAACTCATGGTCTCTCCAGATCTTCCAGCTCTGCAGAAGCTCTGCTTTTACATGAGAACTTGCTCTTGATGCTGTTTGAGTTTAATCCTGTAGCGGCAGTGGGTGGTCTGCTGGTGGGGGTTGATCATGTAGGATTTAAACAGAGGGAAATGGTCTGCATTTATGATGCGATGGTGGGAAACAATTTCCTGATCTGTCTTTCAGAAGATGGCCTTAACATCTATAGGAAGCCCCCCATCTACAAGCAAGGTAAGTTCTCAAGGTTCTCCACAGAACCACGAGAACAAAGTTTCTCTGTAGCTGGATCACAGCAGCTGTGAATGTGGGTCAGCCCCCACTACCAAACTACCACTCCCTACTCCCTGTTTCATCAGCTTTAACCTACTTTGTGTGTGTCTGTGCATGTGTGTGCAGATGTGATGTCATCGGCCTTCCCTCAGGGAAAACACATTGAAGATCTGATCATCGAGTCCTCAAAGTTTCCAGCCGCCCAGCCTCCAGATCCTAACCAACCCTCCAAGATTGAAACAGACTACTGGCCCTGCCCCCCCTCTTTGGCTGTGATTGGTATGACCCAAACATACAATACAAACAATGTAGAAACTGTGTCAGCCTCTCTTACATGATGAACTAAATAAAATATAGTACTGGGTAAATAAACTTCCAGCAGCCTTCTAGCAACTCACTGGTATTGAAATTTAATTCAAACATGTTAATGGTAATAGCATGAAAATGGCACAGAGAGTGGATGCTAGCAATAATAAAAGTAATAGAGAATCTGCAATTTTAGCATGTCAATATAAATATATTGTTAATTTAATCTAAGATCGCGTAAACCCACTAAGCAGAGGGAATAGACCGCCATGTCCCGGTTTATCTAACCATCTTCCCTCTGCTTAGCTCCACGGAAAAGTATGTATAATGGTTGCAATGAAAATTAGAAATTTTCCTCCTAACTTCACTACAGTATGTGAGGTGGGGCAGAAGTAAGATAATAATTTTCTGATTGTTAGCTTGCCTGGCAATAATCCTGTCCAAAGAGGAATGTTTTAAGTCTAACTTTGAATGTAGAAACTGTGTCTGCGTCTCTTAAATGAACTGGGAGTTTATTCCATAAAACAGGAGCTTGGTGGCTAAAGGCTTTACCTCCAACTGTGCTTTTAGAAATTCTAGGAACCACAAGCAGCCCTGCATTTTGTGAGTGAAGTGTTCTGTTTGGTTGGTAAGGCTCTATGAGATCTTTAATATAGGATGGGGTCATACCATTCAAGGCCTTATAGGTTAGCAGGAGGATTTTGAACTTGATTCTAGATTGAACTGGGAGCCAGTGAAGTAAAGCTAACACAGGAGTAATGTGTTCTCTTCTGCTGGTTCCTGCTAACAATCTACCTGCTGCATTTTGAACAAGCTGAAGACTTTTTAAAGAACCTTTAGGACACGCTGCTAGCAAAGAGTTACAGTAATCCAACCTAGACGTAACAAATGCATGGATGAGTTTTTCAGCATCACTTCTAGATAATATGTTTCTGATCCTAGAAATATTGTGTAGGTGAAAAAAAATCTATTTTCCAAGCCTGTGATATGTGAGCCTTAAATGATAAATACTGGTCAAATAAAACCCCCAGGTTTCTAACTGTGGGATTGGAGGCTATATTTACACCATCCAGGGAGACCATCTGATCAGGTAGAGCATCTCTCAGGTATTTTGGACCTAGTATAATGACCTCAGTTTTTTCTGGGTTTAGAAGGAGGTCAGTCATTGTCATCCAGATCTTGATGTCACTAATGCAGGCATTAGTTTCTCTAAGCGGTCATTCTGGTCAGGTTTAATGGATAGATACAACTGTGTATCATCTGCATAACAGTGAAAATTAATCCAGTGTTTCCTGATTATGTTCCCTAGAGGCAGCATGTAAAGCATAAACAGGATGGGTCCTAGAACTGAGCCCTGTGGGACTCCGTAGCTAACTCGACTATAATTGGAGGAATGTCCATTTACATGAACAAACTGATACCTATCAGATAGATAGGATTTAAACCATTGAAGGGCAGATCCTCTGATCCCTATGTCATGCTCTAGTCTCTGGAGTAAGTTGCTGTCGTCTATAGTGTCAAAGGCTGCACTAAGATCTAACAGGACCAGAATAGAGATTAGTCCCTTTTCTGTGGCCAGTAACAAGTCATTAGTGACTCTAACTAGTGCAGTTTCAGTGCTATGGTGAGGTCTGAACCCTGACTGGAAATCTTCAAAGAGGCTATTGTCCTGTAGGTGGCAGTATAGCTGTTTAACTACAACTCTTTCTAATATCTTTGAGATAAAGGGGAGATTTGATATTGGTCTATAGTTGGCCAGAATGCCAGGATCTAAACTGGGCTTTTTCAGAAGAGGTTTAACAACTGCATATTTAAAAGACTGTGGCACATAACCTGTTTCTATGGAAGTATTTATAATAGTTAAAATTGATTCATTAATTAGGAGGAAAGTTTCTTTAAAAATCTTAGTGGGGATTGGGTCTAAAAGACAAGTTGAGGTTTTGGAGGATGTAATAACTGATGTTAATTCAGCTAGATCTACAGCAGTGAAGCAGTCTAATGTTACAGAGGTTTCTATAGATGATTTCATTTCTACCGCTTCAGCCTACTCTGGACTGATAGTAGGGATCATTTTGTTCAACTTATGTCTACTATGTGAGATTTTACTATCAAAAACTGTAAGGAAATCTTCAGAGATGAGAGTAGCATGAATGTGTGGTCCTACTGAGCTGTGACTGCTGGTCAGCCTGGCTATAGTACTAAAAAGATAAATCTCAGCTTATTTCCATTCTCTGATATCAAAGTTAAATAGTATTGTGTTCTGGCTTTACACAGAGATTTTTTATAATTTAAGAAGCTATATGGTAAATGGTGTATACTTATATAGCGCTTTTCTACCTATTGAAGGCCCAAAGCGCTTTACAGTCACAGACCCATTCACACACACACATTCATACACTGAATATGGCCAACCGTCCATCAGAGGCAATGTGGGGTTCAGTGTCTCGCCCAAGGACACTTCGACACATGGGCGGGCAAGGCGGAAATCGAACCTGCAATCCTTCGATCACACGGCAACTGCCCTTTCCACTGCACCACAGCTGCCCAAGCTATATTTCTAGTTATTCAGAGACTGTAACATCTCTTTTACGAGAGCGGTGCCATTTTCATTCTAACTTACGGGTTACTTGATTAAGGGAACGTGTTTCAGCGTTAAACTACGGTGATACTCGGTTTTGTCTAAATAGTTTTGGTTTCAAAGGGGCAACAGCATCAAGTGTTCCCCTGAGGGCCTGCATGGTATCATTAACAAACTGATGATTTTTACTGGGACTGAAACTATGGGAGCTGCTCTCAGAGTCAGTGCTCAGCATGTGACTAAATAATGGTTGAACAGTGAGTTTAAATTCATACACAGAACGGTCAGATAATGTTCTTCTGAGCTGTTTTTTTTATTTATTGGATCAGTAAAATTATCTAGAACAAACTGAAAGGTGATTAGAAAGTGATCTGAGAGTATGGGGTTATGAGGGAGCACACTCAGCTGATCTCTATACCATGAGTTAGAACAAGGTCCAGGGTGTGCCTGTGACAGTGAGTGGGTTCATCTACATTTTCCTCAGAGGTACTGAGGAAAAGACGGGAAGCAGAGATGAAGATGCTGAGGTTCTCTCTGGGAGTGACCGGGATGGATAGGATCAGGAATGAGTCCATCAGAGGGACAGAAACATGTTAGAGGTTCTGGAGATAAAGTCAGAGAGGTCAGACTGAGATGGTTCAGTCATGTCCAGAGGAGAGACGGTGAATATATTGGTAGAAGGATGCTGAGTCTAGAGCTGCAGGAAAGAGGTCTAGAGGAAGACTAAAGAGGAGGTTTATGGATGCAGAGAATGAAGACATGAAGGAAGCTGGTGTTAGAGGATGCAGAAGACAGGGGTAGATGGAGGAAGCTGATTGGCTGTAGCGACTCCTGAAGGGAAAAGACCAAAGGAAAAGAAGTTTTCATGTCTGGTTTCCTTCACTTTTGTCTTTGTATTTGATGGTGTTTCTTTGCTTTTGCCACTTATTGTTTGTGTTGTTTCCTGGATCTTGTCTTTTTTTGACGTCCCATTCTAGAACTTGACCTTTTTTCCTTTTTTGTTTTTGTCTTCACAGAAAAAGAGTGGAAGAGGAAGGATCATAGGGAGGAAGAGGATGGAGAGTTGGATGATGAAGCATGGGGACTGGGAGTTCTTCAGAAACAGGAGCTGAACAAGGTGACAAACTTTCCAGTTTTTCTTCAGCGCGTCGTGACTGAAAGGTTTTTATCAGACCAGTGAATTCTTGTGTTCCATCAGATCCAGTCAAATTTAGGCAAAATTCTCCTGAAGGAGGAGCTGGACAGATCTGCAGCTCCTATGAGGAGGAAACCTCGTTCTCTGCCAGACAGGAGCAAAAACCTGGGTATGCTGAGAGCTCTGCGTCAGTTTCTTTCACTCTGACTCCTCTCTGCTCAAACTCCTGACAGCTTTTGTCTTAAATGCCAGATTTTAAATGGAAGTTGGTTTAAATTAGATTTCAAATGTGTTTTTGGATTTGACTGTTTATGAGAGTCAGTTATTTACCAAAAACTACCATCTGTAAATCACCACAAATTGTGTCGCTTCTTCCTCCATGATGAAGATGAGACATTAGCCAGTTTCACGATGTCTTTTCCTCTTCAGGCTCCAGCGTCTCACAGTCCGTTTACTTCCCGTCATCCTCAAAGAGCTGTCTGTCCAGAGTAAGAACACGTCAAACAGAAATGGATTTGGAGCGTGTGTCTGAATGAAGCTCACTTCTGGGTTTGTCTCTTTTCTCAGCTGCAGTCAGCAGAGTTCAACACAAAAGCTCAGACAGGTACGAAACACAGTCATGGTCTTTAAGAAGTCAACACTCCGTCTTTTTGTCCTAAATAAATGATTACAAAAATATTCACTTCTTTGATTGAAAACTGAATTGATTCCTGAAAATGTTCTGGTTTTTGGAGGAAACTAGTGAAAGCTGAAGCACACCTGGGAGGAGTCAATCCGAAATGATCAAGTTAGCCCAATCAGCAGTCACGGTTATATGGACACAAGTATTGGAGTTAAAAGCCTGATCAAAGTAAAAATGCGTCATGTAAACACTTATGCTGATCTTGTGTCATTACTGCGCTGGCTTTTGTGCTGCGTGTAGACGGCGTGTAGACAGGAGGAGGCTTCGGAGCGCGGTCCGGCCAGCTGCTCTGAGCGAGCGAGCTGCCAGACTCCCAAGAACCGCGTCTCCAAGCAGAGGAGTGGCTCCAGGATGGTGTGTGTGCTTGTGAATGTGGAAATGCCGCTCCGAGCGGTCCAGAGAAACCGTGTTTCCAATCGTGTCCAGAAAACATCAAGACTGATGTTATCTTGCGGCCAAGATGCACATTGCTGCATTTCTGCAGGGATTTTAAGAGCGTCCAGGGCTAAATGTTGTTGTTGGTGGCACTTATTACCGTAATCCCAACCATAACCCTTCTTCTGGATCCACCCACCTCTGGCCCTGGCTGGTGGGGGGGCAGAAAGAGGAGGGCAAAAGTACATGACTGACAGCGTCATCTACATACGTGAAGATTTTCAAACCTTTGTTCACAAATGGTTTCTCATTTTTGTAGCTGTTGACAGATAAAGGTCCCACTCCAGACGCTTTTCAGAATGATGACTATCAGCTTCAGGAGTTGAGTTATCCTAAAACCTCAGAAGAAAAGCTGTAGACCTGGTTGGAAATAAAGGATTAAGCAAAGAAAAGACAGTCCATCCATCTTCTCCTGCTTATCCAAATCCAGGTCATGGGGGCAACAGTCTAAATAAAAATTCCAAGACCTCCATCTCCTCAAAATCCCTCCGTTTCTGCCAGCAGAATCTCAAGGCGCTCCCGGCGAGTACAGGGGTTGTGACCCGGGGTCTCCCCAGGGCCTACTCTCATGATTGTAATTCCACTCCAGGGAGGAATCTGGGAGAAACTGGAAGGATGCGAGAGTAATCTCAGCTGGCCTGTCTGTTTGTGGAGGAGCAGCTCCACTCGGATGATCAAGCTCCACTCCATCCTTAGGGGAGCGCCCAGCCACCTCCGCCATGCAGAGGAAGCTCCTTCCAGACGTTGGTATCTGGGATCTTCTCCTTCCAGTCTGACTCAGAGCTCATGACTGTAAAGTCAGTAAATCCAGAGCTTTGTCTTTGGACTGGGCTTCTTCACTATGACTGCGTTACTGCAGCCGCTCCACACTGACAGAGCACTGTCCCTGACAGCCTCGTGATGTCAGCCACGACAGCCCATAACATCCAGAGACTGGAGGTACCCGGCGTCATCCAGGCCGTTGCCTCGCCAACAAGACGTGTGATAACTCCTCTGTAACTTCATCCTGATGATAGACCGGCTGCAACAGCAGAAGGATTAAGGCGATCTTAAAAGGATTCCCTCCACCTCTTGATGATGTCATCAGTTAAGGTCAACAGCCCACCGTCTGCGCCATAGGAGACCACTGTTGGCAGAGAGCTGCTTTCCAATCTTAGAAGTGCTAAACTAAAGTCATTTTAGAACATCGTGGAATGCTGCTGAAGAGAAAGGCCGAAGAAATCTCTCACATTTGTTTAAATTCCAAAACTGATAGAAACTTCAGAACGGCTAAAAGTAGCTTAAGATGCAGAAAAAAAGCCAAAAATAAAAAATAGATTCTAAAAATGCTGATCTAAAGCTGAATGCAAAAGTGCTCAAATTGATTCCTCTTTGACAGAAATGTTTAGTCATCTAAAGGAAAAGTATCTCAACCAAGAAGTCACATTTTCTTTCTTTCTAAAATGATGACATTTAAAAACTGTAAGTCCATGTTGAAAATCCTTTCTGTCTGTCTGTTTGCAGGCCCTCAGGTACAGTCTTCTTGCTTTGAGCTTCACTGCATGAACAGCTGAAGGTCATGAGGTTCATTAACAGAGACAACCTGATTCTGTGTGTTAGAACGGAGACTCCAGAATGGACAGAGGGAACTCACTGCCCTCGCTGGATCATAAGGTCAGAGAACCGAGCGGGGATTTTCATGCTTTAGGTTAAAGTTCTTACCCTTCTGGGAGTGGGGCTTTGTTTTTGCCCTGGCCCCCTCCCCTGGGGGAGCGGCGAGCTGCAGTCAGTGCTGCGCTCTTGAACCATTTGGTAACAGTTCGTGGTGGGTCAGGTTCCTGTTATCAAGTAACCATGGAAACGTTTTTCTGTAGTTTGTTTAGGTCAAATCAGTTTGGATCAGACCTGTGTGTGTTTTTATAAAGGGGGGGGTCTACTGTTCTGATTGTGTCCACACTGAGACCTTCACAGCTTGATGTCCTGGTTTCATTTGGGTTCTGACTCACTCAGTTCTGCTTGTAGATTTACCCGTATGAAATGCTGGTGGTGACTCTTAGAGGGCGCCAGAAGCTCCCTCCTGGTGTGGACCGCACCAGACTGGAGGTAAGAGCAGCTGGTGCACAACTGCAACAGACATCCCAACCAATGAGATATGTTGCTAGAGACGCCGCGCTGGCCGTTACCGTTGTCAAAAATGCGTAGAGAGCAACGCCATGTTGGAATGGTCAGTAAACAATGAGACACGGCTTAGCAGACACAGGAGAATCAAATGTTTAATTTTGATCTGATTTTAAAAAGAAAAAACTCTGATCAGAAGAAGAACCAGGCCGTGGTGTTAATGTTGTTGTACAAAGAGCAGCAGATCCACGACATTTCAAACTTTTCTATAAATAAATACGTCATTATTTAGGAAACACAACCTGATGCATGGTTGTGATGTTATTCAAATCCACACACACTCATCTAACTGTAAACTCAATTCAAACATGCTGAGAAAACAAAGACAGATTTACGACAGGAGAGCAGATTGACAGAAAATACTCTTTTCTCTGTTCTGCCTCCAGTTGATTCACTTTGATATGAAATCAGAACAAAAAAACAGCCTAAAAGCATGATAAAGTCTTGGATTCTTGTCTTTATGTCATGGACAGTAAAGATGCATGGGGGGGGCTTTTTCAGCTCAACAGTTCCTCTGTAATGTTACATATTGTTGATAAAGTTTCATCCAAAGTGTATAAATCAACTAAACAAAACTGGATTCCCGTCTGTTATTGTTGTATTTGTCCTCCATCTCTTACAGTCCGCTCCGTGAAAATATTCTCTGCCATTAAATAGCCGGTTTATCCTCCATTTCTGTTCAGATACCGTTAAAAACCTCCACGTCCTGCTGCTCCATCAGCTAAACGCTACACAGAGACGTGTACAGAAGCTGTTGGGGTGGGGGCGCTTTACGTATCGCGTGCGGGGGTAAAAATTACCCAAAGAGGTTTTCTTTCTCTGCTTCACCGAAGAAGCTCCTCTGCTGCTGCTGCTTTCCTGGACACAGACAGGCTGAAGCAGAAGCCCAAGAAAGCAGAGAGCGAGGAAAATAAAATCTCAAAGTTTCTTAAACTAAATTGCCTAAAACAACAAATTCAAATTAATCGATTAAATTGATTGATCGATCGATTAATCGACCAACTCTTCACAGCAGTAAAACAGCATCTTTACCATTCCAATATGGCGTCCAACTTTGCGATTCAACTACCTTGCATGCCATCTCTAGCCTAAATACACTGTATCTCATTGATCCCAACATTCCCAGCACTGGAGGAACAGGACGTACAGCAGCTCCACCCTCTGGTGTGGATGTACAACTGCAAAAACAAAGTCTGATTCAACCAAAACAAAAGATGTTTGAGTATTGATAGTGAGAATCTGAAATCCAACATTTGTGTAACTGTTAAACTCCTACTGATGTTTTTCAGTTCCAAGTCTCACAGTTTAAAAACGAGTTTGGTCATTTCTTGGTTATTTTTTTTTCTTTGTGATCTTCAGAAATGTGTTATAGAGAAGCTTGTATTGGAGCTGCTGCAAATAGACATGAAGAAAAACACGGAGACTCTTCTTTAAATGTCATGACCTTCAGTGTGGACAATCCCTTGCAGATGAACTAATGAACTAACTTGATGATCCGTCTTCTTGCAGAGACATCTCTCCCAGGAGGAGTTCTTCAGCCTTTTCGGGATGCCCATTGAGGAATTTGATTGCCTCTCTTTATGGAAGAGGAATCAACTCAAGAAGAAGGTCTGCCTCTTCTGACACCTCTAAGACTGCATCCCACAATGCACTGCTTTTCTCAGGTTGGCTGTCAAGAAGCCAGATGTGTCGTGCACATTCACTGCAGCCACGGAGACTTTGGAAGTTTTTAAACGTCTGAGGTTGTTTGCAGAGATGTGTGTTGAGGTCATGGAGTGCTGCAGCACCGTTTGACACTCTGGAGCTGCAGGACACCAGTAAGGATCCAGCAGCAGGGAGGACATCGGAGGAGGCTTAGGATTGGGTTTGACTGCCGTAATGATCAGCACCAGCTTTCCAGAGGAATATTTCTTGATTGTGAGAATCTCCTCACATATCAGATGGCAGCTGCAGTCCTAATGTTACAACAAACAGATTTATTAACAGTTCGAGGTGCAGACAGAAGATCAAACCAGTTACCTCGAAGCTTCAAATGTTAGGATGCTCCACGATAAACCGTGTCAACTGCTGCTGCGGTCAAAAGTCGCCAAACGCCACTGCCACACACAGACAACAGACGTTAGTGCCAGATCCACGCCGCATGTTAGCAAGGTTAGCTTTAGCTGGTGTTGCTTCTTGACCAAATATTGTGCAGGAGTTTTTGAACTTTTCTGAAGAAGCAGCATGTTTGACATTAATCACGTTTTAAATAGAAAGTGTATAGAACATTCGGCAGAACATTCGGCAGAACATTCGGCAGAACATTCGGCAGAACGGGAGTGTTGGGAGGACGAGGACTTTCTGTGGATTTCCTTAATTCAGTTCAATTTCTATAGCCCAACGTCGCAGCTAAAGCCGTCTCATGGACTGACATCAGTGACTGTGAGGAAACATCACTTTTAACACAAAACATTTTAGGACTTCAGTTAACGAGTAAACAAACATGTAGACATCACCAGCCTCACATCCAGATCCTCAGCGGCGGCATGTGTTTTACAGGAAGGAGCTTCACATGGAACATTTAAAGCACATAAACTGTCTGTTCTGTTTCCAAAGCGTTCCCAGTGGTCTTTTTACGATGATGCTGTTTTGAGCCAAAGTCTAAAAGCCTCTGTTGTTTTCTAGGACATAGTTTCTGCAGAGCAGCAGGAGTTCATTAGAAATTCACCTCTGAGTTGTGGGCGGGGCCATTGGTGCGGAGTAACCCCACCTCCTTCTTTTTGTCACCCAAAACTTAGAGTTCTCTGTTTACACTCTCTCCCGCTAGCTTACACAGTCTCACACCCCCAACCTAACATTAGCAGAGCAACAAAAATGGTGAGCAGTATCAGAGCATTCCAGCTGTCCAGTTCTGATCCAGATTCCAGCTCAGACGAGGAAAACAAAGACGTTCATGGATCTGTTTGTCTGCAGGTGGATGCATCAGAATGGGATGGAGCAGGGAGCTTGTGGCCCCGCCCAAAATATTTTTGGCAAAACAAATACAATCTTTTTTAAATTCAACAATTTGAATGAAGAAATGCAGTTTTAGGCTTACATTTTTTTTCGTATAGAAAAACGCTCCAAGAACATGTTAAAAACAGCATTTTCATGGAGGCGGTCCCTAAACTCATCAAACCAGCTTTGTTGGGCTACAAGCTACTGTTCAAATTTACACAGCAAAGAAGCTAATGTCATCTTCTCCAAACAACTTTTCTGTTTTGATAAATTATTCCAACATAAACAAAATGAGCAGGGAAAATGTTTGAGGATGTGCAGATCATATAGGAGGCTGACATTTTCCCTCAAACATGGTGTTTGGGTGGAGTCTCATCTAGTATGGGTGGAGTCTCATGGTGCTTAGGTGAAGTCTCATGGCACTTGGGTGAAGTCTCCTGGTGTTTGGGTGGAGTATCATGGCATTTGGGTGGAGTCGCGTGGCGTTTGGGTGGAGTCTCATGATGTTTGGGTGGAGTCTCATGGCACTTGGGTGGAGTCTCCTGGTGTTTGGGTGGAGTATAATGGCGTTTGGGTGGAGTCTCATGGCGTTTGGGTGGAGTATAATGGCGTTTGGGTGGAGTCTCATGGTGTTTAGGAGGAGTCTCATCTAGTTTGGGTGGAGTCTCATGGTGCTTAGGTGAAGTCTCATGGCACTTGGGTGGAGTCTCCTGGTGTTTGGGTGGAGTATAATGGCGTTTGGGTGGAGTCTCATGGCGTTTGGGTGGAGTCTCACGGTGCTTTGGTGTAGTCTCATGGCGCTTGTGCGGAGTCTCTGGCTGGTGTTTGGATTGAGTATCATGGCGTTTGGATGGAGTATTATGGCGTTTGGATGGAGTATCATGGCGTTTGGATGGAGTATTATGGCGTTTGGATGGAGTATCATGGCGTTTGGATGGAGTATCATGGCTTTTGGGTGAAGTATCATGGCGTTTGGGTGGAGTCTCATCTAGGTTGGGTGTTGTCTCATGGTGCTTGGGTGGAGTCTTGTGGCATTTGGATGGAGTCTCATGGCGTTTGGATGGAGTCTCATGGCGTTTGGGTGGAGTATTATGGCGTTTGGGTGTTGTCTCGTGGAGTTTGGGTGGAGTCTCATGGCGTTTGGGTGGAGTCTCATCTAGGTTGGGTGTTGTCTCATGGTGCTTAGGTGGAGTCTCATAGTGTTTGGGTGTTGTCTCATGGCGTTTGGGTGGAGTCTCATGGCGTTTGGGTGGAGTCTCGTGGCGTTTGGATGGAGTCTCGTGGCGTTTGTATGGAGTCTCGTGGCGAGTCCCTGGCTGGCGGCAGCAGCTTTGGACATTTCTTTTCATGCAACATCAACAATTATTTCCCAGGGATTTTGTGTTTGCAAACTAACCGTAACCACTTGGTCTTTGTGGTTGGTGGAGATTTTCATTTTATTTTTCACATCGATCACACTAACAAAATATTTATTAATTTGAAGATGTTTAACCCGGATTACCCCCAGCATCTTTCTAAAGTACATTTTGAGCATAAAAAAGCTGAAGCTTGATGGATGGAACGTTTTTAAGCTGGGCAGAACCCAGAGAATCTGTCGTTTTTAGACATCTTTTTAAGTGGACATTGAGGAAGCCTGTCTGACCTGCTGTGGTGTTGAGTCCCACAGCTTTGAAGAAAACCGGATTCCTTTTGAGGATCTTCATGGATCTCGTTATATCCAGCCGTATACAAGGAAAAGACGGTCGTAACACCACACTGTCAGTGGATACCAAACAGTTTTCTTTGGGTGAATCCATGAGATAGATGTTACCAAAAAAGAAGTGACTCCACATGTATGCCCTGTGGAGTCCCTTAAGGCCTGACAGACTCGGTTCTGTCTGTTCATTCTGAACTTCACCAGATTGGAATGTTTTCTTGGTTCCTGAATGTCACAGATTATTCTGAAGCGTCTCCAGTTCCACTGGCGGCATCAGGATCTTCTTCATCTGCATAGACTGAACTACAGTCCCGTCTTTAGGGAAATGCCGTCGGTACGTCCTCCATCTGTGTTCTTCTACTCTAACGTTTCCTGCTTTTCAGGTCTTCCCCTCTGATGTTCTCACGCTTTGTGTTGATTGGTGGGTGTGGTTAGAGTCCGGCTTCAGTGAAGACACAATGACTGATGTGTTTTGTATCATCCGTTGTGTTCATGGACTGCGCCAGCATGCTACTGGCTTGCAGATGTGGCTTCAAACTGCCTTTGTATTGATCACATTTAAAGTTTTAATTTGCTGTTTAACTTGAACTGAACAAAAGTGAAAATAAAGTTGCTGACATAGCAGATGCTTCTGACCGAAGGTTGTCGTTTTTTTCATCTGGATGAAGCGGCTGAAACATGAATGATGTGAGGAGAGAAGCAGGAGTTCATAAATCTTAACCCGAAAAGCAGACACAGTCAAATATTCACTTCATGTTTAAAAACAAAGAGCAGAAAATGTCATGTTTTCCATTTAAGACATTTTATTGAAGTTTAGGACATTTCTTTTGAAGAGTTTTACAAATCTACAAGACAATCAGAAAGAACATCCTTTTTACTACAATGTCCTCCAACAGCAGCAGGAACGCATGAGGACTGCGGTTGGTTTTCACTCTGATCTTCCTGCTTTTACTCTCTACTGTGGTTTGAAACCTTTGAGGAAAACATCCTCCAAACTTTTGACTTGAAGCTGTCTGATCAGATCAGATCTGAGGAGAAAAGAGGATTGAAAATCTACAGTTGTAATTCCATTCAAACGTTAAAGATCAGTGGTTAGAGTCTCTGAAGAGAAAAACAATCTGGTAAATAAAAGTCCTGGTTGTTTGGTGCTACACTGCAGATCAGTTCATGTGAATCATTCAAAACAAGAAAGTTAAAATGGAAAAAAAGTGACATGATGACGTAAAAATGTTGTTTGTTTTTAGATAATAAACATGTTAATTTAAGTAATCTGGATTAAATATGGAATGTATGAACATTATAACGTTAAGGCGTTTGTGACGAGGCGCTCGCAGGTCTGCAGTGGAGAACACACTAAAGTCAGCTTTAAAAAATCCACGTTTCCACAGAACGAGAGAACGAGCTGCAATTCAGCAGAAAAATCCACACAAATCTGTAGGTTTGATGTTTTTACGGCAGCTCATCAGCTGACCTTTACTGTACTTCCTGACATGGAAACCATCAGTCCAGTGTTCTGACGTTCGCGTTTGATGCTGTGGAACAGTAATGATCTTCATATTCATGAGAGACGCTGCTCTAACAGTGTGACCTCCAAATGTATGGTTTTTGTCTGGAGAAGTATGAAACTTGATCCGAACATTTCAGCTGTTCTTCCCGGCATAAAACAAGAGGAAAATCAGAAACATTTAGTTGGTCTGACGTCTTCCTGTGAATGGAGTTTTGGCTCTTCAAAGTAAAAGCTTTTGCAGGAAGTGACCTTTACAGTCTTCTGTTTGAGTATAAAAATGATGACAGTCAAGATTTTAGTCGAAAATGTTCATAATTTGTTTTCACGTTGTTTGTTTGAGTCTTTTTCTCAAACAGGGCAGAACAGCTCTGACCCACAGCGCCTCCACACATGAAGACCACACTGATGAGACCAGAGACGCTGAACGTGGTCAGAAAATCCCCGTCAGGCTGCAGCTTTGGTCTCCCACTCCTGTGAGAACAGAACAAAGTCTCTTTATGTATTTAAGAACCAAAGCTTCAGAGATGGTGAATGAATGAACGCTAGGCTGGATGTTTCTAAAGTTGACCTTGGATGCTCTTTTTCTGCTTTGATGTGAACTTAATTTCATGCTATAATTCTGTTATTTTGATTAACTTTGGTGGCACAAATGACAGATGAAGCCTCGTCCTCCGGGTTCCTTCTCACCTTCTTCCTCTGGAAAACCTTTCCATGTTCAAGTAAAAGCGCTGAAGGAGCTCGTCGTAAAGAGATTTTGGCTGAAGCTGTCCGTCGCAGCAGAGGGTTCAGGATGCCCACCTGAACACCGGGAGAAAGGCCAGCAGAAAGGTCAGAAGTCTGAACCACGCCAACGTCAGCTCAGGTGACAGGAAGCATCTACCTGAGCGCGCTCAGTGTAGACAGCCAGCGACTGTCTGAAGGAGCTGCGCTTGCTTTGCTTCCCAGCAGACGGCAGGTTTGTCTCGGAACCTGCCCTGAGCTGCACCGTCGTCTTCCTGGCCAGCTCCAGCTTCTGGACGCTCCGCTGCACTTCAGCGCTGCTGCTGTCTGAGACCAACAAAGAGCAGCGTTTGCTTTTACAATGTGACAACTGCAGCCGTTACGTCTGTCTTTGGGGGGGGGGTTGACCACACAGCCGTGAACAGGGCCGGCCCTGGGCAAAGGCGCCCTAGGGCGCTATCTGCTGGAGGGGGCGCCAAATGACAGTAATTAGACTAAGGTTTCCTTTTTTTTTAAGTTTATGACATTTTTTACAAGTTTAATTTAGTTTTAAAAAGAAAACGTAGTCATTTAAGACATAATAAAATAACCCAAAAGTGTGATCCCTAACTTTTCCCGGTGCAGCGCCCCTCCTCACCTGACGCTGTCTGAGCTGCGGTGGGGTCGGTGTTACAGATTCTTTAAAACTTTACGGATGAAAAAGCAGTAAAACACGCCCTCGGCCAGGGCCGGCCCTGGGCGCGCATAGACAGTTGACTGTGGAATATTGAGGACATTTCCCCACTGGATTGGTTGAACAGGTGTCATCCTACAGCTCCACGCTGGAATCACGTAGATCCTGAGAGCGAAACATTCTTTCACTAATGTTTGAAAACAGTCTGCATGTCTGAGCGCTGGATTTATACACCTGTGACCAGGACACCGGATTCTGATCATTTGGATGGAGGAGACGATACTTTTTTTCAGGTAGTGTGTCTCCAGAACATCTATCATGATCCGTTCCTCTGATGGATTCCTTCCTGATCCATTCTGGTCACTCCCAGAGAAAACCTCAGCTCTGCCTCCTGTCTCCTTCTCACCTACAGTCTTCTTTAGGATCCAATCCTGGTCCAAAGATCTACTCCTGCCTGCTTTCCAGGACTCCCTGCTCTTCACAGATTACTGCATCAGGTGTGTTGAGTCAATCAGAAAGTGAGTCAGATCTTCAGCAGCGAGGAGGGTTGGGTTTTTATTAGATTATTGCTGAATTCTCAATATGTGGACAAATGTTGACATTTTCTCTGTCACAGAGAACTTTAGGTTGCAGTGGTTTACATGTAGAGTTTATTTAAACACGTCTATGGTCAAATCTGCAGGTGTAAAACACTAGAAACTGCAATCTGGTCCAAAAATAGTCTTCCTAATGCTGTTCACACAGTCATTGTTCAATACAACCATCTAATCTACTCTATCAGCTCTGATCAACAACTAATCCTAATGATCCCTTTAATGCTGTTTAATCATTTCATTTTTTCATTTAGAACTGAGCTTTACATTTCTAACATTTCTATGATAGTTCTTTACAGTGGAATTCGTTTCTTTTCAGTTGAATTTTGATCTGAATTGTAAACTTTGCCCACATTTTAAGAAACATTTGGACTTTGGTTTTCTGTGTTTTAACTAATATTTTAGTGTATAATCATATTTGCCATTTTAATTTTTTAAGCTCAGATTCTTTCCAAAGTGAACAATTTCAGAGATGTATTTAATTTATTTATCCAGAGAACTATTTTAGTCATGTCACACACGTTATTTTACCAGTTAGCATTTTTAGCATTGATCTGCTCTTCAGGTAACTTACTTTGGTTCATTTGGAAGTTGTTTTAAAGACATTTAGCATGTCATGTGTTTAGTCATTTTTAACCCCATCATCAGAACACAACAGTTTCTGATCTTCTGCCAGAAACAAAAACCACAATCCAGCGGAGATCAATACTGTCTGGCTTTGACAAAGAGGTTTATTGTCTTGATGTTTTTGGTGATGACTCACTGTGGCTCCTGAAGACAGTGTTGCTGTACGTCACCAAGTCTTTGGACAACACTGACGCCCGCTGGTTTGAGTCCTGAGAGCCGTGGAGCTGAAAGTAGAAGATCAGAGGTCACGTTCTCACAGGAAAGAGGCATAAAAGTGTCGGGATTTGCACCTTCACCCAGTTTAAGATACAAACAGCAAGTCCTTCTGCCCACTACTGTCTAGCTACACCCACCGGGTGCAGCTGGATTCTGCTTAAGCTCCTCCGCTTCTCCTCTGCCTGTTTGTTCTCTGGACACAGTTCTGCTTCTTCCTGTGCCTGAACCACAGTTTTTGAGTTAAGTCTGTCCTTGGTGTGTATTGGTTGTTAGACTTTTCAATTGTTTCTGGATTTCCTGTGTCTGACCTCTGCTGGGACGCCTGACGGACTGGCCGCTCTGGATTCTGACCTTCTTCTCCTGATACCCTGTTTTCCATGGAGGCTCCCCTCTGCATCTGACAGTATTGACATTCTCTGAGTTCCTCTGATTGACATCAGTCTACTGAGCTCTAAAGAAACTGTCATTTCACGCTCTGAAAGCGTTCTCCTGAATTCTCCGAATCCCCTGACAAAAGATTCACAATGAGGATTTACTCATGAAATGGTGAATACTTGTATGGCGCTTTTCTACCGTCCTTAAGGCAGTCCCATTCACACACTGATGGGGAACACCAGCGCCAACCTTCCACCAGGGGCAGTGTGGGGTTCAGTGTCTTGCCCAAGGACACATGAGCAGGCAAGACGGGAATCCAACCTGCAATCAGAGGTCGCCCACTCTTCCACTGCACCATTGCTGCTCCATTTATATCTGCTTTAGTTTCTGTGACAGGACACTCTTCTCTGTGCAGCTATTGCTCTGAAACAAGTGATTGATTTCAATCACTGGACTTATTCATTGGTGAGTTTTGGTGTTTTCTCTGTGTGTGCGTGCACCCCCCACATTCTGTTTACACAATTTAAAGCCAGCTGTTGCAGTTTTTCCAAATGACCACTAGAGGCTGATTCCAAAAAGTAGAAACCTCCATTTTTAAGAGTCTATCTTTAGTCCTACAGGACTGTGAGTGTGTGATGGTTAGAAAACCTTTGGATTTTTCTACATGGGAACTTTGGAGGAGGGTTGTTGAACCCACTTCAGGCGTTGTTTTTGCAGATCAGAATTCTTCAAATGAGGTGAGAGATTGTAGATTTACTGGAAATACATCGGCAAACCCTATATGTTCAAGACGTTTTGACTCCAGTGTGTACCATGAGCTCCAGCATGGAGGTGTTGGAGTACAGAGGCTGGTTCTGGCCTGTTCCTCTCACACCGAAGGGGTCATCCATGTAAGTGTTGGAAGTGGGAAACTTGCGAGTTTGCAGTCCGCTAAGCAACCAAAAAAGACAAAAAAACATAAGATTAAGTCTGAAAAGGCACAGAAAGTTCCAGTTCTAGAGTTAAATATGTTGGTCGATAAAATGCTGCCTGTGGCTGGTCGTCTGCTGTGTTCTCTCAAAGTTTGGGATGTGTTTGCTCCTTCTTCACTGCAGGTAAACAGTTTATTTGGCATCTTTCCCAAAGAACATATGCAAGCATTGAGATAAAACATGAATATGGAACAGCAAACAACCCACTTAACCAGCCTCCCTGCATGTTCAATCCTTTAAAGATCAGCACAACCGTTCAACCTGGTCTGCATAAAAGCATAACTAACACGTTCTACAACCTTTTACACCTTTAGGAAGCAGTTTTAAACTACCAACCTAGAAAGACCCTCCACTGACAATAAGCTGTCAATCAGCACCATAAGCGTTCAGAAACTTGTCCAATCAAGACTCAGGACTGTTTGATGTGTATTTTATATTTATTTAACTGTCAATGGCTTTTGGAAAACAATCATCTCATGCAAACAATGGAAAGCTTTATTACAGAAAAAGCACGAAAGCTGAACATAGTCTACATGTGATGGACACCTGACTGAACTGTCAACAAGCTGCCCAAGAAGGAAAAAGAAGAAATCAGGTTTTACCATGTAAACCTGAAGTTTTACATTCATTTATATTGTTTTAAATGTTCAATATTTCTTTCAAACTTACAATATTATTTTTTTCAAATTTACAATGTTACTGGTCAGTGGAGTTGGGAGAGTGACCGTTTAGGGGTGTGGACAGGTGTCTTTTACGCTGATAACCAGTTCAAACATGACATTAATGCAGGCAGTAAATGGAGGTAATAAAAGGTTTAAGGAACAGATATCTTGTTTGTTTGTAGGTGAAGAAATCCTTATTTTACTCAGCAATTATTTCATTCAAATTCCTCAAATGGGATTTCCTGGATTCTTTCTTCCAATCTGTCTATCAGAGTTGAAGAGAGAGACTATGATGAACATTAAAAGTCGCTCTTATCTTTTCAAGCGGGAGGACACATTCTTAAGTGACTGAATAAATACTGCTGTGTTGGGCAAAGGCAGGACACACCCTGAAGGGTCACCAGCTCATTGCAGGCCAACACAGAGAAGCAGGTTTTTGGACTGTGTGAAGAAGGCGAAGTGTCGGAGAATCCAGACACTACGCAAAGAAAACACCTTTTGTTTGTTTCTCTTTTTATTCCTACAGCTTTTGGCTGTGAGGTTCATGCGCTGGATTAGTCAATACTGGAATGTAGGAGTTAAGAGTCTTCATTCCCAGAATACTCTTCCCTACTGTCTGTACCTATAGAGAGCTCATCAACAAACCTCCACTTACCAAAGCGGTCCTGTTGGAACAGTTCCCATTCCCAACCCAGACACGCACTAACTGAGATTTCGAGAAAGAAACACCCATTCAGCAGCTTCATCTTACACCAGTGAAGCAAAATATTTGTAAGACACAGACATGAGAGAGAGTTTGCCCTCTCTGGCTGGGTGGAGTGCTCCTTCCCCAAGTGGAGGAGTTTAAGTATCTTGGGGTCTTGTTCACGAGTGAGGGAAGATCTGAGCGTGAGATCGACAGGCGGATTGGTGCTGCGTCCACCGTCATGCGGTCGCTGTACCGGTCCGTCGTGGTGAAGAGAGAACTAAGTCAGAAAGCAAAGCTCTCAATTTACCGGCCGATCTACGCCCCAATACTCACCTATGGTCATGAGCTCTGGGTCATGACCGAAAGAACGAGGTCCCGGATCCAAGCGGCTGAAATGAGCTTCCTCCGTAGGGCGGCTGGGCGTTCCCTTAGAGATAGGAGGAGAAGCTCGGTCACCCGGGAGGAGCTCGGAGTAGAGCCGCTTCTCCTCCACATCCAGAGGAGCCAGTTGAGGTGGCTCGGGTATTTAGTTTGGATGCCCCCTGGACGCCTCCCTAGGGAGGTGTTCCGGGCATGTCCCACTGGGAGGAGGCCCCGGGGAAGACCCAGGACACGCTGGAGAGACTATATCTCTCCGCTGGCCTGGGAACAACTCGGGGTCCCCCAGAGGAGCTGGAGGAAGTGGGAGAGGGAAGTCTGGGCATCTTTACTTAGACTGCTGCCCCCGCGACCCGGATGAGCGGAAGAAAATGGATGGAGACATGAGATCCTGACTTTCTGAAACATCCTTCTGTTTGCTTTAGAACTGAATGGACCAGGGATCCAGGAGCATTCTCTACAACAGGTTTGCAACATGTCCCAGGAGACCTAGTACAAAGAACTTGTGGAGTTGACATTAAACCGCTGCAACTACCCTGAAGAAATCTACAGGCCCCCAGTCGGAATGTTAGCAACAAGGTTACATTTGAGATGTGACTTTTGGCCTGATTGTGGTTTTGGTATTCCAGCATCCCAGTTTGCTAATCCAGCGGCAACCATGTTTTACAAAATCCAATTGAGACTTACTAGTCAAGACAGTCCAACCACATCCGCAGCCTTGGGAAACTCAAGCTGCTGTTGCAGTTTTTAACATTACTTTGAGAACCCCAGAATTCATGAAGTGTTGGTGGAATTTAGAAAGGTACTGGATGCTTTTCTTCCCCTGATTGATGATTTCTCCAGACAAGGTCAACACTCAGACAACTCGGTCAACACTCCAACCTGAGAGCATCCCCAGTGTGAATGTTGTTGTCATGGTAACTGGCGTCCTGCAGCAGCTTGAACCATTGCTGCTTTTCCTCTGAAGAGCTCACCTGGAGAAATGACAGTCAGACGATGTTTCACAGAAAATAACTTTCAATTCCACTTCATCTAACTCACCTCTAACACAGCAACCTGGTCCCCGAGCATGCTCAGTGTGATCCTGAAGGCGTGGTCTGTGTCTGGCCCAGCTCTAACCTCACAGCCGTGGAGTTGAACAGTGTATTGAGGGGAACACTTGCCTTTCACCTTCTCCTCGTCTCTCTGTTCCTCCTTTCCAAACATGTTGAGGAACCCGTCCTCCACCTGACAGCGAAGGTTCTGCCACTGACAGTTCATCAGCACGTTGAGGAAACCTGTCACATCCAGCAGCACAGAGCTTTCAGAGTCAGAGTCCTCGTCCTACAGAACCAGCTTTCCTCCATACCTTCATCCGTTCTTGTGGCACATTCAGCAGGAAGCTTGTGGTCCTCAGAATCTGGAACTGTGCTGGACTGAAGACAGACGGAACGTCAACAGGAACATCCCTTTCACATTCTGTTTTTCAGAAGAATGCTTCACAGCACCATTTCTACAATCATCTGATATTTCTGATCTTCTTTTTTCTATGGTTTTTTGGTGGTTTCAGTACTTTCAGAAACTACAAAGAATAACTCAGGAAGTGAGTTTTGTGTTTACTGCTCTGTTCTTAGATTTCTTCTGGCTGCTAGACCAAGTTTCCCTTCTCACAGCTGTTTCTGCTTCAGCTGATTGTTCCTCTGTCCAGACCAACATGGAACCAACTCTGGTCCTTTTTACCAAACAAAGGTCAGACGGAGTGAGGAGTTCTTATGAATGTAGCTGTGACAGAGTAGATAAGGAATGTTAGGATGGAAGGTTCTGATTTGAGTTTGGGAAACTCTGATCTGCATTTCACTCACTGCCTCTGGACTCTGGAAAACCCTTCACTTTTATTTCAGAAACACTAGAGTTGTATTCATAAATGTTTGTTCTATCATTTCAAAGTTTCATTGGAATCAAACATGGTTTCAACAAAAAGTTCTATGAAAAGAAAATCCAAGCTGAGATTGTATGTAATTTAGTAGAATCTGTTTACCAGGCCCATTTAAAACTGAACATGGATGTCCTGCCGTTCTCTGAAGGTTCTAGATTATTCCTTTTTAACGTATTTTGCTCAGAAAGTGACAGAAGTTCTGACTGCAGTTTAGAAACAAAGTTTTCCTTTTGTTTTTTTCAAGCAAACTTCTTTTGAAAATAACGCGTATGTTTGTCTTTGACTGCATGATGACTAATACTCATGCGATTAGCTGTGATTTTAAACACGTGAACCGTTGTGACTGTCACGGCTTTTACCCTGCAGGAAAGCTGCTGGTCAGATTCCATCAGAGATGAAAAGCTCGGAGTCTTCTCCTCACTTCCAAGGCTGATTTCCTGGATCACCTGCACACATCAAGGATCATGACTGTTCTGTTTCAGTCCAGACTTTCTGGGCTTCTGGAGGATCCGGATACAATTGAAGCTGCTATGTTTCCTGAGGCTTCAGTCTTTAGCTCACCATCCTCCACTCTTCAGCCTGCTGGAAGCTGCTGTATCCCAGCACCAGCGAATCAGAGCCCACCGGCGCCACTTTGAGCTGGTGCTGGATCTTTGAGTGGGTCTTTGACTTGTAGAAGACTTGACAGCCACGCAGGTTCAATTCCAGCTGAGGCAGAAGATCCCGAGCACATTTATAGCACTAAAACAGCCAAAGGACAAGCACCGATCATTTCCAGAGAATTGACTACCAAAACGTTGTAGTCCAGAAAGTTCATCATCCTCCCTGACCCTCTCTTCACCTCCAGAACGTTCTAATCAAACTCCTCCTCCGTTCTTTTTCCCTTTATGAACGTCTTGTTCTGGTGTAGAAGTTACGTTTGTGATCTGAATGCTTTAACATCGACACGCCCTCTGCCTGTTCCTGTATTTGGGGCCGCACACAAGACCAGTGACTTGTGCCCCCCTGTGGTTGCATTTATCTGGATGCAAAAACAGCAGCAAATCAAAGTTTTTGACAGTTTTGTTCTCTGTTTTCTGTTCTCCTGCATATTCTCATTCTCATCCTCCTCCCATCTTCTGCTTTTCTCTCTCTGGAAATGCATTTGAGAAACTGAAACATTTTGTACTCTGAGGAACTGTAAAGTGGACTTTTCCTGCCCTTATTGCCCTTCCCCTAATTGGTTGGTCAGGTTCTTTAACTCCTGTCTTGACTGCCATTGTGTCCTTGAGCAAGGCACACAACTCCTTCATGGCATTTATTGTAGAAACTGGAAAATTGTTTTGAACAACAGCAGCTCCTGAACGACAGAAGGTCAACGTTTTGAGATGATGCAAAAGCCCCGCCCCCTCACCAGCAGCACATGGTTTCGGACGATGAAGAGCTGTTTGGCCCACTGACCCAGCCACTTCCTCCTCCACAGGTATGCACAAAGGCGAGACTCGGGGGCGGGTCTTAGGCAGGGCTGTGAGCTGCTCCATTGGATGTAATGAGCCCTGTCCTTCACCAGCTCATCTTCATCCTCCTCTTCCCCGTAGGACTCGTAGTGGCTGCTGTCCGACTCCGCCTTCTCTGGAATTTAAAAGAACTTTGGGTTTGAGGGTTTGGTCTTGGTTCTGAGCAGGTTTGTTTCTCTGGTACCGGTGTTGGACATCGTGGTGCTCGCAGCCATGTAAGGTTCTGCCTCCTCATATGTGTCCTCGTCGTCTCCTCCCAAACCTCCTGGAGGGTGGGGGGGCACAGTGGGGTTCTGCTAAGAACATGGAGAACAGTTACAGAACTTGACAAGCTCCTGGTAGAACCTAAAGTCAGACACATCATCTTATAGTTTGTGTGTGTTTTTTACTTTTGACAAAACCACACAGGAGTTCCTTTCAAAATAAGACATCCTGTTGAACTCAGGGTCATCCTTTTCACGAGTATTATAGTCCGTATTTGAAACGTGTTCATTCTGGAGGATTTATAAATCCCCTTTCCCTTCTCTTTGGGCTTTTCCCTTCAGGAGTCGCTACAGCCAATCAGCTTCCTTCATCTACTCCTGTCTTCTGCATCCTCTCCTCTAACACCAGCTTCCTTCATGTCTTCATTCTCTGCATCCATAAACCTCCTCTTTGGTCTTTCTCTAGACCTCTTTCCTGCAGCTCTAGACTCAGCATCCTTCTACCAATATATTCACCGTCTCTCCTCTGGACATGACCAAACCATCTCAGTCTGACCTCTCTGACTTTATCTCCAGAACCTCTACCATGTTTCTGTCCCTCTGATGGACTCATTCCTGATCCTATCCATCCTGGTCACTCTCAGGGAGAACCTCAGTATCTTCATCTCTGTTACCTCCAGTTCTGCTTCCTGTCTTTTCCTCAGTACCACTGTCTCTAGGCTGAACAACATGGCTGCTCTCACCGCAGTTATGTATTTTTCTTCAGAGTCTCAATGGAAGCTAAAAGAACCACGTTTAGGTTGCAGACTCCTGGTGTTTTGAGGACACATGATTGGAGGGAATCCTGACCAATCAGGTTGAACCCTCTTGTCTGTGATTGGCTGGTTTGGTGGCACATTTGGATTAAAAAGAAGACATAATATAAATCATTGTTGTGTGATACCTGTGTGTTTCTGTTACATATGTGTGTGAATCACAAAGCCCATCGATGCCCATGCCCTTCCTCTGAAGAAGATTTTAGCCAATCAGATGCTGAAGACATTTGCCCCATTTACAAACAGTGAGTCGCCCCACCCCATCCCCAAACACACAAGCACAGAGCCACCCCTCCATAACATCAGCAGAAGCGGTCTGTTATTACTGACCCACATCATACACTGTCCTTGGCTTCTTCCGTTTTCTTTCTAAAAACAGATTTTTTTTCTCAGCTTCAAACTGGACGAACCCTAAAGAAAGACCGTCCAAAGATGAGAACGTTTTCTCCAGCGCCTCCATGGTGACCAAAGAGGATTAATCTACTGACCCTCCATGCTCTGGTCTTTTTATCCGTAGATGTTATGATTGGAACAGATGAATTATTGACCTGAAGTGAATGAAACATTTCTTTAGCAGAATGTTTTCTTGAGAATGGAACTGTTCAAATCTGAGATGACGTAAAATGTTTTGTAAGAAAAACTTGTGAAAACCTGAGCTAATAGGAAACCTGTAGACTGTTTCTGAATGAGACGTTTCAGGAGCTCTGCTTCATATATGTTTAAATTCTTTGTGATCAGAATCAAGACTCTGAATGCAATGAAAGAGCAGCATCTCCACTGATGGCACTGTTCAGCTTTGAAACAGGGTCATGAAAGCCAAATCAAGAGCCAGAGTAGGGTCTAGATACAGAACAGGTTCTAGATACAGAGCAGGTTCTAGATACAGAGCGGGGTCTAGATACAGAGTAGGGTCTAGAAACAGAGTAGGGCCTAGATACAGAGTAGGGTCTAGATACAGAGTAGGGTCTAGATACAGA
>BSAI01000225.1:534443-572633 GCA_036245035.1 Adrianichthys oophorus | reverse complement strand
CTGTGACACTTGTTTACCTGTAACACCTGTGACACTTGTTTACCTGTGATACCTGTGACACCTGTGACATTTGTGTTCCTGTGATACCTGTGAGACTCTTTGGGTTTTCCTGTGACACCTGTGTACCCTTGACAATGACAAATAAAGATCTTTCTCTCTTTAAGGAAGGTAGAAAAGTGCTATGCCAGTATATGCCATTTACCCAAAGACACACTCAACTGTTTGTTTATGAGGGATTTTTGGTCCTTTTTTATTCATTTCAATTTTGTAAAAATGTGATCTTTGGCCACATGAAGGTGCCGTGTCATAAGAAAACCCTCACTGTTTCTGTGAAAGCTTCAGACCAGAACCATGAGAAGGGTTCCTCATGAACCAGACCTGATGATGTCAGAACCTCAAACTGATTTATTTGTTGCTTTTACTGATGAGAACAGTAACCAATTTTAATTCCAATTCTACTTGTACAAATTTCATGGGAACATTAAGTTTCATAGTGTTTTAGGTGAAAATAATCCGAACATAAAAACTTCAGAGATCAGAAGCTGAAGTTGTTTTTATTATGATTATTTTTCAGCGTCTCTTCTCACGAATCTACATACTGTTTAGTTCCTGAATACGACAAACCTTTAATACATAATAAAATGTCAGGTGTTCTTTAATCTAACAGCTGTTTTATTGAAACTACAGATTTTTTTCTTGTCAAAATTGAGTTAAACTCGTTTATTGGTTGCTTTACTGTTCCGCTCCACTAAGTGGCAGCAGTTACTCTGACATCTCGCGATATTTCCTCGTTCCTGGAAGGGAGGAGGATCGTAAAGCTCTCCTGTCTGAGCGGCAGGTTAACGGTGAAAGAGTGTTATCTATCGGCTTAGCCAGCACTTTGGGCGGGTTAACAGGTCGGACCAGCGGCCAGACTGAAGGTAAAACTCCGGTTTGATGACCGGATCTGAGTCTTTGCTGCGTTTTCTTCCGATTTTGGCCGGAAAACTGCCGCGCTTAGCTGCAGGGCTAAGCTAACAGACGGAAGCTAACGCGGTCAGCTGACCGGCCGCGGGGCCACGCCCCTCGGAGAACCGAGCCTGAAGGGTGGGTCCGGGTCCAGCAGACTGCTCGAGTGTGAAAGGGTTCCTCAGAGTTTCCCTTTGTTCTCCGCAGTGACGATGACGGCGGCTCCGTACAACTACTCCTTCATCTTCAAGTACATCATCATCGGTGAGTGCGCGCGCACACACGGAAGTTGATGATGCGTTTAAGGAAAATTGAAACAAAATCCCATAGACTTCTATGTAGAAACAAACAGCTGTTACTCCGTCATTCTATTGGTCAGAATAACTTTTCGTGCTCTGATACATTCTTAGATTCTTCTTTCCAATCTAATTTTTTAAAAACATTTTTATTTATTGCAAATTATCTAAATTACAAACTGACCAATCAGATGTCTCAGTAAAAGCATGTGGTGCCCGCTGACCCCCATCTAGAACATTTGATTGGCAGATTCTCTGAGCTCGCTTTCAGTGGAAGGGGTGTGGACTTCCAACAAGCTCACTTGTGACTGGTGGGTGTAGTTCTAAAAATGTCACTCAGACTGACTCGGACCAATCACTGTCGACTGGTTTCAAAATGGCAGTGCGCGTATCAGGAAGCAATGGAGACGGATTGGGCTTTGTTTTGGCAGAGCTGGAGGCATTTTCTGTGGGTGACGTCACACCTCGCTTCGTCCGTTGTTTATTTACAGTCTATGGTTAAGACTCCACCAGAAAGTCCCAGTGTTGCAGTACCTCCAAAGACCACCAGAAGTTTCTTAAATGCCGTGGAACGTCTGGGTTACATTTGTGTGGACATATCTGCACAACATCTTTCTGGGTTCAAGGAAACTGTGGAGTTCCTCTCGCCAGTAAATCAAAGTGAACCCTGGGGCAGAATCTCAGATTCAAGTTCTTCAGCCAGAACCTTCATGTGAGTTCTGATCCTTCAGGAGGCAGAATCGATGGAGGGCTTTTCTGACTGAACAGAATCCCCCTCCCACACTATTACACTTCCACCTCCATGTCCAACTGTTTGAGCCTACTGTCCTGGGAAGGTTCTCCTCTGTTTTTTCTCCTTTGAATAGCACCTCATGGTCTCAAAAACATTCGTCAAACTTCAGAGATGTTCAAAAATGGTATCATGATTTAAAGCAATCTGGATTTCATGAATTCAAGTTACTTTAGCGTCAGCAGCTGTTCCTCCTGGTCAAAGGTAAAGATCAAGAAGGGTAAAATTCTTTCCTGGACTCTAATTCAATGTTGTAAAATGTTGATAGAAGCTAACGGGAGTTGTATCTGTGTGTGTGCAGGAGACATGGGCGTGGGGAAGTCCTGTTTGCTGCATCAGTTCACAGAGAAGAAATGTGAGGTTCTCTTTGGTTCTTCTGAAAGTCCTGCTCTTTGTGTGTGAGGCCTTCAGGATGCTGCTGAGATCTGGTTCCTGTCATGTGAGCTCAGAGAGGAACGTCTGACAGCTTTAAATTTAATGGATAAAAGGTTCTGGAGGTTTGAAGTTTCCCTCAGAGGTTCTGGTTGGTGTTTCTGCAGTCATGGCTGACTGTCCTCACACCATCGGGGTGGAGTTTGGCACCAGGATCATGGAGGTCCACGGCCAGAAGGTGAAGCTGCAGATCTGGGACACGGCGGGTCAGGAGCGCTTCAGAGCTGTCACCAGATCCTACTACAGAGGGGCCGCCGGGGCCCTCATGGTCTACGACATCACCAGGTACGCCCCCTGTTTCTATGGTAAAGCTGCATTCACACCGTATGCGATCTGTGCGTTCTGGCAGCAGTGGATCTTAGGTGTTGTGTTGAGAGTTCAAATATCTGAGCTTCGGGAAATCGTTTGCGTTGTGTCATCCGATCAGAGGCTCATCTTTGACCTGTGATGCGTTGATGATGTCAGTGGGTGGAGTCCAAACCAACATGGAGGAGAACCATTTTTTACTTGTCCTGTCCAACAGCTGAGCAAACAGATTTGTTGTTTAATAAAAAAGAGGAAAATGAATACGGCTACCAGTAAGAAACAGCGATCATATAATATTAACAGGCTGAATGTATATTGTGCATCAATAATAATTAATGATCTGACGTATAATGTAAAAATAATTAAATTAAACTTTGTGAGTTTTTCATTCCCACTCTTATCGTTCTTTAAAGAGAGGAGAACGTTTGATAAACTGCATTTTGGGTTTAAATTGAACCGTTTATTGAAGTTGATACCTTAGAGTGTTTGTTATTAACACAAAGACACTTTAGTTTGCATCCATCATTTTATTTTAGTGTTGCAAAAGGATGTTATTGTTCTAAAATAAAATGTTTTCATGTACAAAGTTTATTATTTCTCTTCTCCCTCCTGGTTTTCGCACAGAAAAGTATTGATAAGAATTCTGCTAAGATTACTGGATCAAAAAGAGAAGTATTGATAAAATCTCAAGGATACCCATCCTACTGCTGATTCTTACTGCGCACGTGCAAAGTCAGACACGAGCATAAACAGCAGTGGGGTTTGCTGGTGGAGTCGGTACAGGCAGCCATTGAATCTCAGCGCGTGAAGCCCATACTCGGTGCATTTCTTTAATAACTCATTTTATTAAAGCTGTGTAGGGAATAAATTGTGGTAATGAGAATAACAGTGTTTACTGCTAATTTAATAATTGTGGTAATATGAATCGTCTTAAAATGTGGTTTAAAATGGTCTTAAAAATCTTACATTTAACTTCCATGTATCTGTAGACAGCCTGGAAGAATCTGAATGACCTCAGAGACTGATGCTTTTGTAGAACTCAAAATAAATAAACCTGATCTCTAGACAGCATCTGTGTCGTCCATGCTTCCATGTAGTGAAGTGACTTTGGGAAGTAGCTCCTCCCACACACGTCTGTTTTTCAACCCATTTTGAAAAAGCGTTCAGCAGTGAATGTGACACAGGAGTCACGTGCAGTGTGACCGCAGCAGTCTCTGTGTGTGGGGGGGTATTCTGGTGGATTAACTTCCTGTTTCGATCCAGGAGGAGCACCTACAACCACCTGAGCAGCTGGCTGACGGACGCCAGGAACCTGACCAACCCCAACACGGTGAGTGAGGCTCCATCACCAACCAGAGCAGATCCAGGAACAGGGAGATGTTTTCACACTCAGGACGGTTCTGGTCCGGTCCAAACGGACTCAGAGAAGGTTTACTGTCAGTGTAAACATCAACCAATCTGGTCAACATCATCAACCTTTTTGGACTAACAAGCTGCCGTAGTCAGGTATTAAGGGAGTGAACATCAGTGGAAGGTGAGCTGAATGCCAGGGGGCGTGGTCAAACCTGCTGGAAGGAGGAGAAACGGTTCCTCCTGCTGCAGGAGGAAACCTAAACATGGAGGAAGGATGAAGGTCCGAGAGAGGACGTTCAGATGAAGATAAAATCATCAGCTGAACATCTTAGCAGATGAAGCTTCATGTTCTGATGGAACAAAACCTAAAGCTGCAGTCAAAATCCAACAGGAGTTTTACCGATTTGGAAATACAATTCTTTTAGCTGCTAAACCTGAAAGGAGAATCGCTGAGTGAGCAGAAAATATTCCACAGAACATCTGTCAGGTTCATCTGCTGGTCATTAGTACAGATTATTCATAACATCGAAGAAAATCTGGATTCAAGAGAAAGTGGAGCCGGGTCTCTGAAGAGATTTCGTTCCTCCTGGTTCTCCTCAGGTGATCATTCTGATCGGGAACAAGGCCGACCTGGAGGCTCAGAGGGACGTGACGTATGAGGAGGCCAAACAGTTCGCCGATGAGAACGGTGAGTTTAGGAGAAGGCGGCGTCTTCCCGCCGTCCCTCTGCCGTCTTTCTGACTCCTCCTCTTCCTCTCTATAGGTTTGCTGTTCCTGGAGGCCAGTGCGAAGACGTGAGTAAGCTTGCCTGGCGGCGCAGGCCGCAGCTTCCTGTTCAGGTTCTGACCTTTGTCCTCTGATCTTCAGAGGAGAGAACGTGGAGGAGGCCTTCTTGGAGGCGGCCAAGAGAATCTACCAGAACATCCAAGACGGCAGTTTGGACCTGAACGCTGCTGAGTCAGGAGTCCAGCACAAACCCTCGGCGCCGCAAGGAGGCCGACTCAACGCCGACAGCCAGTCCGCCAAGGAAGGCTGCAGCTGCTAACCGCAGGAACCACAGGGGGGACTCAGAAGCAACAGAACCCTTCTGGTCTGCTCCCCGGGCCAGAGTTGGGTCCATCCTGGACCTCCAAGGAAAAAGTCATAAAAACCAAAAAAAAAGCCCCCACACCCCCACCTGTACAAGCTTCAGGCTGACCCTCCAGGACAGAACGGACCACCCACCCTCTCAATGTGGTGCAAGCGTAAAAACCTACCCGGGACCTTTCAGAACTGCCTGCTTAAGTTTAGCTCAATGAAAGCAACTAATTCACAAAATCTGGAAGCATCCAGAACCGTGAGGCTGGATCTCCTGGACCCAGACCGTGGTGGTGGTCCGGTTCTGACCTTTAGGAAGGGTTCTGATCCAGGATTCAGTGAAGCTGCAGAACTTCTATATAAAGGGTGAGAATAGAGAACATGGGACCAATTCTGTGACTCCTCCCACCTGTGGGCTGTTGGCGTCTGTTTAGTTCTCAAGTTAAAGGTAAAAGATTTTAACAACGCAGGAAATAAAATAAGTGCTTTGTAACTGGAGGCGGGGCCTATCTGTCATCTCTGGTGGGTGGAGGCGGGGCCTGTCTGTCGTCATCTCTGGTGGGCAGAGGCGGGGCCTATCTGTCATCTCTGGTGGGCAGAGGCGGGGCCTATCAGTTGTAGGTGGAGTCGAGGTGCTTTGATCAAACAAAAGAAATTGACTTGTGTTGGTGAGTAGAAGTGCTGCCCCCTGGTGGATGAGGGGCCCCCGTAGGTCATCTCCAATGAGAGCTCCGCCCACACAGCTGTTTACTCCACCTGTCAGGAAGCGCTCTACAAATATAGAAGTACAACAGGAAGCAAACTCCTGTTCCTTCATGTTTCTGACCAACCTGTATCTCACTTTTGTGCAACGGCTGCACTTGACCTGAGGGGGCGCTGCAGAGCTGATTGGGCCTGCTGTGTCTGACTTGTTTTATTTATAAATGTACTGTAGAAGGGGGTGTGGCCTCCAGACGTTGAAGTTTGACGTTGACTGATTCAGAGAATGACCGAATGTTTCGTCTTCAATAAAGCAGCTTTGCACTGTTTGCCATTTTTCTGACCCGTGACCATCGGTAGAACGGAGGAGAGCACGCCGTGAGCAGGTCCGTTTGAGGCTTCAGGGTTTTCCCGCATGAGAAGAGCAAAGAGTTCAGCGTTTCTCATAAATGTACTTTGTCGTCGTTATATATGTTCGATGGTGGCCCTAAGACTTCGTCATAGATGTTTCGCAAAAACAGATGAAGAAAATTCAAGCTTTACCTTTGAGCAGACGCCCCCTAGAGGATGTGTAATGTTCTACAGGATTTTCCGTCAGCTTTTTGAAGAAACTTCTTCAGGATCTCCAGCATTTTATTTACTAGGACTGATACTTTGGACAAAAGATCTTCAGTTCTAACATGAGAACATCAGAGTTCTGATCCAAGCGGGTTCTACAGTTGGGTTTTTAATGAAGAATTCATGGGTTCAGAGGTCCAGAAGCTGGTCCATGTTCTAGTTTAGATCAACCTGCTGACCTTGATGTTTTTGGACCCCAGTCTGAATGTGAGGAGTGCGTCCAGTGATCGGTTGCCATGGTAACCCTAAAGAGGGAGTGGAGTCTAGAGCAGCTAGGTATGATTGACAGCTAGAAGTTTCTGCTCTTTGAAACAGGCTCCATTTCCCGCTCGTACTCGATCTCCACAAACGCCCGTTTCTTCCTCCCACGGGCCACAGATTTGGATGTGGAGGCCGCTGCCTCCGTCTCCACCTCCTCGTCATCACTGGAGTTCTCCTGCTCCTCCTCGTCACTGCTCGTTCTGAGTTTGTTCATGTCCTGAAAGGAGAAACTGAAGTTACCTGAATGTTGAAAATGACTTTCAAAGGTTTGAATAAGATGGGGGGGGGGGGCATAAAGACAACATCTGAACAGACTACAGGTCAGTCATGAATACTGGTGGATGGATCCTTATGAAATTCCACCAGAATAAGCTGAAGTTTGAACATCTGTGGCTTCCTGTGGTCTGCATGGTCACATCGGCGTCTGCTGACCGTCATGGCATTGCAGCTAAAAACTGGACCATGTTTGGTTTACCTCAAAGTCACTCAGGTCGCTCTCCTCCACCTCATCTTCTGCGACAAACTCCCGCTGCTCTGCTTCCTGTAAGAACATCACACCCTTTCAGAATAAAGCTCCGGTCAAACGATGAGGCAGAAGCTCTGCAGCTTCATCACCTCCTCTTCCTCCTCTTCAGATTCAGACTCGCTTTCGTGGTCCTGCTGCTCCAGAGCTTTGTCGAAGGCGTGGACAGGGAAGTTATAGATGTCTCCGTACTGAAACAGAAAGAGAAGTGAGATGGAAGCAAGATCGGTGGCAAGGCGTTCTGGTGACGTCGTACCGTTCCCTGTTTCAGCCGCTCCAGCAGCTCCTTCTCGATGGCGTTATCCAGCTGAGCAGCGATCAGGGCTTTCTCCTGCAGAAGAACCCAAACATTCAGGCCTGCTGCTCCTCTAAGGTTTGGTTCTGGGCCAGGAAACCACATGACTTACCTCCTTCCTTTTCTCCCTGCTCTCTACCTTCTTGCTGAGAGGAACCAGTTTTCTCCTGAAAGAAAACACGGGTCAGACATAGAACTGAATTGGAGAACAGGCCAGGCCTCGGTACTCACTGCCTCTTCAGGACCAGTTTGCGCATTCGGATCAGGTACTGCGTAATCTTGGTGAAGCGCTGCTTGCATTTGTGTCGGATGAACCGAGGCCAGTAAATCAGGTTCTCGTCGATCTGTTCCAAAGCCTTTTCATAGTTCTTACTGAGCTTCACCTGCAGGAGATCAGAGTCAATCATTTCTAGAAGCTTCCTTTAGATCCATCGGTCGCTCTGAAGGGTTTGACAGAGAACCGTTTAGAGTCACGAAAACTAGAATAAGGTTATGAACTTAATAACTATAATTCTATGGTGAATTTTAAAAGAAAATAACTTGATCTACATGGAACCATCGGGATAACAAAACCATGGATGAAGATGCTGCTTTTCCTTCCACCAGGACTTGTATCCTGCAGACACTGACCAAGGAACTGAAGCTGCTGCAAACATCAAGATGATCCTGGACTTGGTGGACCAGCAGACTGCTCTGACCTAAACGTGATAAAACCTCTACTCGAGGGCTGCTCATTCCTGGTCCTCGTGATCTACCACCTACCCGGTCCAGGTGTTCATTCAATCAGAATACGGAGACATCTGACTGAGCTAATCAGCAGCTGGCAGGGCTTGGAGATCTGGAAACCAGTCAGAGTGGTAGATCTCCAGGACCAGGAGCTCCTTCAGTGCTTCTTCCTATCGCTCTAACCTCATCCACCCCTATACCCCCTCCTGGAGGCTGAGAAACTCAGGACAAAACCTCCTGTTCCGTCAAAGCTATGGCTCCCAAACTTTGGAATGAACTCCCGCTTTCCCTACGCTCACTGAACTCTGCCGACACTTTTAAAAGGCAAATTAAAACACTCCTTTACAGACGAGCTTTGTGTTCCCAATCAATTCCCTGTTGTGTGCGTGACTGCTCATGTTTTATACACTTGAAACTGTGCTTGTATGTTATGCTTTCTTTATGGTGAAGCACTTTGTGACCCATGTCTGTGAAAGGTGCTTAATAAATAAACTTTACTTAATCATGTGTCATCGTTTAGAATTTTTTATTAAAGAAATTTTAATTAAAACTTTTCAGGATATTTAACTTTTTTTAAAAATATTTTTAGCTTCTTTTAGCAGCAGTTTAAGCTTTTTATTTTAAAAAAGCCTCCTTAAGAGCAATGTTTACCTCCTAAAATGTTTGGATTCTTTCTAACTGGACCTTCTGGAGCTGGACTGTTTTCTAGAACTTCATGAACATTTTACTCTTAAAGCCGTTCATCGTCGATGTGTAAACCCTGTCCGTAAAGCTCACCTTCTCCCACATCCTGGCAGGAAAAGCTGCTCGCTCGATCACCTTCATGTAGAGGAAACACTGGCCTGAAACACAGAGAGGAGTTAGGCTGCAGCTCAGGAGGCGCAGCAGCGGGTGGAGGCCTGCGGTCACCTTTCTCTTCCCTGATGGTGGCATACTGACTGTTGGCGAGCGGGCAGGAAGAGCGGTTACACAACCCCGTGATGTTGAACTCGTTCCTGCAGAAGTTCTGGCTCTTGGTCCTGGACAGAAGAAGAAGATGGAGGTCAGACTGATGACGGCATTAAAAGCTGAGTCATGGTGATGTCACTGACTTGACTTTGAAGGAGCAGAACTGCTTGTTTCCAATGATGTCCCAGATGACCTGCAGCGGGGGGGGACACAGGTTACACTTTGTTACCCCATAACACAACACACGCACACAGCGGTTCTTAAAGTCCCACTCCGATCTGTTTCCAAAGCATTCCCAGTGGTCTTTTCATCATGATGATGCTGTTTTTAGACAAATCAAAAACCTGTGTTGTGTTTCTAGGACATAGTTTCTGCAGAGCAGCAGGAGTTCATGACAAATTCACCTCTGAGTTGTGGGCAGACTGTTACTGTTAACACAGAGCAACACCACCCACACTTCCCTTCACCCATCTGTTTACAGTCTCTCCTCCTAGCTTACAGCCCCTTACACCCCCCACCTATGTTATAGATCACACAGACGGACACAGCGCTGCACAGATAGCCTGGATTGTGGTGCATGCTGGGTAGTTTTTGCTCTGACGTCACGTCTATCATCATACAAATATGGTGACAAAGAGGCAGGTGTAAGGCGCCTAGCGAAACGAGAGCAGCTGGAAATCTGGCACTGATGATCATTTTGGTTTTAATGCTAAACATCAGACAGACATTTGCATTTGTGCAACAGAAGGAACTCAGAAGTTCAGGAATCACAAATCATCTGTGGTTTTGTGTTTATTGTTGCCTTTAAAAGTTCACTTCCATTTCAATTGTATTCATTTCTCTGGAACAGTGCACATTCAATGATCCCAGCAGCTGTTTTACATGTTTTCCCCAGACAGATGTTAAAATTGTCTATTTGCAAAGAAGAATATAAAATAACAGCACAAATGTGAGACTATCGTTCAAATACCCACAGATACATCACAAAACACTTAAAGTAATATAAAATACAAATCAGCATAGAGCATACTAAGGCGGAGGGGAATATTAAAATTCAACTCAACGTTAAGAACAACCCAACTTCCTGTTCTGCTTCAGTCTGGCTGCACGTCAGCGTCCTTTTTTCCATTGCTCCTGATACACCTCGATTTAAATAAAGAAATACTCAGAAATACAATTTTATTCTTCATTTCCTTTCCATATGTGCTCCATCATCAGAAAAATGCCACGGGAACATGTTAAAAACACCAAAAACAGCGTTTTCATCAGAGTTGGTCTTTAAACTCAATCTTTTGATCCGTCGTCAAATAACAATAAACACAATAACATTTCTTAGTCATACTTTTACTTGTTAAAATGGAATTTAAACTTTAGGTGAAAGATTCGATTAACAAAAATAAATCACTCAAGGTTTTTGCTAACATAGTCTGTTCGCGCTTCCTCGCCAGACTTACGTCGTCGTGCTGCATTTCCGCTTCCTGTCGTCTTCTCACTGAGATCACAAACGTTTCTTAAATTCTCCTTAAAGATAAATTGTTCAAAAAGACGCAGAAAAAGATTTAAAAGGATTCAGGAACACATGGGAAAACCGTAGGCCACCATCTTTGTTGAGGGGGAAATGACGTAGCGGAATACGTCACATAACTTTTTTTTTTTTTCACATTTCCAGAAAAAAAATGTTCTTTAAACAATAAAAAATTCTACGTAGTCCCTTTAGCGGCTCCGTATTTTTGAAGCATATTGCATTCATTTTTGAAAGGGTTGTCTTTTTTAATTAAATACAAAACACTTAATAAAAAAATAAAATAAAAAAACTTGATCAAAATAAACAAAAAAATAATTTTTTAAAAGAATACAATTTTTAAAAAACATGTTTAAAAAAACATTTTAAAAAAAACAGACTGTAAGCGATAGAGTTAACCACAGCCACAAAACGTAAGCATCCAGCAGGTCACCCGTGGACTTTACTGCTTTGTGTCCAATATTGTCGTTGGAATTGACTCACAAAAAAAGAACAGTTCATATTGGTCAATGTTTGATACTTCTCCGATGTTTTGCTGTGTAATGTTTGTAAATAAAGTTGATGCTTTATAGAAAATGTGTATTTTCATAAAAAGTTCAGAGATCAGAAGTGTCTTATATAAAGGGTAACATAACATTTCTGTAACGTTATAAAACCTGACATAAGGCAATGTAATTACGGTTACATTAACTACAGTTACAGTAACTACAGTTACAGTAACTAAGGTTACAACAAAAACTGTTGCAGTAATTACGGTTGTACCAGTTACGGTAACTACAAATACATTAACTAGAGTTACAATAACTACGGTTACAGTAATTACGGTTACAATAACTACGGTGAGGTTTGGAATGTTGACTGGATATAGAATACATACAGTCAATGGTTTGGAAGCTGTAGGAGACTGCGGAAGGAACAGCATAAAGTAGAGCCTCATGAAGCCTGACTTCTGTGTGCAAACTCCACCCAGGGACCTTCACACCGCCAAACGCCGATTTCAGTACCAAACATAGAGGTCCTTTTAACGAAATAAACAGTTAACAAATACACGATCAATAAACAATAAGGCGTTTTATTGTTTGTTTCAATAAAACAATGGAGCGATGGGAATAAAAATGAGCTTTATGATGAATCTGCTCTTCCTCTGCTTTGATGTGTTTAGCAGTTTGAGCAGTGGAGGACGCCTTAAGGAATTTATTTCAATAAAATCTTCACAAAAACCAGAGCTTCCATAAGTCAGCACTTACATAGGGCCAATAATCAGAATAGTAAAGTTCGGTATCGATTCAGTTTAGATTGACATGGAACCCCCACTAAACACTACATATGGAGATTAGGTTTTTACGAGGAGGTCAGTAATCTGCGCTTCCTGATTCCCTCAGTATTGCAGGCACCAGCCCCTTCTGCTAATTTCACATTCTGAGATTATTTTCACGTTTGCTGAATCGGTTCCGGATCAGATGGGCTGAGGCGCATTGCGTAACAAGAGTAGGCAGCGCCTTTCACGGATTACCGTGAACGCACCACTCATCATTTTCATGAACCGAAGGATCAGCTCGTGAACGCAACGCGGTGGGTCTTATGCTGACGGAGTGGGTTTCTCACCAACGGGTTTGAGAGTTCACAGTTTCAAAGTTTAGTTCAGAGTTTGAGTCACGATGAGTAAAAGAGAAGAACATGAAAACCCACTTTTATTAAAAAAAAAAAACTTTGATACAGCTGAACAACGATTTACTGCTCCCGGCACCCAACAGAAATGCATTATGGGAAAAACTGTCAACGCGGAGCAGCAGCGACACCCCGCGGTAACAAACGAATGACTTCTAGTCCTTTGAACGTTTCTCTAAATAAAATGTAAACATGATACAAAACATGAGAAAGTGATCATCATTTGAGTCAGAGCATAAGAATAAATCATTAGATGAAATCAAATGTTAAAGATTAATATCTGACCAACTGTCATAGTTTGCTGGAAGGTCTCTACTTTAACCAAAACACCTGACCACAAAACACAGACAACAGGCCGCGCCCCCACCCGCCCCGGTTACACCTGCTTCTGTTTCATCCCTTTTTTTTCAGGAAGAATCAGTCAAGTCCCCATCATGGTACAGAACACACAGAAGTGACGGTTCCAGAACCAAATACAGAACCAGACCCAGAGACAGAACCAGAACCAGAGACAGAGGAGGAACCACAACCAAAGACAGAACCAGAGACAGAACCAGAACCAAAGACAGAACAAGAACAGAGACAGAACCCTGGTTCCAGAACTGAACTGGGAGCAGAATTCTACGGCTGAACCAAAATTCTTCCTCTACCCCTCCTAGTTGTAGTGGCCGTGGTGTAGCGACTTAGGAAAGGGTATCCCTCCGCCGGTAGGGTGTTCTGCATTGCAAACGCATTTCTTCTGCAACACCACAGTTACCAAAATGTTGTCAAAAGAAGAAAGTCTTTTCTGTCGTGGAGTGCTGAGCCTTCCAGGAAAAATATTATTTATTCACGGCGCTGAATGCAAAACCCGCGCGCTTGGTATGTATCCAACAGGTGCAGTGTTCAAACCACCATAAAGAAAAGTTTCTCCATTTGTAGGGCAGTTAAGAAAAGAGAAGATTATTCAACCATTAGCTGGACTGAACACCAGCAGTCGGCATTCACTGCAGCCGTGATGGAGCAGTGAAAGCTGGCTACCTTACTGCAAACATCCAAACCATTTTCCGATGATGAACTTGTGAAAACTGCATGCTGAAGGCTGAAAAAGTCATGTGCCCCAAAAAGCAGTCCATCTTAAACGTTATACCAACATAACACAGCTCGACCTTCAACACCACCCTCCCACACAAGCTGGTGGCCAAGTTGGAGGAGCTGAGACGGCCCGGTTCAACCTGCTGTGGTTCAGCAGCTTCCTGTCCGGCCGCAGACAGAGTCAGAAAGGGACACGACACATCCACGGCACTAAGCCTCAGTACCGGCTCCCCTCAGGGTTGTGTACAGAGTCCTCTGCTCTACTTCCAGTACACGTACAACAGCACGCCTGCCCACCACAGCAACACTTCATAAAGTTTGCTGATGACACCAGTGTGCTCATCACTGATGAAGCTGCCTACAGAGATGAGGTCAACATGGTGACAGTCTTGCTTATTATTTTTAGGATTATTTTCTCTGGTTTGAGTATACTGTTATTTTAAACAACAAATGCATTTGATTTAGCAACAAATGTATTTCATTTCTTGTTTTTAGTTATCAGATAAGCACTTTTATTGTATTATTTTTTCCCACTGCTTGTTTTAAAGCATGAGTGGTCTGTCCGTCTGTCTTTGATTACGATTGCAGATACCAGGATACCGTCAGGAGACTGGGACAGCCAAATGAAGGCCAGAATCCAGTCATTTATTGATGACATCACAGATATGACAACTGTACATATCTGTGATGTCATCACAGATATGACAACTGTACATATTTATCAGAGGTGTTGATGAGACTTTGTCACTCTGAGGAGGATCTTCCTATGATGGACACAACAGCAGCTGATGTCAGTGCTCTCATTACTGCGCTGGACAACATGATGTGAACTGGTCATGTGACGTCAGTCTGGCCACTGACGCCGCCTCATCAGCGGTCAGGAAGAAGGCAGGCGTTTCCACAGAATTCATGCAGAAGGTGCAGGCAGCCGACGCAGGAAAAGATTTTTTGACGTTTCATGGAGTTCTGCACACTTGAGTGACATGAAATGTGTTGCTACACAGGATTTGAATCCTGATATAGATGGTCTGGTGAAGACCAAACCATGCCGAGTTTCAGGACAGAAATGCAGGTTAACTCCAAATCCTTATGTTCACAAACATTTGCGAGCTTTAGTTTAATTTTTCATTGATTTGCACATTAATATTTAGGTTGGCTGTTGATCTTTTTCCCTGAGTTTACTTTCAGGATTGCTTCAGTGACACATTGAACATTTTCTACATTGACCATTTTTTTGTAAATTGCCTTTCATTTGAAATCGGCGGCCTCTGTGAATGAACGTGTAATAAGTGATTAGGCTTTTTTCCAGCTGAGAAAAAGCCCAAACATCAACAAAGCTACAGGTTGACCACCGGTCATTTTGCTGTTATGTCACTGGTCCGGCCCACTTGAGGTCAGGCGTGTTGAGCGTGGCCCTGGTCCAGAATGAGTTTGGTTATAGCTTTAAACCAGGAGTGTCAGAGTTGTTATGGATTTTCCACAGATGACTGAACGTAGTCGACTGGTGACGATGTCATCAAGTGGTGGTAACATCCAAACTTGGGAGACACCAATTTTCCACAACTCTCCACTTGGAGGGGTGTGGAGAAGCACCAGTGTGCAGGAAGTGGCACCAGTGCAGCACCGAAGCTCATCGGCATTCATCTCCACACAGATGCACTGCGGAGAACTCGCCAGAAAGGTTCTAGAGCTGCAGATACTAGAATCACACTGAAAGGTTTCAGAGAGGGAACAAATCTGCAGAGTTCCAGACTAAAAGTCCCAGAACTGGATCATGTTTATTGTACCTCTGTACAATAGTTCTAGACATCAGAGACCAGAGTCTCAGTTCTTCACGGTGGTAAAGAACCCACAGGTTCTGTGAAAGTTTTTTTCTGAAAGTTAAACATTTTTCCAGAACCAGCTAACCCTGACTTACAGCTTCTAGATCTCATCATTGTTGAGATCAGCCTGAAATGCTTTGAAGAAATAAGAGCGAGTGGACATGAACCCTCAGGTTTTTATTCAGGCTGCATGTTTGGATAAATGTGCTGTTGTTAATAAACTGCAGAAATGACGGTCTGTGCTTTGTTTTACAGTCCAGCTCCTTAGGTCCTGAAAATGTCTGGAGAGACTCCTTTAGAACTGGAAACGACAGTTTTCTGCTCATAAAACATCAATGGAGATAAATGGCCTTTGAGTCCAGAAAGAACACTCAGGTTCCAGTTCGGGAAAACTCCAGACAGAACCGGAGAACACAGAAACACTGTTTTAGAATCAGAGCCTTTGGAAACATCTGATCCGTTTGTCTCAGAAACTGGAACACCTGGAAAAACGTTCCAAGAATCTCGGCTACGGTCAGATTTATGGAAAACATGAAGCTCATTTGAAGACCGGAAGTTTCGTCCAGAAAGCGCTCCCTAAACGCACGCTGCTCTTAAATCAGAGCTTTCCACATGACACGGGGTAATTCAGCCCCCCAGCACAGAAAAGCAAGGACAGTGGACGTGGTCAGTTTGTGTTCAGCTGCCTCTTCTTGACGGGGAGGGTCAGGGTTCAGGAGGACCTCTGAAGTTCTGTAGGAAGGCCAAGGTGGAACTTTGATCAGCAATGTTCTGGTCACCACGGGGGGAGGGGGCAGCTTCCACAGAGACCCACTACAGTCAGAGTCAGGACCAGAACGTGTTTGCATGCTGTGGAGCCTGTCCAAGCCTGGTTCTCCAGGAGATGGAAGGGAACTCCACAGACCCCTCCCACACTGCGGTTGGGGGGTCCCGCCTGTGGTGGGCGGGCTGTTCTCTAGGAGGTTTTCACCAGGTCGTAGACGTAGATGTGGAAGTCGTCGTCAAACTTGATGAAGTAAACGGAGGGCTTGGCTTCCACCTGGTGGATGACCATCCCCGAGCGCTTTCCTCCATCCTCTTTGGCGTACTCCACCTGTTTTCCCACCAGACTGTCCACCACCTCGCCGGGCTCCCGCTCCGCCCCCCCTCCCTCGTCTGTGGACAGAAACAGAGAGACAGTCAGTGTTTTTCCTCAATGAGAATCCCACAGCAACCGAGAACCGTGTGTTCTGGACTCACGGACAGTCCCTCCACCGTCTCTCGTGCACTTTTTCTAGTAAATCAAAAACAAAAAGCTTGAAGTTGCAGCTGTTTTTCCTAAAAGTTTCAATAAGAATTTTCAACTAAACTAAATTTTGCTCAGATAGTCGTTTCTCCTCCAGCTTCAATGTTTTGTAACCGCACAAAAAAACAAGAATTTATTCTTAATTAGTTTGTTTATCTGATCACAACATGCGCATCACGCCCAGAATAGAGTTGCTGCTGGACTCTGTCGAGTGTTTATAAACCTGACGCTCTCACGGCGTGTGGGAGGAGCTACTGTCAAACCTTTTCTAACCCTAACCCTTCCTTATGAAAGACACTGAAATGTTGAGAGCTCTACAAAGGCATCGGCAAAACTACTCGGTGTGAAACCAGGGCCTTTTTGGATGAACACAGCTGATATTCTGGCAATGGTTCAGACATTTTTAGACCAGTGGGAAAGAATCATTTCATCTCACGGCACATTAGTGTGCCACAGCAAACTGGTTGAAACACACTGATCTAGAGAGTTTTGTTTTATGTCTGTACTCGGCCCGTTCTTGGTTTGTTTTTGGTCGATTGCCCGCTGTCTTTCGGTTCGTTGTCGGTCTGCTTTGAGTCTACTTTTAGGGTCAGTTTTCTGTCTGTCGTCAGTCAGGTTTTGGTCAGTTTTCATCCATCAGTGTTTTGGCTATCCTGGGTTTGCTTTTGGTTCTGACTCAGACACCACAGTCCGTACACTCACTGGAGTCTGGCATGATGCGCAGGTCTCCCTCCTTGTAGTCATCTAGCAGCTGGTACATGTAGAGAACCGGATCCTTCTCGTAGGTGATGTAGAACCAGGAGGTCATGATGGGGGCGCGGGCCAGAACCATCCCCCTCCACTCCTCTTTTGGCCCCTCCTCCGTCTCAAACATGTGCTCCACCGCCTTTCCGATCATCGTCTCTGCCAGCAGCGAATCAGTCACACGGGCCGGAGCTGGGCCAATCACAGACAGAGGGGCACGGCCAAAATCAAAGTCAAACAGAGATGAGGATCCAATCACTTTTATTTAAAACAGAGGGTTAGGGTTCTGGAGATCCCTCCAGTCCACGACTGTCAGCAGAACCAGGTCTACATCTCACCCGCTCTGTCGGGCAGCACCTCCAGCCCCACCACTCGAACGTCGCTGTACAGCTCCAGGCCATAGATGCAGTCAAAACCATCGTATTTAATCAGGTAGAGGGAAGGGTTGACTGGGACCTGGTCCAGGACCATTCCCTTCCACTGAGAAGACTTGGCTAAATAGAGGAATGGTCTTTAAGCAGGGTTTCAGTCTCCACTTTCAGGTAAAAATACTCCAAGTTACTTACTGCCCTCCCTCCAAGTGTGCTGGATCCTGCAGCCAACAAGGTTCCTTCTGGGCGCAGCCAGAGTCTTACTGGGACCAACACTGGTCCGGAGCTTCCTAAAAGGCCAGAGGAAGAACACAAAGATGAACTTGAATCCACGCTTTATGTGACAGAGCTCAAGTTCCAAATGTGACCTTCATTTTTTATGATTTATGACGCTGAAAGCATCACCACAAGAACCACTGAAAACCCTTTCTGTGCATTTCAGTTCTTTCACAGCGTCAACCCCTGATGTGTCAGTCATAAAATGATCCGTTCTTTTCAGTCGGGTTTGGCTCATGGGGGCAGCTGTCTCTTTAAAGGCGTCCAGGCCTCCCAGACACAGTGGATGTGGTTCAAGTTTCTACCAGATGTCTGAACTACGATGAACCCCAAAGCCTCCCGGAGCTCATTTCTGCTGCCAGATCTCTGCTGCTCGGTAAGCCAACAGCTGACGCTCACGGACGTGTACTCAACAACAACGGTTGTACTACGTACTTGTGCGGGTTCTTCTTCTTCATCATGTTTGCAGAAACGCCTGGCTGTCCTGAAACACAAACAAATGACGTCAGCGAGACGTGGCCATGAGAGTCATGACAATGAGTGCTGGTTCACACCGGACGCAGAAGCGCTGTGAAGCGGTGGGCGGGCGGAGTGTGCCGTGGTATCTGCTTACCTCCAGTGCGCACACCTATTTTCCGGTGACGGTTGACAGACGCTTCTGCTCATCTGTGGTTATTTATGGGTCGTTTAGAACTCTCTGTACTTCCATTAGGTTGACATCTCCACCCTGACCTGTCGCCAGCTGCTCTCTGCCTCTCTCTCGTTGGTTGTGTTTCTCCACACCCAAGACCACACCCCCGCTTCGTAGTCAGCACACTATGTTAATCTGTGTGTGTTTGTTTTTTGTGTGTTGTTTTTTTTCATCTCTACAGTCTGTATGATCAATATCATCTCATTTGTCAATGGCGGTATTTTATTGTGGAAAAATTGGTTATATTTTGAAAAGTGACTGGACTTTTTCATGTGTTTTGGCATAACTTTCTGCCAGAACTGACCAGACACCGAAACGATCACTGCACAGTGCGAGCCGACCGTGGAGGACCACGGCGCTTCACGCCCGGTGAGACCTACACCATAGGTTAACAAGGGCACCAAATAGAAGCAGCCTCCACATCAAGGGGCGTGGCCATGCATATCGTCACAATGTGTGGCCATGAAGTACATTTGTATACAAAGTGTAGAAAAAAACCCGGGTCTGACTTACCCCCTGAGGCTGACGGGCTCTTGAAGGGTGTCTTCATTCATACAGCTGTAGCAGGACAGCTGCTGACACCAGCCAAGACAACCGAGGATGAGGGGGTGGGGGCAGGAGGAATGGGGAGGGTGGGGTAAGGAGGGAGGAGGTGGTGCTTTTGCTGAACTCCAGAAAGTCTGCCGTCAGGACAGGTACCGACCAGTGGCAGGAACAAAGGCGCCGGACAGCAGAGTTGTGACCCTGAGGAGGAACATCAACCATAGATGTTTACCTGAAAGTCTGCTGGACCTGATCCAGGTCTGCTCCACTGAAAGCCGAGGTTCACCCAAAGGAGGTGCACACATTTCTGTTTGAACCTCCTCAGGTGTCTCCTCATGTTAGTGTTGTGAGGATGAGCAGGTGACTGAGCGCTTTTAGGAGAACCAAGAGAATTCTCCTTTAACCTCCATGATCCTGAAGACACTGATCTACACTGTTGTAGGTCTACGTCTGAAGAAATACTCCCTAATGTTATAAAACTTTATAGTTTCAATATTTTCTAGACTATAAAAGTCAATGACTGCACAAAGTTGTTTTCCTAAAAATATACTCCAAATATTTTTCCATTGTATAAAAAATAGAATTAAAGACGTCATTGTAGGTCTGTTGTACCTGAAGATACACACACAGAAACACACACACGTACAACCATACACATGGACACACAGACACTAGGGCTGGGTTGATAAAACTGATTAATCAATCTGAATTGATCTAAGCTTAATAGATCAACAATCAATCCATAAATGTAGAGATCAATATAATGCATCAAGCTAACGTCTGCTAGCTTGATGCTAACGCATAATAGAATTGCCCATAGGACGGCTAATGCTAACGCTTGGGTGACCCAAACATACATTGATGACTAAATGAACAGCTTTATAAACTCACAGGCATGACTTTTCCAAACTCTTTCAAGGAAGCATTTTTAAAGTAACTATTTGTGGTCTAAAGCACTGTTTTTGCTCAAATCTTCTGGAATAAAATGTAATGCTACAGCATGAGCTCCACCTAATGCCCAAACTGATACGCCCTCCAGGAGAGGCAGAACAATGTTTACACTGTTAATGATCTGCACATATCTGTTGAAGCTTCTCCGTTTGAGAAACCATGTAACACTGTATGGTGTTCACAATCTCATAACTATTTCACTATTACATTTAACAGTATGTGACCTGCATCAGATTAATATGAATATCTTCAAAACAAGTAGATTATTAATTTATTTCTATTAGTACTGTCAATAGATGGAAAAAATTAATCAGATTAATCACACTTTTGGGTTGTGATTAATCACAATGTTTTACGAGATACATTTTATACGACAATATGAGGTTTTTGAATAAAAACAGTCCAAAGAGAACATGCTTTCCTGCATTTTTATTGTCTGAAATGCTGAAATGTATGAAGTGTTAATCCAGAAATGTAACTTGTGTGCACAAAACACATCAACAGTGCAATAAGCAGAACTGTAAAGACTAATGTCTGCAGTATTACTCCAAGAAAACAAAGATGCTGATGTACAGTCATAAGAAACTAACATTGTGTTTCTGCACTTTAAATGGTCCGACTGAATACTCTGTTCTCATTGGCTGCTGAGTGTCCCAGAAGAAGTTCCGGTCACAATGTTCTATATGTGCAGGCTTCTTCAAAACAAACTTTTCCTTCATGATGTGGACAAAAACAAGCGGTAAGAGGTGAACTTCCTCTCTGAACTGATGTTTTATTAAATCTATCGTGACGATCAGAATATATATATATCGCTTTCTTTTGACGCTGCTTTTCAAGGTCACTATGGATCAGCGACGCATTGACTTGTTACTGTGACAACAGGCCGCATTACGTATGAAATAGTCCGCCTTTTGTGAAAAAGTAATCCAAACCTAAAAAATTAAAGTAAAGTAAAATAAGTAAAAATAAAAATTAAATGAAGTTCTAAAAATCGATGAAATATTTATTTCTTTTGTAAGTGACCATGGTATAAGTGGGATGGTGCCCAACAAAGTGTGTATTTTCAGAAAAAAAATGACGCACGGCGTGGAAGCCGGAACCAGCGGAACACGGTTGCATTGCTGAGTTTAATAATCAGAAAATTAATAAATAAATCAAAATTCATATATTTTAACACTTTAATTTTTAAAAATTATACGCGTGCTTTGATGCGTTAACATTGACAGCCCTAATTTCTATATGAACATGCCTAAATGTGTAAACCGTGTAAATTCAAAATTGAATCGAATCGAGTGGATGGAAAGAATAAAAAAAAAATTGTGAATCGAATCGATCCAGGCTCCAGTGGTTTGAATCAAATCAATTCTGGAAATTATTGGCGATACCTAGCCCTAATAGACACATGCACAAATACACATACGGACACACAGACACACATGTACACATACAAACACACACACACACACAATAGAGACATAAGACGATGACTAAACATAAATCTCTAGAACAATAGTGGAGGACATAAAATCATCGCCCTAACCCTTATTAGCTCTTCTGTTGGTGAATTTCTTTTGCCATCTCCTCTTCCACCATTTGCATGCTAGGGACGCTGCACCCCCGTGGTCATTTCACCTGTGTAGCGTTTAGCTTTGGCTGATGCGGAACATGTAGCGATTTTTAACCGAATCCAGTCAGAACTGGAAGATAAAGCTGCTTCACTTAAAGCAGCAAGAGACAGATTCAGAAAAGTGTTGATTTGGAGACAGTTCAGGTCAATGAGTTATAAATCACTAGCGATGGCACGCTGGCCCGTTACCGTTGTCAAAAATACGTAAAGAGCAACGCCATGTTGGAATGGTCAGTAAACAATGAGACACGGCTTAGCAGACACAGGAGAATCAAATGTTTAATTTTGATCTGATTTTAAAAAGAAAAAACTCTGATCAGAAGAAGAACCAGGCCGTGGTGTTAATGTTGTTGTACAAAGAGCAGCAGATCCACGACATTTCAAACTTTTCTATAAATAAATACGTCATTATTTAGGAAACACAACCTGATGCATGGTTGTGATGTTATTCAAATCCACACACAGACTAACATTACACATCTATCAAAGTCCTTGCTCCAACTTCACTGCCGATGGCTTGCGTCTGTTGTATTGGCTGTTGGCCGCCCCTGCCCGGAGCGGCGTGACACAGTTTGGATCGGACTGAGAACAGTGCAGCCCGGTCCACAGTCGCAACGATCCGGGGGGCCGCGGATGGGAGAGGGTGCATAGTGAGCACTTCCTCCACTGACCCGGAGTGGCGAGGTCCGGGTGGTGTTCGGTTGAAAGCAAGCACCGGCCAGGTTTACCCCTGACCTGCACCACCGCGGGCCAAATTCACCCAGTGGGGGGGTGGAGGCAGCAACGGTGGGCTGGGGGCTCCCATTCTACAAGTGGATCCCACCCAGCCTCAGAAGGAAGGACTCAGGCACCCGCGAAACACCGGGCAGGACATTTTCCATACTCCACATGGCCCCGTCTGCCCGCCAGACGGGATTCCGTGCTGGGCTCGGCCTCTTCGCTCGCTGCTACTGAGGAAAACCCGGCCAGTTTCTTTTCCTCTACTTAGTAAAATCCTTAAATTCAGTGGGTCATCTGGTCAGATCTGAGGTCAAACACTCATACCAATACTATGGTCATCCTCCATGAAACAAAAACATTAGTGTTCAAGCCAGAACACATGGAAATAGTGCGAAGTCTACAGCTGCCATTGACTTTGAATAGACTACAAGATCAACCTCAACGTTCTCTGTTCTGAGTAAACTCACTCAGATCTTCCTAAAATGTTTTCTACACGTTCTCCTTTCTTGGCTGACAGGAATCATTTACTTGTGAAAAGTCACATCCTTGTTTTTACGGCTGTTTGTACAATTGTAGCACAGCAGAGAACCGGCATCTATACCATTCTAACAAGGTGTTCCACTTTGCGTATGCTACAAGCTAACGTGCCATCTCTAGCCTATATATATATATATATATATATATATATATATATATATATATATAACTCATTGGTGCTGGTGTTAGACGCTATTGCTCTGATGGTAATTATGCTAATAATTAGCATCAGAGCGTAGGTCAGAGCTGCACATCAGCAAGTCTAAACTATCAGAAGAAATTCAGAGAATATGCTTTTAGTTCCTAGCTTATTCATTATCAGGATATTGATAAAAAGGTTTGTCAACTTTGTTTGTTCTGTAAAACTTGAAAACTTTCGAATTTACTTGTAGAATTAATGCTTAGTTTTTAAAAGTAACTGATCAAGCAGTTTACTGTTTTATTTTATTGATCTTCTCCTTTGAAACTTGAAAGATTTTGTTATAATTCTCAGTTTAGTTTATAACATTTATTCCTTTCACCAGTTGTCTTAACAAACTGTTGCACCATGGTTTTACAGTGCATCTGTCATGTTTAAAGTATGATAGGAAATAAAGATTTAAATATAAACAACTTGCTGATGATTACACATTTCTCTAATGAGACACAGATGTTCGTGATATATATTGTTAGTGCCTGATATGAAAGTAACTATATGGTGATGTAAAAAATTCTAGATTGCCTAACCCTACTTTAAATAACATTAGGCGCATTGTTCATCTTTCTAGCAAAATATTCCAGAGCACTGGCTGCACGTATTTCTAAAAAGAATGACGTGCGAATAGTCACTTTGATTTGGGCTAATGCCAACTGGCATGAAAGAAATATTTAATTATCGCCGTCTTTATCTTTATGACCTGTTTGTTGTATTTCCGTTACTTCACAGCAAAGTGTTTCTACATTTCTGTCAATGTAATTTGATACAAGTAGACTGACAGGCGAGGTGACCATTGTAGCGCTGCTACCGCTCCATAAAGAAGCCAGAGGAAGCTCATCAGCTGACTGCAGAACCAGCAGTCTGAAAGTCATTTCAAAGTTCTGTTGAACAGCTTTAAAGTCTTCTAACATTGCTCCATTTCATCTCAAGAAGTCCTGTTAACACACGGAACATGGTAGTGTTTTGTGAGTACTGGGTGTTTGGTGTTTCAGGAAGACAAACTTTATCTTTTTGGATGTCATTGTGTAAACAAATAACGAATACAGGTAGCCACAACCAGAATAAAAGCAGTCTTGTTTTAAACCGGAAATATGTCATACAGCTCTGCGCGTGGAGTCAATTACATTTCTAATGAGCTACTGCCGCTGGGCATAAAATATGTCTTAAAAGCCAAAAGTCTTTTTGATTTTGGCTAGAAATTGCACAATCATAATTAAAAGACAACTGGGAACCATTTTACAAAAGAGGAAAATGTGGTTGGAGTCAGACTTTAAACCGGCTGTTTCCAGACTGCTGCAGGGGGCCCCGGGGGGCTGTCGCTCCCCGCCCGCGGCCCTGTGGGAGGTGGAGCCGGCCGTGCAGGGCTCCGCTTGTGATTTTCCTCCTCAACGGGCTCGCGGCTAACATTCACGGCGGCGGAAAGAGAAGCCGCGTGAAGAGGATGAAGGTGCGCAGACGGAGGTCATGGTTCACTCGGTGACACGTGCACAGACGCTAAATAGGCTAACATGTGCGCAGAAAGCTGCGCTCCTTCCGCAGGACGGTGGCCATATTGCGCCAGTGTTTACAAACGCCGCTGCGAAAAGGCGCAAACGAACAAAGGAGGGAGGGGGCGGGGTGGGGCACGCGGAGGTCGCTGTTTTGTGGGGAATCCCGGACAAATGTGTCGCTACCGTCTTCGGAACCCCGAGGACGCGGTCACTTACCCGCACAGCGATCAGCGGCGTCGCATAATCCCGCTCTCCTCGCAGGTTGATCCTCTCTGCGTCCGTCGGGGCTCCGCTGCGTCAAACCCGCCGCCCTCAGACCCCAGAAAGGCGGGAACTAGACTGCCCTTCAGAATAAAAGCATTCATTTTCTGTCTGTCCGAGATGAGGAAACTCTTCCTTTCTGCAGTTTCATACAATCACAACGTATCGCAGCCAATCGACTCGTTAAGGAGCTGGTTTTAAATAACCTTTTTTAATTTCCTCGTGTCTGTAAAAATGTAAGAATATCCCAAACATTCAACTATTCAATCTTTTCTTAAACTTTTCCTGTGTTTCTGCTGGATTGTGATGTGAAACATGGAACTATCAAGCCTCGCTTTGCCTTTATACACACAGAAAAACCGTATGTTCCAGATCTGAACGTATGTTTAGAGCAGCAAAGCTTTTCTTTTAAAGCCTGAAGGCCTCAGATCATGAATACTCGGTTCCAGGCTGCAGAAACACATGACATCATGGTGCTGTCTCTAAGTGACTATTTTACAGTCAGATTCACATTAGTAACAACTGTCGCCAAACACACCTTCCAGATCTGAAGGATTTTTCTCTTTAATTTTTATTTTACCAGGAAATCCCATCGTGATAAGAACTCTTTTCCAAGGAAGACCTGGGGCTAAAGGCAATATTGCATGTTTAGACAGTTTCAACAATAGTGTAGATACAAAAGCAATTAAATGATGAGCAAAATAACAATAATAAAAGGTTGAAATAGTCATGTCAGAGGTGCCGTGCACAATTCTTTTCAGTGCTCAGAAAGCTCAGCTTTAAGGCAAATCAAGGAATGCAGTCACATGCAGAGAGTTTGTAATATTATTCCAGGAGAGTGGAGCAGCAATAGAAAAGGCTGTTTTTACTTATTCAGTGTGGAACCTGGAGACACAGAGGAGCAATCGGAGTGAAGATTGAGAGTTATACAAGTTAATAGCAGGAGATAGAAGACGACACAGGTATGGAAGGAGCTTATCAAGACTGGCCTAACTGATGAAGATCAGCCAGTGTGTCTGTCTCCTGACTTTGAGTGAAGCCCGAGAGAGCAGGAAGGACAACTTGCAGTGATGGGTTTTGTAAGCAGAACTTGTGATAAACTATGTCCAGATTACAAAGAGTTGAGGAGGTAGCTTTCATATTAAGAATTTCCTCACTCATTGGTTCAGACAAGATTTGTTCCTGTTACAAAACCATAGGAGTGCCTTTAGCTGTTTTTTTTTTTGCAAATGGTCAATGTGAGAGGTAAAAGATAGCTTGTCATGCAATCCACACACCCAAGAGGTTGGTCTTGTTGTGGTTGAAAAGTTCAATGAAGAACACATTCTTCCTTTGTCTCCTTTCATGACCATCTCTGATGCCCACTTTTGAAAGTTCTTAGAAATGTGCACGCAGAGGGATGGGAGGATTTCCTGAGACTGTTAATTCAACCATTTTGCCTGTAAGAATCAGCGCATTAGTAGATTCCCTCGAGTTTTTGTAACTTTCTGTGGTCGTTGCATCTGTTTGCAGTCATTTTCTTTTTCCTCTCCTGCTTGGATTTTTCATAATGACTTCTTTCATTTTATCTGGATGCGACTTCAGATCAAATTGGACATTCCTATGAAAATCTTTATGATAAAACAAACAAAAGGGAAATATTTTGATTTCACTGACTGTCATGTTTATTGTTGGGCCCTCATTGTTTTCTTTATATATTACATTCTAGTCACTAGAAGGTCAGTGTTACAAAGGTTTTAATTATATTGTGCAGTATTGATATAGTTTTAAAGAAGCAAAAAAAAACAAACAAACAAACAACAACCCTTAATTCTGGACAAACTAAAGGATAGATAGTAATGAACTTTTAACTTTCGTTTGTATCAGGACTTTTAATATGAAAAGCTCTAACAGGAAGCTTGGGTCTTCACGCGCGCAGCCTTTAAAGAGAGCAAGTGCAGCAGCAGAAATTCTTGCAAGGAGGAGTCCCGCCTTTCTGTTCCCTACGAAATAATGATCCAGGAGAAATGTTGATGCCATTGACATATATGTGACATTAAATAAATTATATAGTTTTTACCGTCAATGGTTGTTACAGGATCTTCCTGCCAAATTCTGACTGTTTTTGTTTACCTTTTTGTTGTAACGGGAAAATGTTGGGAACATTGGCGTACCGTGTCTGTTTGTTTTAAAGTTGCTCATAGCTATCCACTAGAATAGGTTTAGTTTCCGCTTCATACGACGTTGGAAACGGTTCCGGTCTCTGCTTTGATGGAGGCTGGAGGTGTCGCTTCCTCTGTCGGCTGACCCGGGATCAGCTGTAGTAACATGTAGAAGAGTGGCTGATCTACGAAGGATGCGCTTCTTTTGTCGCTCAATACATTCGACAGGGGCGGCGTTTATTCAACGTTGTGAATCGTAAGTATCAAAGTAACCGCCCGCTTTCCTGGTGTGTTCAAACGTTGAGACCAATGTGACAAACTAAGGTTAGAATCGGAGTGAATTAATTTTCAAGCGAAAGCAGACTGATCGTGTTGTTCCAGCCGGCGTGTATGATCGATCAGCTGAGGCTGTCCTTTAGTTTAACGGCCGGAAACCCTGGAAAAACAGAGGGATCGTTGGAGGATGTCCAGCGCCGAGGACCAGACTCACAGTTCCTCCCCGCAAGATGTGAGACGGAGCCGGAAAGATTAGCTTCCGAGGCCGGCGACACGATGGTCCGCGGCTCGGTGAGTTCCGGGGGTTAATGTTGAAGACAGAGCCGGGGCCACGGAGCGCAGCGGCCGCGCACGCTCCCGGAGCGGCCGCTGGAGCTGTCGGCTGGGAGAAGCAGCTAGCCTCGGGAATTAGCTAGCCGCGAGTTAGCTTCATCCTGGCCAGTCAGCAGGGGTCAAAACGCAGAAAACATCGTTTGACTTGATGTCAAATGAACACAGACGACGGTTTTTGCAGCGAAAGTTTCGTGGAGATGAAACGCAGTCTTGTTTTCCGTGAATGAGAAGATTCTTCATCAAAGTCAGCAGTAAACTCCTGGTTTCTTCAAAACTTTAAAGTCTCCCACAAAACAAAAGTTTCAGAGAAGAATTAATCCACACGAATTATAAATACAAACATGAAAACAACACCCAAACAAACAAACAAACAGATAGCAGAAGAATTGTAAAGAATGAAAGCGTGACCGGAATGAAGAGCCTGAAGTTGACCTTTGACCTGCTTACGCGGACGGAGGCTGTCCTAAAACGCATTCCTCGTTTAAAGTTTTGATGTTCGGAATTCATTTCCGTATCTGCAGGTTAGTGAGGCCGGAAGCAGCTTCAGCTTCCTTGAATGGGAAACTGTTTCCGGTTTGAGTGGAATGGGAGTTTTTTTTTAAACTGACATATTGGTAATTCAAAATACAGTACAATAAACAATATATTCAAGTACAAAGAAAATCACAATCCAAAAAGGTTTAAGAGCATCTTCTTACTATGTAGTCAACCACCAACCCGACATAAAATAATGAAACGAAATAACAAACAAAAAAAAGAAAAGAAAAGAATGAAAGCAATATCAACTTTAGAGGTTTTTAGTGTTTTATATGTTCGATCCTCACTATAAGGAACCCAAAGTGTTTTTTTTTTAATTTATTTTGAGTTTTCCTCTAAAACCTGTGCTCTGAGCTCCAGCCCCTCCTAACCCATGAACACAAGCGGGTTCTCACGAGCTGACATCACAGAGTGAGAACAGCCCCCTCCAGGAAGAGTCTGCGCTGCCAGCACTGCCCCCAGACTAAAACACACACACACACCTTCTCAGCTGAGTGAACGGTGATCAGCAAAACACTTTCATTTTAAATGCACAGCACTGTATATCTTTTAATTGTGTCCTGTTTCCAATACATGCCGGTCTTACAGGTGTTTGTTACTTTGGACACCGGGCTCCTTTAAGGCACACACACACATCCACACACACACACATCCACACACACACACACACGGTCAGGCACAGTCGTGCAGACGCCAAGTGTGTTTGTGTTGTGAGCCAGTGCAGTGATGGCCAGGGCTACTAAAGGCAGATGCATGGAATACACATCCATCTTTGCAAAAGTTCGGGTGTTGTTTTGTTTTCATGGCTGAAATGCCGAAGCCTGCTCTAGGATGACATCATGAAATGCGTGGCAGAATGGCAGGCGGAGCCTCAGTGATGGAGTTGTTTTACTTCTGGCGAGGAAAAAAGCCTCACAAAACTAACTCATATTTCATAAATAATTTGTTCTTTAGTGTGCCAGAGGTAACATATGATCAGATATAATAAGTTTACTCTGAAAGGTTAAGAAAAGCATGGTACACGCCCTTAAAAATGTAGGACTTAAAATAGGGGTCTGCTAATTAGAAATAAATGTTAAAGTGTTGAGTATTTTAATTGTTTTGAATATTTTGTGATTGTATATTTTCAATTTTTCTAAAGAGGCCAAGTATAATTTTAAATCTGTTTCTTTCAATTGTTTTATTAAGGGGACTTTACTTAACCATTTTGTTTTGTGTATGTGATGTTTTACCAAAATTATACTTAGCTGTATTTTGTTGTACCTGTATGTCAGCATAGATAAGCAGCTCTATAAATGCATTACTAACAACAGAATAAAGTATTTTATATTCAAAAGTATACATAAATATGATCTGGTAACAGATTATGTTTGTCAATGTTTTTTTCTCTGGTAATTGTGTAAAGTGCTGTTTTTGTTTGGTAGATGGAGAGAGAATTGAACTTCTGTCTGTTGAGTGTCCTGTAGTCTCAGTGTTTAGGAATGACCTGCAGACGGGTCTTAAGGGCAACTTTGGGAAATGTTGCTTAATCTAAACATAGAATACTGTTTGTCTTTGATGACCCATCCTTCTGTTCCAGTCAAACATATATAATAAATCTAATTTTCTAAAAATATCTGAAAAAGATCAGCTCCCGGTAGCATTTCCTGACAGTTCTGCCACTTTTACAACCGTGCGAGCCGTTTAAACAGCGGACAACTCTGTGATCACAACAGTTCATGTTTTTGTCAGCAACAGAGAGCTTCCCCCAACTTGATTACAGCGCCGAAAAATAAAGAACATCACCTTAACACCACACTGTTCAACCGTATGTTGTTGTCATTACAGACAATGAAAATCCCAACAGACCCGTTTCTTGCTACAGGCAAACTAGGCGACTGCCTAGGGCAAAAATGAGCACAAGCATCAGTGTCTGAAAGACAAGTGAGCCAAAGATGAGGTCACTTTGGCGTCCTGCAGTAAAACCATATGTTAAAAACCAAGTACTGTGGAACTGAACAGACATTACAGAGCTCTGCTGCTGAAGCTCATTCATGCATCCACATTTCATACTGATGTGATGAGAAAAAGCAGAAACATTTTCTATATTCAGCCACTCGGTTCTTCCTCTTGTTGAAGGAATGTGGATCTAGGAGATCCAGGAGAAGAAAGAACAGCCGGGAATGAACCTGTGGCCAAAATAATCTTCTGGTTTTATATTGTTTTGAATTCCTATTTAACCCCCCCCCCAAGAGCGGCCTCTTCTTACGTTTGGAATGGGGGGGGGTCAGGTAGGAGTTGCACAGTTCTCCTCAATCCCACATTGTGGCTCAATTCACTGTAAATGTAGTGTAGAAGTTAAGCTCCTCCCCCTGCCGTGTCGCCGCTTGCGGAACAGGGCTCTGATGATCATCAGCTGCTCAAGCACGGAGGAGGAAGCTTCATGCTCTTGTCCTTTTCACACAACAGTGCCGAGCACGAGTGACCCACGCCGTGGTCGTCATTTTCCTGGAGTTCTTTTCCTGGGGACTTCTGACCACGCCCATGCTGACTGTGAGTCCCCCCCTAGACTGGTTTCCGGTTCTCTTTTTTTGAAGCCATAACCCCCACCCCTCCGTGGATGTTTCAGGTCCTCCATGAGACGTTTCCTCAGCACACCTTCCTGATGAACGGTCTGGTGCAGGGGGTCAAGGTAAGACGTTCGGATGGCTGAGCGGGGGTCAGGGTTATACCATCTTCTGTCACAAGCCAGCTTAAGGAGTTGGGGGGGGCATTAAAAATTACAAAGTTTGTTAGTAGGAGACCTGCAGATAACGCTGGACAATAACAGTGTGATTACTGCCCCTGCCTGGTGAGGAAGACTGGTGAGAGCAGCCGTGATGTGAGGCAGCAGAGATGAAGATGTTGAGGTTGTGTTTGACCAGAAGATCAGAACCCCCCCCTGTGAAGCTGCTTAACCGGAGAACATTCTGTCACTATCACTTGTGGTTTGGTTGCAGGGTTTTCTGTCATTTCTGTCGGCTCCTCTGATTGGTGCTCTGTCAGACATCTGGGGAAGGAAGTCCTTCCTCCTCATGACGGTCTTCTTCACCTGCGCCCCTATTCCCTTCATGAGGATCAGTCCTTGGTGAGTCAAACTGTGCAGGCGTCTGCTCCCCACTTCTTCTGTGTGAAACCAACCACATCAATTCAGAGTCACTTCCTTTGCTGGTAGCACTTGGAGCAGAGACAATCATCAGTAAAATCAACACAACACCCAATAAAATGAAAAAAGTCTGCTGTGTGTGTGTGCATGCATGTCTGTGTGCACATCGCTGAGCTGTTCTTGAAGGAAACCGTCATCTTTGTTTAGTTTCCTCTGTGGTTGTCCGGGCAGCAGCAACATCTGCTTTCCTGGAGAACAGGTGAGGTTCCCAGAGTTGCCTTAAGTCTGACCTGTTCTCACCTGTGTGTGCAGGTGGTACTTTGCTCTGATCTCAGTCTCGGGCGTTTTCTCTGTGACCTTTTCTGTGATCTTCGCCTACGTCGCTGACATAACTGAGGAGTACGAGAGAAGCACCGCCTACGGACTGGTAACTGCAGCTGATTTGTTCATTTTAAACCAAACTACCTCAACTGCTAAAATTGTTCATATAGTAGAATAAAAGCAGCATGATACCATTCTGTACTAAAACAACAAATGACAGGAACGTTTTTATGTCACATAATGTAAAAAAATTTGTAATTGCATTTTGAAATGCTGCATTCAATGTAACACACTGTGTAAGATAACAAAAGAAGCTAACCCAATGACTGAATGATGCTAAGCAAAGGTTGTGGTGCTAAAGCCAACAGATATTCCAAAGAGCAGATGATGGTCCATGAAGGACAATGCTGCAAAGACAATGACGTCTTCAGTAAATTAGACTAGAAGTGAATTGAAGATCATTTTAGATTACAGATCAAACCTTTTTCTGTGTGGTTAGTTTCAAAACTAAATAAAAAATTATTTCAGAAGATGCAGAACATTTCTGTAGTTGGATCAGTTCAAAGTTCTCAGCAGTCGACCCAAAAGAAGATGCTAGAGGACTTGGTGTTCTGCCGTTCTGCTCCTCCACCTCAAACCTTTGTGTCTGCGCTCCGCCTCAGGTGTCGGCCACCTTTGCAGCCAGCCTGGTGACCAGCCCGGCCATCGGGGCCTTCCTGTCGTCCAAGTACGGGGACAGTCTGGTGGTCCTCGTTGCTACGGTGATTGCTGTGGTGGACATTGCTTTTGTGTTCTTCGTCGTCCCAGAATCGCTGCCAAACAAGACCCGGCTGTCGTCGTGGGGGTTCCCCATCTCCTGGAAGCAGGCTGACCCCTTTGCCGTGAGTTTGACCAGATTTATAAACACATCATGGTGTTTTTATTCAGAGAGGCGTCTGAAGGTCCACCAAAGAACTACAGAGTCCTTAGAGAAGAACCTGATCATCAAACCTTTACCGGTGAACCTAAATGAAGGCATTCTGAATTCTGGTTTTCCTTCAGTCTCTGCGGCGAGTTGGAAAAGACACAACAGTTCTGCTGATCTGTGTCACCGTCTTCCTGTCCTACCTACCTGAAGCTGGACAGTACTCCAGCTTCTTCCTCTACCTGAAACAGGTGAGACGCACACATGCACGTACCCACGCACAGACCGACGTGTGAGCTGCTGGAGATCCAAAAACCTGAAGATCCTGGAAGACAGATGCTTTATAAACTGGTCTCGGTTCTGGACGGTGGAGCTCTGACCTCCATGGCAGATCTCTGCTTCAGACGGCTCAGAAGAACAAACGGGTTGTGTTTGGGCTGCACGGTGCAGAAAACCTCTGTCTTTCTGTCACTGCTTGATGAGGGTGTAAGGACAGAGATGTTTGTTCAGTTTAGTCTGTTTAACAACCAGCTACTGTCTACTTTTACATGATTGACTTTGTTTCTTGCCATATACTGCTGACAGTCCAATGAGACGGCTATAGCTGTGATATTGGGCAACAGAAATAACATTGAATTGAATTAACTTTAGTTGAAGTTACTTTATTTCGATTTTTTAGCATTGTTGTGAGTCTTTTGACTTTATTTACTTTTTTCTTCCTCTAAAACTGAGCGTTTTGAGTGTAAAGTGGATTTATCAAAGAGAAAAGTGTGATGCTCTGCAGAAGTTCAGGTTCTAGCTGAGGTAGAAAGTTGCCTTTGCTGAAGGGTCTGCAGCGTCTGGTCTTTGACTCTTGGGGTGGTCGGGTTTCTGTTTCAGGTGATCGAGTTTTCCCCTGAAGCTATAGCTGCCTTCATCGCCATGGTGGGAATCCTCTCCATCATTGCACAGGTACGGAGGGAGAGCATCCATGGTAGAAGACACTTTGATCAAACACAGAAAGGTCAATGGTGGCTTCATCAGCTGCTTAGCGTCTTCATGATGCTTCTTTACTGCAGCTGGGAAGTTTAGGATCACTCTGAGGCTGGAATGGACTTCAGGAGGTTCTGGAATCTGGTTCTACATCCTGACAAACAGAACCTTGATGACTGTCTGCTGTGTTTGTGCTCTTCTTCATCAGACCCTCTTCCTTGGCATTTTAATGAGGACTATCGGGAACAAGAACACGGTTCTGTTGGGTCTGGGCTTTCAGCTCCTCCAGCTGGCCTGGTACGGATTCGGCTCGGAGCCGTGGTGAGTTGGCGTTGTGAGTGGGAGTTGTCGTCTCTTTCCCGTGACACTGTTTTCACCGGATTGTGTCACTGTTCCTGCAGGATGATGTGGGCTGCAGGAACGGTGGCAGCCATGTCCTCCATCACCTTCCCAGCAGTCTCTGCTCTGGTGTCGCACAGCGCATCACCTGACCAGCAAGGTGAGGCCGGTGAACAGGAGCTTCTGTCACTCGCAGAGGGAACAGGTTTCAGTCTGAATCAGAAGATGTTGGTCTGTTCTCTGTAGGAAATGTGGTTTAATCACAGCAACTTCCTGACAAAAACACACCGCTGGGAGACAGAAGTCACATGTTTACTCTGTGTGTGTGTGTGTGTGTGTGTGTTCAGGTGTGGCTCAAGGAATGATCACAGGTATCCGAGGTCTCTGTAATGGTTTGGGTCCGGCTCTTTATGGCTTCATCTTCTTCCTCTTCAATGTGGAGCTCAGTGAGTTACCGCCGGTTGATGGAAGACCCTCGACCATGGAGGTGCAAACACACGCACACAAACCACGCACACAAACACACAAACCACGCACACAAACGCACAAAAACCACGCACACAAACACACAAACCACGCACACAAACACACAAACCACGCACACAAACCACGCACACAAACCACGCACACAAACCACGCACACAAACACACAAACCACGCACACAAACCACGCACACAAACACACAAACCACGCACACAAAGCATGCACACAAAGCATGCACACAAACCATGCACATAAACACACAAACCACGCACACAAACCACGCACACAAACACACAAACCACGCACACAAAGCATGCACACAAACCACGCACACAAACACACAAACCACGCACACAAACACACAAACCACGCACACAAACCACGCACACAAACCATGCACACAAACACACAAACCACGCACACAAAGCATGCACACAAACCACGCACACAAACACACAAACCACGCACACAAAACACTGCATGTGGTTTGACAGTTCTTGGACATTTTGCCGTCAGCAAGTTTACCATGTAGGACCAACTCTCGCACACTGACACACACTCACACAAGACTGATAATAGAAACAAATGATTTTCATGAAGAACCAACGACAAACCAAAGTTTGTGGATTAGACAAACATCCGCCTGCTCCTAAAAACCACAAACACTGGGCTGCTGCGGCTCCAGGGCTGCTGTCAAAGGTTTCCCAGTCAGGGTTGGTCAGGCTCTCCAGATTGAAAACTGGGGTTTAGAAAACCTTGTTTTAATTTTTGAGGAAATTCTCCACTGGTGATTGACAGATTAACCGGATGGGTTATGGGAGCTGTTAGTGTGTCTTTATGGTCCTTTAGAATGTCAGAGTCTAATCCAAATATTTCTTTGGCCTTAGGATCACAGTAGATATTAAATGAGGTGATCATTTCCATGGGCTCGGTGCACAGCTGACCACGAGTATTTAGTTTTGTTGGAGCTTCGTGTGCTTGTTTAGCGTTTTGTCTGGTTAATCTATGTATATGTTTGCAAGGACGAGAGCTATTCCCACCAGATTCTGCCATCAAATGTATGAAATAAACCATTTTAGCTTTTCTTATTTCAGTTTTGAAGTTTTTGAAGAGTTTTGAAAATGCCTTTATCAGTATGTAGTTTTGTTTCAATTGATTTATTAAATGCAACATCCCATTTTTCTTATAAGTTGACATATTTCATTATTAATTGAAGGTATAGAATGACCTTTTCTACTCAATTTAATTCCTGTTGTGTATTTCTGAATTACTCTGTTATCTGTGAGTGGATTGCAACATTTGTTTAATGAAGTTCAACAAAAATATGTTTTTATCTAAACAAACAAAACAAAACAGAAAGAAAACATTGATCATTTAAAACAGGCCTGTCAAAGGAAAACAAAGTAGGGGGGTCCACTGGACTTCCTGGAACAGGAGCTTGTGTCAGAAGGCTAACAGATGATTAGAAAAGCCTTGTGCAGTCATCTTAACACAACAGTTTGGCTGCTTAGAGAAGCTATAAACGGACTTTCCTTTTAGTATTTGGAGCATCACATTTGTGGGGTTGATGAAACGCTCTGAATGGTCCTTAGAAATGAAGGCTATTCCATGAGAAAAACGGAAGATTTCCTTCAACGTGTGTACTACTCTCTTTAGAGAACAGCACAAACAGGCTCTAACTAGAGTAGAAAAAGAAGTGGGAGGCCCTGCTGCACAACTGGGCAAGAAGGTGAGTACATTAGAGTCTCCAGTTTGAGAAATAGACATCCTCAACTGGTAGCTTCATTAAATAGTAACCCCAGAAGCCCAGTGTCAACATCTACAGTGAAGAGGCAACTTTGGCATGCTAGCCTTCAGGGCAGCAGAGGAGGATTGGATAAAAGTGTTATAGATGGACAAATCAAAGTTTGAGTTGTTTGGGTCACACAGAAGAACAACTGAAAAGATGCTGGAACAGTGCCTGATGCCATCTGTCAAGCATGGTGGGGGTAACATGATGGTCTGGAATTGCTTTGGAGCTGGTAAGATTGGAGATTTGTTCAGGGTAAAAGGGACTTTAAATAAGGAAGGCTTTCACTCTAGTGTACAACACTCTGGCGCCTGATTGGAGCCAGTTTCATCCTCCAACCAGACGATGACCCAGAGCACATCTCCAACCTGTACAAGAACTGTAGGGAAGAAGCAGCACCTGGGATTCTATCTGTAACAGAGCGGCCAGCACCGTCACCGGTTCAAACCCCACTGAGCTGTTGGGGGAGCAGCAGGTGAACAGCTAGAATGCCAAAACTCTGTGATTCTGGAAGTGCTGCAAATGGAGGATTCTTTCACCAAAGCAACATTTGAAGGAAAACTATTATTTCAAAGAAATAGTATTTCTAGCCTTGTCTTGACTATGTTTTCTATTCACTGTACGGCTTATTTGGTAAATGAAAGTGCGACTTGTCATGGAAAACACAAAATTGTCGGGATGAGCCCAAACTTTTAACAGTAGTACGTGTAATTTAAAATCTTTGATTTTCTCATGTTCTTTTCTGAAAGAGGAGATCCTAAAGTACATCAATGCCAAATGTGGTGCTTGTAACACAAAATGATTTTAATAACCAGCTAAACTGCAGCGTTTGAAACCTTCAGGAGTTTTGGTTTAAACTCTTTGTGAGCATCGTTTCTGCTTTGTTGCTCAGACTTTCTGGAAGAGTTGATGATTAGAGGAGCTCCTGAGTTTGAGCTGAGATCTTCTGAAGCAGAGCTGTTGATCTAAATGTTTGTTGTTATTTGGTGCCTGTCTGTGCTGCAGAGGTCAGTCATTCCGGGACCGCCCTTCCTGTTTGGAGCGTGTGCCGTCCTGCTTGCCCTGCTGGTGGCCGTCTTCATCCCCACGCACCGACGTCTGGAGGACGGCGGGGAAACCCAGAAGTCCACCAGGACCTCCTCTGCACATGCTCAGAACGGCATCTCAATGACCACACCCACCAGCGACCCAGAGGACATCGAGCCCCTCCTGCAGGACAGCATCATGTGACCTCCCCCTTCCCTTGTTAGAATTGTTATATTATGACCTGATGTTCTTTTAGAGACACACCAGACACAGAAAGCTGGAAGTTCAGACATGATCAACAAGTCCAGGATCCACTGGGACCTGCAGAGTTTGGGGAGGACAAAAAGAGCACCCTTCTGTTCAGGAGGACATTGTTACTGACTCCTCCTCAGTGTGCAACCATGTCTCTTTGTGGTATCACAAAGTTTTTGTTTTTCTCTGGTTCACAGCTGTTTAGCTGCAGTGTGGATCTGCACGTTCAGCGTCTTCATGGACCAGATTTGTTTTGCTTTGTTTTTTAATGGTTCAATGGGTCTTTAAAATGTCTCCACCTGGCAGGAGTGCAGAGTTCAGTAGATAAAACAGCCTCCATACTGTGGAACAGGGCTGGCAGTGCTCTTGTTACCATGTCAACAGCACTTAGATCCTGGTGTCAGTTTTTCCTGCTGCTCTGTCATCTTCATCACTATCTTCATCCTCCCTTTGTCTTTAAATACTGAGCTGAACTCCAGCAGAAGAACCTGATGGATCCTGGTTTGTTTCCCTGACAGGACTAATTCTCACGTCTGTTTCATGGATGCTTCACGTCTGCTTCATGGATGCTTCACGTCTGTTTCATGTATGCTCCACGTCTGCTTCATGTCCGCTTCCTGTATGCTTCGTGTCTGCTTCAT
>BSAI01000225.1:486558-534433 GCA_036245035.1 Adrianichthys oophorus | reverse complement strand
TCATGCATGCTTCACGTCTGTTTCATGCATGCTTCACGTCTGTTTCACGTCTGCTTCACGTCTGCTTCATGTATGCTTCACGTCTGTTTCATGTATGCTTCACGTCTGTTTCATGGATGCTTCACGTCTGTTTCACGTATGCTTCATGTCTGTTTCACGTCTGCTTCACGTCTGCTTCACGTCTGCTTCATGTATGCTTCGTGTTTGCTTTGTGTAGCTTCATGTTTGGTCTTCAGTCAGAAACCCATTTGAGCATCAGCTTTTGTCATAAACAGATTTGATATTCAGATATTCAGCATTTTCATCAGGTAAAACTCACCTGGATCTGAAGAAGACTGCAGCAGCTCTTACTCTTCCTCCTGAAAGACTGCCTTAACAGGTGAAGAAGATGGTCTGCAGCATCCATGTGCGATGCTGATGGAGTAAGGGTGGAGTTCCTCCACACCTGATGGTGGTGTTTCCTGATGGTTAACGGGAAGAAATGGATGTTTGAGCTGCAGTTTCTTCAAAGAACTTCATAAAAATGTTCAAGAACCCTTTTTATTTATGGCCAGAGGACTCGCCGCTGTATCCGAAAAGTTCACAATCTTTTCTTACTCCTTCTCAAATGTCAGAGGTCTACAATTTATTTCTAATTTGATGAAGGATAGTTTTTGACTTTAAGAATTTCTTCCATCTGTTGTGATGACCATACTGGTGTGGTTGCCTGGCAACAGGATGCGTTTGGATGGAGTCGTGGACTCTAAGACATTACTTATACCCAGAGGTTAGAGTTGATTTTTGCACAAGTATTAGTATTTGGAGTTTTGGAGAGTTATGATAAAAAAAAGTCAGAATTCTTTTATTTTAAAATCTCTAACGATAAAAACGCATCTTCACCTGCAAATATTGGTGGTCCTGACCAATCAAAAGCTCTTCAATGACTGTCAGGTAAACCTTTAGCATCCCTGTGAAGGTGTTGGACGTTATCAGGTTCTGAACTGAAGCGCTGCCTGCTGTTTATTTTTCTGATTTAACGCCTGGTTTTTAAAGCTTTAAACTGATCATGTTTGACCAACAACAAAAACCTGTTTTACAAGCAAAAATCTATTTTCTGTAAAGACATTTTTTACAAAAATATTTGACAAACTCATTTGAGTGAAGCTTTTGAAGCTGAGATTCCCAGGAAGTCCCCTCCTCTTCCTCTTCCTCTTCCTCCTCTTTAACACCATGCAGAACGGTTGCAGCACTTTAATTTGTGTTTCTGGTGCCTCTGAATCCTCTTCATGTTCATATCTGTTTTTAAAAACATGTGAGGATGTCTCAATATTAAGATGTATTTTCATCAGAGCTTAATAACTTCAGTATAATTATCAATAATAAAGAATATTAAGGAGTTTTGATTTTATTTCTCAGAGATTGTTGCACTGAAGTAATTTATGGTTTGAAGCATTTAAGAGTTTATCTTGTATTTTTAACCTACATTTGTATTTTTTAAATGATTGTTTATCAGAGGACAGTGAGAGGAAACTCAGATGTTCTTGTAGATCAAGAAAATCACAGGTTCTTATTAGGTGTGAAAAACAGTAACTTTTGTTGTTAATCCCGTAACTTCCACTGTTTTGTTGGATGTAGTTTTATTTTGAAGGAAAACTTTTATTTAAAATCTAACAAAGAAAACAGCTGAAGTAGAATTACAGGAAAACCTCAAGTTTACCGTTGAACCAGAAACTCATTTATGAGCTACACTAATACATGCATGAAGCCACGGTTTTCTACCTCACCTTTTCCTCTGAATTCAGTCACATGTGGAGTCAGGCAATCCACTTCACGCCAAAGTAGTGGAGGTATCCATGGCAACCACAGGTTTTCTGATAAATGTTTTGATGAATCTGAGGCTCGTTTTGGATTTGAAAATGGTTTATTTCAAACAATCAAAGCAGAAATGATAGAAAAACAGGAAAAACAAGAGAGGTTTTTATCTATACAAAGATTCAACCACTAAATGGTTCCCATGCGCGGCTGTGTCTGCAGCTCTACGCTCCCCCAGGGGAGGGATCAAACACACACCTCAGTGTGTGACAGCTAATGGGAATTTAAAATATGTGCTCTGTTGTTTGAGTGGCAGTTAAAGGGTTAAAATTAGTTGTCTTTTGTAAAGAAATGTTAGTTTTCATTGTTTCAAAGGCACTTTTTCAGTGTAAACCATTGACTGTAAAACGAGATGGACAGAGTGGCTGTGACATCACCCACAGGAAATGCCTTACCTCCGGCTCCTGCCAAATGAAGCCAATTCAGTTACCATTTTTCATTGATGCGGATGCCACCATCTTGGAGCCAGATGACAATAGTCATGTTTGAGATCACACAGAAAGACACAGCGCTGCACAGATAGCCTGGATTGCGGTGCATGCTGGGTAGTTTTTGCTCTGACGTCACGGCTATCATCATACAAATATGGTAACAAAGAGGCGGGTGTAAGGCGCCTACCGAAATGAGAGCAGCTGGAAATCTGGCACTGCGCTGACCGCAAGCCGCCTGGACAACATAGCAGGGCATTGTGGGAAACAGTGTCCTGACAGTTCTTCTAGTTAATAGTGATGCTGATCAGAAATGACTGGAGCTCAATGAAGGAAAGGTGTCCGCCAGTCATCTCAAACATGCCTATTGATTGGTCTGAGTCGGTATGAGTCAATGTTTCTATGGCAACCCCTGTATGTAAGCTTGTTTGAAGTCCACACCCCTTCCACTGAAAGTGGCTTGGAAGAATCTGTCAATCAAACCTCAGACAGGGGGGCCAGCAGGCACCACATGCTTCTACTGAGGATTCTGATTGGTCCGTTTCTAACTTGCAAAAAAGTATCATAAAAAAAGGATTATCAAGGAGATGTTAAACAAACAGAATGGTTATTCTGACCAACAGAAGGACGGAGGAACAGCTGTCTGTTTCTACATAGAAGTCTGTGGGACTTTGGCTTCTTGGAACCAGCAGGCACTTCCTGTTTGGAACACCGGGGGGGGGGGGCCCTCAGTCCATTTTCAAGTTAAAGGACTTTGATTTGAAGTCATAGCCCCCCCCCCCCAATCCAGAATCTGACACAAACCAGAAAGTACCAAAGGTCACAGTTCCTCAAAGGACCACTAGAGGCAGATGGTTACCCTGAACGTGACGAGCCGTCTGGTTCCGATAATCTTTTGGGTGTGGGCTGTTGGAATTCTTTCAGACGATTGCGGTGAATTCTGCTCATGTTGGACATTTTCAGATGACCTGTCCGCTTGGACCTGTGGGCTGTAGTGTAATAAGGCCAGACTGACTGAGGGTGGCGCTGTCTCCACCTGAGATCAGATCTTTAGAACAGGATCAGTCCTCTGCAAGAGGATCTGTGAGACGTGCTTTGAGTTTCCAGTGAAGTTTGAGATGTTCTGGTCTGGTGGCAGAATGCATTCCAGCCTGATCTAGAACTCTCTAGAACACGGGCCGCAGTTCTCTGCAGGTTAGTCCCAACTGAAGAAGACAAACTTTCTCTTGTCCCTGTGTTGTTGGTATCCAGCCTTCATCTTCATCCTCCTCACAGCTGACAGGTGAAGGAGACCTTGGTGGTGGAGCAGGGGACGGTGTCTGATGAGGCACAAAAAGGTTCTGTCAGATTTGAATGCTCAGAGTCACTGATGAACCTATGAAGCATGTTTCTGGTCTTTGGAAGGAACCAGGAGAACATGCTAACTCCACACAGGAAGAACCCAGCTGGGATTTGAGTCAGCACCTTCTCACTGAGGTTAGAGGGCTGACCACTACACCACCATGCAGCCCCATGAAGCTAACTGGACCACACAGGGATGTGCAGGCGTTCCTCACCTCTGTCCTCCAGCGAGCTCAGGTACGCCTTCATGAACTCTTTATCGCTGCTGTCCTCCTCCTCCTCCTCCTCCTCCTCCCTCGGCTGACTCCGCCTCCTGCCCCCTCCCTCCTCTCTCCTTCTCCGGCCCTCACTGATGGGTTTGTCGTAGAGGCGGATGAACCTGTTGGGACCAGAATGTTTCTTCACTTTTCGGAAACGTGGAGTCGCATTTGTGTCCATTTGATTACTTGATTTGTGGGTTGCTGCAGAGTTTTGTGGGGCTGCAGGTGAGACGGTCGCCGCTGACGACGACCGTCTTCAGGGAGGGGATGTGGCTCAGACACATGGGCAGGTAGGTCAGGTTGTTCCGGTGGATGAAGAGGGTGCTGAGGTTCTCCAACCTGAGGAGGAGAAGGTTCAGACAGTGGAGGAGGCTGTCCCCCCCAGGTGAAGCGGCCCCCACCTGTCCATGTCTTGGGGCAGGTCGGTCAGGCTGTTGTTGCTCAGGTCCAGCAGCTGCAGGCGGGTCATCCTCAGAGCGCAGACGGGGATGGAGGCGAACCGGTTCTCTGCGATGTCCAGGTGAAGCAGCTGCTTCAGGCTGCTGAGCTGCAGACGGGGACAGGCATCAGAGAACGCTACCCCGCCCCCCAGGAACACCACCTGCTCCGCCTCACCTCAAAGGGCAGCTCCAACAGGCTGCGGTTTCCCGCCAGTTCCAGTCTCTGCAGCTTCTGGCAGCCCCCCAGCTCCGGAGGAACGGCGCTCAGACGGTTGTAGCTGGCGTTCAGCCGGCGGAGCTCGCTCAGTCTGCCTGAATGTGCAGGTGGAGCAGGTGAATGTTAGGAGCCATGATGGGTGGAGCACAGGTGACCAGCAGGTGATTCCTTCTGTCTCACCAACGTCCGGCGGCAGCTCCCTGATGGCGTTTTTGGGGATGTCCAGCACGGTGAGCCAAGTGAAGAGGGCCAGGAAGTCCGGCAGCTGCTGGATCCTGGTTCCTCGAACGCACCACTCCTGCAGGTACGTCATCCACTGCAGCTCCTTGGGGAAGTCCTGCAGAACCGAGGTTCCTCAGGTCTTTGTGGAGAACGTTCGTGCCGAGCGGCTTCACCTACCATCCAGCGCTCTCCCTCCAACCTGAAGATCAACCTGTCGGCGTCCTGCTGCGCCGGCTGGACGGTCACATGCTCCTGCTGGTCTGCTGGCATCAGAAGCACAGGAACAGGTGTGACGTTCTCACAGGAACGAGATTCCAAAAGTTCAAGTTACAAAAAGTGAGGAGATTTCTGAAAACACAGGAAGCACCGCTGCTGGAAAAAGGAAGTGGAGGAACAGTTGAAAGCTGCCGCTCTCTAGAGGTCGACGGAGTCTTTATTTCATTCCTACGGGCTGTGGGCGGCGCCCGTGTTTACCTGTGCAGGGCGCAGCGCCGGGCGGCGTGGATGGTTCCAGGCGCTGCAGGTCTTTGGTCTTCAGGCTCTTGCAGTAGATGCGGTACTGCCACTGCTGGTCGATCCTGCGGAGACAGCATCAAGTCTGATGAGTCGTGACCTTTTTGACCTCTGCACCGGGTGGGGCGGGACTGACGCCGCGGGCATAAATACTACTGCCCTCCACCCCCTCACTGCTGCGTGAGCCTGATGAGGATGGTAATAATGAGGCGGCTCCTGTAGCTCCTCCCATCACGCCACTCTTCGGGGGGGTTTCTCCACACATGGAGGCTGACCTCCAGTGACCCCCGCTGACCTCTACAGTCCCTTTTCTGTGTAATATTGATGAGGGCCAATGTGCCCGTCCAGCGGTGCAGAATGTGGGTGGTGTCGTCAGTCCCGTCTGTGCCTCCCTCACCTGGCGAGGGCGCTGCTCTCCACCCTCTCCTGCTCCTCCTTCTGTTTCCGCCGGTGCTTCTGGACTCGGACCTCCCACATTCCTCTGATCAACGACAGATCATAAACCGGGACGTCCACCTTCCTGTCTGGAGCCATCTTCACTGGGGGGTGAGACATGGTTACAGCAGACATGAAGAAATATGCCCCCACACACAGAAACCCATTCACAGCCCGCCTGCGGTCTCCAGAACTGTCTCAAAGAAGGACTGTTTGGACACAGAACCGATTCTTCTAGACGCTGCAGTTCCTCTGAGGTTCAGAGGCTCAAACCTTCAACGGAGCTGAACTGATGAAAGTCAAACGATTAAAGTTCTGGAGCAGAACCGACAAACACGGATCAGAACCCACTAAAGCCGTTCATCTAAACCATCAAAAGCTGGAGCCCCTACCTGCCACCTCCACTGCTTGTTTACAGACAGAGCTGTGACCTGAGGGGCTATTTTTACCCCCGATGTGTCGCGTGACCCGCCCCCCCCTCACAGCGGCATCATGGGATTCAAAAAGGGGCGGGGCATCAATGTCAGACGATCAAAAAAACTTTCCCGGATCATCATTTGTTTTAACCCTTTAAAACCCACCCCCTCCCTCCAGCATCAGGATCTGGCTCCTCCCCCGCGGGGGAGCAGCAGTTCTGATCCCATGTCTCTGACCTTTGACCTCTGAAGGAAGCTCTGTTTTTCCATGTTCTCGTAAAACAAAACATTGACAAACGTTGAAAGACAGTGTCTCTGTTGGAAAAAAACTGAAGCCTGAGGATTGGCTTAAATGTTTCCTTAGAAATATTCATGTGTTCCATAAAACAGAAACAACTTTTGACTGTGAACTCATATTGTGTTGATTTCATTTAAAGTTAAGTAATAGTGGACTCTCTAACCCTTATCCTAATCCTAACCCTTTGACTTTATACAAGCAGCAAATGAAAGTTCAAATCTACACGCGTCCTGAAAGAATCCCAGCTTTTCTCTTTAAACTTGATGTTTTGTTCAGTTTGTTCAGAACCTCTTGATGCAGAACCCGTCAGAACTCCTTCTGACCTTCATTTTGGATCAAAACATTGAAACTGTTGCAAATCAGCAATGATTTTATTCATGAACAGTTATTTTCTATTGCATTCAACTTGTTTTCTAAACTCAAACAAACTCTTGAGTTTCATTCTGATACATTTGCAGAAAAATGAGATCATGAAGAAAAGTTCTGCCTTATGTCCTTATGAGGGCGCTGTTGTTCAAAAATACACAAACTTGGGTTTGTTTGACACACAACTGCTGTGTGCGATGGAGGGCCACTATCAGAGAAAATCAATACATAGAAATAGGAGATGAAAGCTGTAAAACTGTCCTTTTGAAAAAGTCAAAATCGAGGAAATTGTTGATTTATATTTGAAAAAGTAAATTTTAAAAGGAAAAAGTCCTGCTTTCTTTTAAATCAAGTTGCACATTGCCAAAAAATTTAATCTAATTCTGGAAGTTCTCTGAGTCATGAACAGGTAAAGTGTGATTGTCTTTCATGAAACCTTTGTGGGTGGCGCCTGATATCAGCTGCGCGCGGTCAGTCCATGAAGACAATAAACAACACTTCAAGATGAGGACATCAGACATTCCCCCCAAATCAGGGACATGTTTGGGTCTGTAGGGTTTGCTGCCTCCTGCTGGACCTTTCTGTTCCTACAACCATTCAAATTCAATTCACATTTCTTTTAACTTTTGTTTCCGAAGTTTCCTGGATTTCTTCTGATTCTGCAAATGAAAGATCTGAACAGAAGAACTTCTAAACCTTTAGGTTTTAGCATGTTTCTGCTGCTTCCTTTAGGGGGCGCCACATGAACCCTCCATCTCTCCTCTGCATCCTCCTCCTTCATCCTTTGACCTCTTTCCTGGTATCTTTACCATCATCATCCCTGTTCCTCCTCTTAACATCTCCTTCTGCTTCCAGAACATCTACCATGACCTGTTCCTCTGATGGATTCATTCCTGATCCATCCTGGTCTCTCTCAAACAGAACCTCAGCGTCTTCATCTCTGCTGCCTCCAGCTCTGCATCAGAGACTCTAAGGCTGCTCTCTCCACAGTGTGCTACACCTCTGCTTTGGTCAGACCTGAAACCTTCCTCCATCTGCTCCAGCCTGCTTTCACACACCTCTCCACCTTCTTCTCCTCTGCTCCCTAGTACCTCTTCAGTTCCTCTCATTCACACACAAATCCTCCGTCCTGGTGCAGATGACATTCATTCCTCTTTGGTTTTTTCCCGCCACATTCCAGACTAAAGTTTAGGAGATGGTCTGATGAAGTGGCTCTTCATGTCAGGTTCTTCAGGCTCAGTAACATCACTCGTGACAGGTCTGTTAGCTTCTGTGGATCATGAAGATGTAATGAGATGTTGTCCTCACAGAGACAGGTGTTCAGGTGTGTGTCTGTGTGTAAGACGGGCTGTGTGTGTGTGTTACAGCACATGCCTCGTGTTTCAGGCCTCTTGGGACGCCTTAGACGCCGCCGCCGGCTGTCAGATGCATTCCTGCGTCTGCATGTGCTGTTTCTGTCAGGATGCATTCCTGAGACCTTGCCTCATGTTTCTGTGCACATTTGGCATTCACACTTTGTCTTCAGACATAAACAAACCCTCAGCACTGAGCTGAACATGCAGGTTGTTTCTCCTGTAGGAGGAGAGGATTCTCTGTTCAGGCTGACCCGCTCCACCAAAATGACATTCCTGAGTATTTCTTCATTCAGATCGCTGCAGGAGCAGAAGAAAAAATGTGGTCATAAAAAATCTGTAGCAGTGGCGTTGGTGAGACAGTCAGCGGACCAAAGTCTCCGCCCCATGCTTGTGCATCCAGCTGCAGACAAACAGATCCATGAACGTCTTTGTTTTCCTCGTCTGAGCTGCAATCTGGATCAGAACCGGACTCTGGTATTGCTCACCGGATTTTTACGCACCTCTAATGTTAGGTTGGGGTATGAGGGAGCAGCTAGCGGGTGAGCATGTTAACAGAGAACTCTCGGCAATAGAGGAGCCGGGAAGACGGCAGGGCTGCTCCACCCTAACACTCCCGCCCACAACTCAGAGGTGAATTTCTGTTGAACTCCTGCCGCTCTGCAGAAACTATGTCCTGAAACTCACACAGGGTTTTAGAGTTTGGATAAAACCGGCGTCATCATCATGAAAAGACCACTGGGAACGCTCTGGAAACAGATCAGAAGATGACCGGAGTGGGACTTTACGGTGACCATTGTTAGAGTAGTGCATTGTGGGTAACAGAGGAGAGCTAAGCATGCGTGTGTGTCTCTGCATGAGTCCTGATTGACTAGGATCAGGTGAAGTCACTTCCTGTCTAGAGCGCCCTCCACTGGGCTTCAAGTGAACCTTCCTCCAAACCTCCAGCTCACACAGGGTGGGGGGGTGACCTTACAATGACCAGTGAACCTAATTAACCAAATTACATTAAGAAAGAAAAAGCGTCCATACATGACACCCCCCCCCCCCCCCCCCCCCCCCCCCCCCCCCCACCCCGGTCAAGCCAAAGCCCATCTGAGCGACTCAAGCAGATTTACTGTCCGGCTGGACGCTGCTTCACACTCACACGTCCAACAGTCACACACGGACGGACGCCTGCAACTGGAGGTTTGATTCCCCTTCCTCTGATCCCGTTTTCCTGGGAAGTTTTTTACTTTGTAACATCTTACAGGAAGTCAGTGGGGCATTTTACAGTCAAGAGCAAATTCTGTTCCTTTTGGGTCAAACTGTAACTTCTGAACTGATCAGGTTTCATGTTTCCTGCTTTTAGTCCAAAGTCTGAACTGAAATTAATTTGTAAGGACAACAAGAGTGTTAAAGTGAGCTGCTTCTGGTTCTGGTTCTGCATCTGCTTCTGCTGTTTCTGTTTCTGCTATTGCTGTTTCTGGTTCTGTTGCTGGTTCTGCTGCTTCTGCATCTACTGCTTCTGCTGCTGATTCTTCTGCAGACAGTTTCTAACAACAACTTGAACTTCTATAGCTCTTTACTGTCATAGAAGGCACGGTCCCATTGATCCATAAACACACACATTTTCACTCTGATCGCAGCACTGCCACTGAACACTGGTGCCAACCTGTAACCACCACAACCAATAGTATCTGAGTGTAACCGAAGACTCTGTGTTTTTATTCTAGAGCTCAATGTTAATGTGTTTTATTTTCATGTTTGTGTGTATGTGTGTGTGTGCGTATGCATGTGTGGGCGTGCATGTGTGTGAGTATGTGTGTTTGTGCCAATGGTATTTGAAAAGGTCTCTCTTGAAAAACAGATTTGGTCTTAAAGGACTTCCTGGTAAATTGGAGGTTCAACAGAAACCTGGGGTTCAGTGTCTTTCCCAAAGACACATGAGACGGCAGGACGACAACCAGATAACGGAAACTACTGAAAAATATGAAAAAAAAAGGATTATCAGGAACATATTAAAACATGTATAAGAGCAGAAGTGAACATGTGTGAGCAGCAGTTAAGTTTCTTACCAAGAAAGAACTCTACAAATGGAATCTTTGCTTTGAGGATGTTGATAGAGACGTACAGAGAAGGTCAGAGAGAGAGACATTGTGTCTTTATAGATCTGGAGAAAGTTTATGACAGAGAGGAACTGTGGTATTGTATGAGGAAGTCTGGAGTGACAGAAGTATGTTAGAGCAGGACATGGATGAGGACTGGGAGACAGAGGTGAAGTGTGATGTAGGGGTGACAGAGGAGTTAAAGGTGGAGGTGGGATTATATCAGAGATCAGCTCTGAGCCACTTCCTGTTTGCAATGGTGATGGACAGACTGACAGATGAGGTTAAACAGGAATCACAATGGACTATGATGTTTGCAGATGATACTGTGATTTATACTGAGAGCAGAGAACAGGTGGAGGAGAAGCTAGAGAGGTGGAGGATTGATCTGGAAAGGAGAGGAATGAAGGTTAACTGCAGAAAGACGGAGTTCATGTGTGAATGAGAGGAAACCAAGAGGAAGAGTGAAGTTACAGGGAGAAGAGGAGATAAAGAAGGAGGATTTGAAGTATCTAAGGTCAACAGTCCAGAGAAATGGAGCGAGGAAAAGAAGTGAAGAAGAGAGTGCAGGCAGGTTGGAATGGATGGAGAAAAGTGTCAGGTGTGATGTGTGTGTCAGACTGAGATGGTTCAGTCATGTCCAGAGGATTGGTAGAAGGATGCTGAGTCTAGAGCTGCAGGAAACAGGTCTAGAGGAAGACTAAAGAGGAGGATTATGGATGCAGATAATGAAAACTGGCGACTCCTGAAGGGAAAAGCCCAAAGGAAAAGAAGTAGAAGAAGAAGAAGAAGAGCAAGAATGGTTGTTCTGACCAATAGAATGACAGAGTAACAGCTGTTCAGTTCTCTATAGAAGTCTAACGGATTTTGGCTTCTTGGAGCCAGCAGGGACTTCCTGTTTGGAACGCCAGGGCTGAGGGTCACTCAGTTGGCTCTGCCCTCCTGCATCATCCTGGTGGTGGAAAAACCTCTGTGGTGTTGTTGCAGATGAACCTGGCTCTGGTCCACGATCGACAGCACATTAAGTCATTCTGGGAATCGAAGATCAATGCCGAGTGTCGTGATGTTGAGAAGGAGCAGCAGAGAATGAACAAGAGCGCGCTCCAAAAGTAAGTGTCTCAGTAAACCAGAGCTGTTACCATGACGACGAGTTCATTTTAAAACGCAGTATGACTTTTATTTAAAGATGAAACCAAACCCATAGAGCCACAGGCTTAGCTTCATGTGTGTACTCACCTCTCTGGTACCTTTGCTGTGGCTTTCTGTGTTTGAAACATTTGACATTTGATTTTATTCTGTATGATCAGTACCGATCCACGGGTCACTGAACAACAAGCTGCTCCAAAGTTACAAGAATGTTGCTAATAAAGTTACAAACATAGTGGATTCACATTTTATTGTTCTTTTTAGAAAATACCAGTTTTTATGACAATCTTAGCTTTTTATTTTGTTGTTTTCATCCATCGGACCTTGAAGGTCCTATAACATAAAACATACACGTTTTGTGTTTTTAAGTGTAGGAACCAGGAGCCCCGCCCCCTAAGTCACGGCGTTAGTTTTGAGAAACCAGAGAGCCTGAATTCCCTCCAGGTTATTTGAACTCTTAGTTGACATTTTTTCTAAGCTGATATGATCCAATAGCAGATTCCTGTAATGACTTACACTAATATTTTTCTTGTTTTTCCAGTTTAATAAAATTGTCTTTTTTGCTATACAAAGAGTTATGAAGATTATAGATGCTAAACTTCCCTCTGTGTCGATGGCACTCATGTCACCCAGCACACAAAGTGAAGGTGAGGCTGTGATTGAAACCTTAAGCCAGACTGATAAATCAGCACATACCTGTTGCCAGAGAGCCTGGACAGGTGTACAGAACCACAGAGCATGCATGTAATTGTCAGGTAAATTACTATCACAATGCTCACAAATGTCTGAGTTTTTGAGACCCATCTTGAACATCCTCTGTCCAGTATAGTAAATTCTGTGAAGAGTTTTGAATTGTATTAGTTGTAGGTTTGGACTTTTGGTTAATTTAAAGGTATTTAGACAAATTTCTGACCAGAAGTTTGTGTCTGTACTTCTGCCTAAGTCTGCATCCCATTTTGTTGTTGGGATTGAGACTTCGTTATCTAAGTTGCATAAGAGTTTGTATATTTTGGAGAGAGTTTTATTCAATGAAAAATTAATCATAGAGGTAACTAGTTCTGGTAATTTTAAGTCATTGTCTCTGGATTTAAATGTTTTAGTAATTACAGATTTAAGTTGCTGATATTCCAAGAATTTATTTATTCCATGTTTTTCTTGTAGTTCTTGGTGTGTTATGAATCTTCCGTCTGTAATTAAGTGCTCGAGTAGTCTTATGCCCCCTGCTTGCCAAGCAGGGAAGTGCAACATTTTTTTATTTATCAGGATGTCTGGGTTGTTCCAGATGGGTGTCATTTTGCATGGTAGTAGTGAAGAGTTAGACATTTTAAGAAAATCCCACCAGGCTGTTAAAGTAGTACTTATATTACTACTCTGGTAGCAGTCATGTTTTTTTATTGTTGGGCTTATAAATGGTAGATCTGACAAGTTGATCTTTCCACAAAATGCCTGTTCCAGATCCATCCATGGGTTGGTTTCTGGATTGTTTTTTATCCATCTTAAGAGGTACTGCAGTCTGTTGGCAAGAAAGTAGTTATGGAAGTTTGGTAATTCTAAGCCTCCACAGCTTTTTCTAGATTTTAAAGTTTTTAGACTAATTCTTGCAGGTTTATTGTTCCATAAGAAGCTGGATATGGCTGAGTCTAATGTTTTGAACCATTTTAGTGGTGGTTGTGTGGGGATCATTGAGAACAGATAATTAACTTTGGGTAAAATGTTCATTTTTACTGTGGCTATCTTACCCATGAGTGACAGAGACAGGTTGACCCAGCGGGTTAGATCATCCTGTATACTTTTCAGTAATGGGGTGTAGTTTAGTTGCACCAGTTCTGATAGTTTCGGGGAGAAATAAATACCTAGATATTTGATATTGCCTGATTTGACTGGGATTGAGGTCGTTTGCTTGACATTACTGAGCGCCAAGCGTCATAGAGACCCAGATCATCCATGTATTGCTTCAAAATACTTGCAGAACGCCATGTGCGCTGGTGTCCTGCTGTGCTGAGTCTGTCAAGTTCAGGATCAAGGACCAAGTTGAGGTCTCCTCCTATAATTATTGTGGAGTCAGCATGAACCGAAAGTGAGGTGAAGAATCTGTGAAAGAAGGAGGATTCATCAGCATTGGGACCATAGATACTGGCTATACAGAAATCTTTATTCTGAACCGATATGTTAATAATTACAAATCTGCAGCTCGTGCTTTAGCCTGAATGACCTTCGTTGCGTGCATCCACAGTTAGCTCCGCCGTCTGTCACCTCCCTGTCTGTCCTCCTGTTGTCACCTCCACCTCCTGTTGTCTGACCCAGTCTGGTTCTGGATTGGTGAATTTTGTACATCCTGGCCCTCAGTTTCAGATCTGTGTCTTGACTATGAAGACATTTTGATGGAGTCGAACAGAAACTGCTGCAGATCTCTTTGTCCTGAGTCACATTCACACGCTGCGCCAACTAGTGGCCAGAAGTGATACTGTTACTCTGAGATGTTAGACTTTAGAGTCTCACTCCATCTACATATGTTTTTGTTGTAAAAGAGCTCCCCGCGGTCTTTTGGTGATTAAAATGTGTTTTCAAGTCACTGTCAGGACTTGTTCGATTCTTTCTCAGACGTTTGGATTTACGGACGACAGAAAGGGTCTGCTGAGCAGAGCGGCTGACAGCGCCGAGCCGCGACTGCAGGATAGACATTTTCAAACTAACTTTTGTGGACTTGAGGCTCAGACTGAAGTCCTCCATAACTTCCCTCTGTGCTGCAGCTCATTTCTGGCAGAAACCTTTGTTTGGGATGTCAGGAACATGTGAACACAGTGACTGGGGTCTGGCTGCCCTGAGATAATGCATTCAGTCCTTTGATCATTCTGAGCACCTAGACAAGTGTGAGACATTTCAAATGTCACGTGCACAACAAATGCAACCCCACAAATGTCGGACAATGTTCACCTCGTGTTGTCATAATTATCACATCCGTCTTTCTGCACGCAGCAGCTGTGAGAGCGCAGCGTCCAGATACCTATAAACACCTGGTTTCTGGACAGGTCGTGGTGCCAGCTTTAGCCTGGAGCCGGGATCACTCTGCCAGCCTCCGTCCGCATCTTCAGACCCGGAGGGGGGGTTACAGCATGGAGAATGAATGCAGCTTCATTCTTGGTGGACATGTGAGCATCTGGCAAATAGACACGTCTAAAAACAGACCGCCTTATTACACACAGCCTCTTCTGTCAGTGCAGGGCACAGCAGAAGAGGCGGGCATGGCGCTCATGACCGTCCAGCTGCTGAAGGCCGCAGAGATGATATCATCAAACTGAACACATGATCCACAGATGTGAGACTCCTTACAGGGAACTTCAGCTTCTGTCACGCTCTCATCATGTTTGTTGTTTTTGGGTCGACTTTGGACCACATAAACGTATCGGAAGAATCCGTAGTTCTGTCCTGCAGCTTCATAGTCAGGAAAAAGTCAAACATGTCACTGGTTCAGCCTGACCGTCATCACGTTATCCATGAAAGGTTTGAACATTTTCCAAACTTAAACCTGGTGAGTCCCTGATCGGATGCTTTTTCTAAACCAGACAACAGTTTGGGTTTGATCTCCTTTTGAAGGGAGGGGCTTAACCGTTTCCTTCATGACCATGGACCATGCTGGTCCTGGTCCGTCTGGCTCCGATCATTCTCACAGCTAATGGTTATGCAGTCGACTCTCAGCTTCTTCAGAGTCTCTGCAGCAGCTGAGAGTTCAGCTCAGAGCCGAACGCCAGCAGGAAGACAGACTTCCAGACAGAAGAAACAAGAACTCTGGAGGAGCAAAGACCAAATGTTCAGAGAGCTGCCACTGCAGCCGGATCAGAACCACGGGTTCCTGCTGTGTGAAGACGTTTCCTCCCTTTGAATGAAGATAAAGTTTGTGAACATAAAAAGAAAACATTTTAATCAACTTCAGCTCCTTCAATGTGATGAAGATGAAGGAGTGGGCTGGCCTCTTGAATGTCCTGTGACTGCAGCTCAGTCAAGTCTCAAATTTAGCAAAAAAACAGTATAAGAGAGCGCTGCTCACATTGCCATGGCAACCACACACTGTGCTGCAGTGACTGTAAAAAACCACCGTCAGCACTGATCTGTTGATGGAAGTTTCTGGACTCTGATTACGCTTTCCTCTCTGGGTTTTGTACCAGTCCTTAACCCCCTCCTTTCTGACTCCAGGCCCCCACCCGACTCTGGTTAACCTCACACCTCCCCCAGCTGCCCAAACACACTTGATCGGCGGCTATCCATTACCCTGTTCCCTAATCCCTCACCTATCAATGCCGTGTACCCTTAATCCCTTGACTATCTGTTACTACCACCACCCCCCTGGCCCCACACTAATTGTGTGTGATATGTGCGACCCGGTCAGAGGCTGGAAAAACGTGTCTGCAGGAGGAGAGGCGATAATCTCTCCGTGATGAGTGATGAAAGTCACAGAGCGTAATGAAAGCAGAGGGGCTGCATTTAGGTTGAGATCTGGGAATATGGCTGCCCCTCTTCTCAGGAAACTGCACCCCCCTGCTGAAAAACTACACTTAGAATAAAACTAACTTAGAGAAAATGAAAGAGTTAGAAAACGAAACATGATAAGAACCGGGTCAAGGCAGGTTCTATGGAACATCCTGATGGGATGATGACGTCTATCCATCATTCCAACTGGAAGTTATTTAAGCTGAAGCGATCCTGGATACCATGATAATACCATCATCCAATCAGTGTCGTCCTGTAGTGCCCTCCTAGTCTTTCAGAAGTGGACTGAATGACTCCTCGCCTCCGGCGTTCCAAACAGGAAGTACCTGCTGATCCCAGAAGGTCAAAATCCCACAGACATTCTCAGTCATTCTATTGGGCAGAATAACCGTTCTTGTTCTACTATATTTTTTAACATCTTCTTGATAATCCTCTTTTTTCAGGATATTTTTTCTCTTGTTCAGTTATAAACTGACCAATCAGAAGCCTCAGTAAAAGCATGTGGTGCCCGCTGGCCCCACCTTGAACCTTTGATTGACAGCTTCTCCCGAGCTGCTTTCATTGGAAAGGGGTGTGGCCTTTGAACAAGCTCACTCCTGATTAGCAAGAGTGGTTGCCATAGAAATGATGACTCACTTACTGACGTCGTCTGGTTCCAAAATGTCCAAATCTGTCCCGCGGAAAAATGGCGACTGAATTGCCTTGATTTGGTTGGAATCAGAGGTACGGCGTTTTCTATGGATGACATCACAGGCGCTTTGTCCATCTCTGCATACGTCAATGGTTGGAACTGCAAACGTAAAAGTGAAGCGGCTGTGCGTGCCTGTGGCGTGGAGGCTGAATGGGACCGTAGAGCGCCTTGGGCCTTAATGAAGGTAAACTGCACCACAGAAGAGGTCACCCTTTACTCTGTCCTGATGATTACCAGTAATCAGGTTCTGGTTCTGGCTCAAGGTCACACTGAGGTTCTGGAAGTTTCAGATCTTACAGATCCTTCCGGTCTCTGAGATCCTTCAGGTTTAGGGATCGTTCTTTGATCTCTTGTTCCAGGTCTCAGGATCAGCTGACTGGAATCCTGTGAAGAACCCCTAACCCTAAATAACCCTGTACAGACATGAGTTCTTCCTGAGAAAAACCTTTGCTTTGGTCTGGCGGCGTTGGTTAAAAAGTTAACTTGTCCATCATCTGACCCCTCCCCTTATTTTGGTTTTAAAGTGATTTAGGCGCTTCCTGTTTCTCTGGTCATCTTCTTCTGACTTTCTGAGGAAGAGATGCTGAAGTTCTCTGTGACGGAAGATGTTTGGTGCTTCCGGTGTTCACTGCTGAACCAGACAAACACCTTTACATGAGGCGGATAGTCTTTAGAACGATCTCTCCGTGAGGCGACGGGGGCGCGGGTCACTGCGGTTTTTCTGCATCCCATAATCCATAATGTTGGGGGGCTTGGAAGAACTCACACGTGTGGTGATGAGAAAGTGCAGAAAGCCTTTGTTTATGTGTCCGTCAGTCAGTCTGTTTGTTTAGGTGCCGCCGCCTCACCGAGATCAGATTATCGCCGCCGAAACAGCAAATGGAATAATCCAAAGAGTCTGTCAGGAAGCCGCTGAAGACGACAGCTGAAGGCCGGAGTTAGGTTTCACTCCAGTGAACACGTGTTCCTTAATTGTCCTGCTGGCAGGCGCGCACACGTCTGATCTACATGAGTCACAACCAAAGTTAACCGCGTTTCACTGCTAGAGTTGTAGAGATCATCGTCCATCCAGGAGCTACGTTTCTCAAGAAGACACGCCGGGCCCACCGTGTCAGAAACACGTCATGCAGGGAAAATCTGAATAAAGCGGAGAACGAGACCATCAGCATCGCATAACTGAGCAGAAAGAAAACAAAGAATCTTGTGTACTGTGTGTACACTAACACAAACTTTAGGGACCATTCAGGGGAACTAATCCACACCAGAACTGGTTCCTTTTTGGTTTTGGTAAAAGTTGTGGACTTCTATAGTGCTTTCCTACCTATTGAAGGCCCAAAGCGCTTTACAGTCAAAGACCCATTCATACACACACTTACACACTGATGGCGGCTCCGCTGCCAAACACTGGCACCAACCTTGCATCAGAGCCAATGTGGGGTTCAGTGTCTTGCCCAAGGACACTTCGACACATGGGCAGGCAAGGCAGAAATCGAACCTTGTGATTGAAGGATTCGATCACAAGCCGACTGCCCTTTCCACGCTTTACAGTCCCAGTCACAAACACACACAAACGGACACATACACACTACATTTGTTGTTTTGATTTTATTGCAGTTCCAAACTCCACACCTTTTAATTGGCAGGTGTGTTAGCTAACTAGCTTCTAACTTAACTTGGACCCAATAATTGCTGTATTTGGAACATGGTGGAGGTGGGCGGAGACGTTGCTTCCATTGAGAGGTCACCTGACCTCAACATCATTGAAAATCTCTGGATAGACCTGAAAAGAGCAGTGTAGAACAGACATGCCAGAAATCTGAAAGAACTGGAAGACTTTTGGAAAGAAGAATGGATGAAGAAACCTCAAACAAGAACTGAGACTCCTGGCTGATACAAAAACCTTTACAAGCTGTGATACTTGACAAAGGGGGGGTACTAACTCTGCAGGGTGCCCAAACTTTTGCACACGTCATTATTTTGTTTTCTGTTATTTTGAAAGGGTAAATGATGGAAATAAAACCTCTTTTTTGACATATTAAAAGAATGTCTCATCTGTAAACTGATGCCTTTAGGAGACTCTTCAGTCTTTCTTTGGGTTCTTAATACACAACAATAGAACATTTTATCTGGGGTGATCCCTCCTTATTTTATGTGATCTTTGTAAACCTGTTTAACATGATGTCATCAAGGAGCAGGAACCATCAAAGATGAACCTGAAACTTCTGGTAAATTCACCAGAACTCTGCTGAACCTCATCAGCTTTAACAGAGTGAAGCCTCAGAGATCCGTCATCCTCCAGTCACCGAGCTGTTCTCATTTCCCGTTTCTGTTTTCAGGCTGAGGCAGGAGTGGCTGGTCCGTCTGGAGAACCGAACCAAACACCTGAAGAACCTCAATGAGAACTTTTTGACCAGGATGTCGATGGAGAAGACAGCCGACCAGCAGTGATGGAACTCACATCCAGATGTTCTGCTGTTCTAACAGAAATAAAATCAATGTTTGACGTGTGATGAAGGTGGTCGTGGTCTCCTCCCTCACATAGATTCTCACACAAACCTGGAGAAGTCCTGAACCCCATGAAACCTGAAACTTTCAGAAACAGATTGCTGCTTGGGTCCATCCCTGCATCAGAACAGTCTGGACTGTGTTGAGCTGGAAATCAGAACCTGACCAGTCCTACATCCACTGAAGCTTCAGAAGATGAATTCCTGCTGGAAAGCCTCCTAAAGCTGAGCTTCAGCGTCCAGAGAACACAGTGTCTCACAAACATAACGCAGAAGCCGAAGATGAAGAAAGGTGAACTCAAACCCAAACTACCTGCATAAAAACTGAGAAGTTGAAACATTAGCACCCCCTGTTTTATGCCAGCAGATTTAGGTTTTTTCGGTTTTAGATTTGAATCTTTAGAACTTGGAAACTTTTTCCTAGAACAGTGTTAGAACATTAGAACAACTTTAGGTTTGAATAAAAAACGCGTAAAAACTCCTGTGGATTTCTGTTCCACTCTCAGTGCTTTTATTTATAGTTTTATCTGATAAAAATGCTATTTTAATATAACTCAGTTAAAGTGCATCAACACTGAAACATTTCAGAATGAATGCTTTAAAATGCACAATGAAGGTTTGATCTTCAGGGACCAAAGATATAGAAAATATTGAAAACGGATCTGCTACTTTCTGACGTCCTGAATGTGAACTCCAGAAACACACAGAGGTCTCATGTAGGAGATCCTAAACGCAGCGGAAGAAGATGGAAAGACCTGCAGGCCTCCTGATCCAACAGGAGACTTTAGAAAAAACATGGATCCATGAGAGTTGAGGAACATCTGGATGATCCACAAAACCTCTGGACTGATGATACAATGAGACACAAGAGGAACTTTCTGGAAGAACATCCATCTGGACAAAGACTGACCTTTGGTCTTCAGACTAATTTAGTTAAATTCTGGTCTTAAACCTTCACAATAATATATTTAAACAAATAAAGAAACAAACTGACATAGTATTATTATTAATAATACCTAGTGCTGTCATGTGATTAATTTTTTGTGTGATCAATTATTGTGACCTGTAAATAATTAACCAGTTTTTAACCCAATAATTGCTGTGAAAAGCCTCATTTTGAGATATTATTATTGACATTTGTGACGCAGTTAAAGATCTAAATACAACTGAATGCAATTTTTGAAGCCACTTTTTAAAGTTTTTCATTGTAACAGGCGTATCTTATCCTAGAGGACATGAGACATGAGGAAGATTTGAACAGTTTAGACTTTGCTTCTTTAAAAGAAACATTGGCTTCATCGTCTGGTCAAAATCAAGCGCGTTACCTCTGAAATGATACTTTTTTTGGTTTTATTACTCAAACGACTGGAAAACTGGGTAGGTCTCACTGGGCCAGTACTAAACTGGTTCAAAACATACTTGGAAAACAGGAAATATTTTGTGTCAGTTGGTAACTTCACATCAAGGCCAACATAAATTACATGTGGAGTTTCTCAAGGCTCCATCCTGGGGCCACTTCTATTTAATATCTACATGCTCCCACTGGCCCAGGTTATAAATAACAACATTAGTTACCATATCTATGCAGATGACACACAGATATATATTACAATGGAGTAAGGAGACCGAGGCCCTGTTTAGACTCTTGGTAAATGCATTGAGGACATTCATGACTGGATGTGTCAAAACTAACTTCAATTACACAAAAACCAAACTGAGTTATTGTTGTTATTGTCTTTGGGGCTAAAGAGAAATGGTTGGAGGTCGCTACAGAGCTTCAATCTGTTCATCTTAACACCACCAACCAGGCCAGAAACCTGGGTTTAGTGATGGACACAGACCTAAACTTTGATAAACACATTAAGGCAGTGGCAAAATCAGCCTACTATCATCTTAAAAATATTTCAAGGATTAAAGATCTGATGTCCAAGCAGGACCTGGAAAAACTAGTTCATGTTTTCATCTTTAGTCGACTTGACTACTGTAACAGTGTTTACACAGGACGACCAAAAAAATCAATCAGGAAACTACAGCTTATTCAGAACTGAGCTGCTCGTGTTCTCACAGGAACCACAAAAGTAGAATCAGTCCAGTTCTGAGGTCTTTACACTGGCTGTCTGTCTGCCAGAGAATAGACTTTAAGGTTATGCTACTGGTTTAGAAAGCTTTGAATGGTTTATCACCAAAGTACATGACTGACCTCCTGACCCAGTATATACCAGCCAGACCTCTTCTCTCATCTGGATCCAGTCTTTTGTCAGTTCCTAGAGTCCAAACTAAACATGGAGAATCTGCATTCAGCTTCTATCCTCCACAGATCTGGAACAGACTTCCAGAAAGCCTTAGATCAGAGTATTTAAATCCAGGTTAAAGACCCGCCTGTTCTCAGCTGCATTTGATTCGTTTGGATTCAAAAGTTTAAATCTACACTGTTTATGCTTGATTTAAATTCACTTCTTTTTAACTTTCTTTAAATCTTATTGTAATGGTTTTGATTGTTTTCTTTCTTTCTTTCAGTCAGTGCGTGTTGTAGCCGTTACCATGACAACATGACACATCACATTTTAAATAGTCTGCTTTTTGTTAAGAAAGATTTAAACTTCAAAAAGTTACTGGATTCAAGTTTTAATATTTGATATTTTTTTGTAAATGATGATGGTATGAGCGGGATAATGCTCTTCCAGGTGTGCATTATCAGACAGGAACAGACTACATGGAAGAAACTGTCCAACGCCAAAATGAGATTAACGCAGTTTTAAAAAAAACTGCTAAAATGTCTGTAAATAATCATGATTAACACAATAATTTCATACCCTAATAATAACAGTAATAATAATATTATTATAGACTCTCAGGAGGCAAATACTTTCACTGTCTGGTTCCATCTGAGACGCTGAGGTCAGCATAGTAGAAAAGACTCAGTTTACTGTCACTGAGCACGCTCAGTACAGACTGTGAATCGGCAGCAGGGAGGTGTTCCTGGTTTTTTCCAAAAGTTTCTCTCTTAGATCCAGATTTTGAACCTGAAACCAGACGTATCGGGGATTCTCTATGGGTGGGGGCCTCCCCATAGGTGGGAGCTCCACCTTCAGGCCGTCCTCGTCCCGTTGGACGGGGTCAGGCACAAGTGCCACCAGTGTGTTGAAGCAGATGCCGTCCGTGCGGCCATGCTGCCGGCCGTTGTGCTGCAGACCAAAGACGCCGAGCGTGGTGACGTCGTGGTCGTAGTACGATGACGGCATGGCCTCCTGCACCACCATGTTGGCTGCCCATGTCACCGCATGGGTCTTTACTGCCGCGGCGGAGGGGAGATGGGCCACTGGGGCTGTGGGTCAAAAAGAGGTTAATGATAATATCAAAATAACACCACCAACACCCCCGCCACCGCCGATCAACAGTCATTCTACTGGAAAAAGGAAATAACGAAACCATCAGAAAAAAACAATTACACCATAAAGAAAGCTACTTTAGGGATGGATGGATGGATGGATGAATGAATGAATGAATGAATGAATGAATGAATGAATGAATGAATGCATTAACTGCAGCCGGGATGTCAGTGATGGAGCAGAGTAAATCTGGCTACCTTATTGCAAAAACGTTGGTGCAAACATCCAATCTATTTTCAGGTGGTGAACTTTTGAAAAAAACTGCATGCTGAAGTCTGCAGAAGTCATGTGCCTCAAAAAGCAGTCAACCTTTACCAACAGAAGTGTGTCAAGGATTATGATTGCAGATACAAGATCTCTCAGGAGACTGGGACAGCCAAATGAAGGCCAGAATCCAGACATGTTTTGATGAAAGCACCAACATCACAGATATTACACAATTGTGTGTGTTTATTAGAGGTATTCATGAGACCATCACAGCAGAAGTTAAATCAGGTTATGTTACTGGTCCGGCCCACTTCAGATCAGACGGATTGAATGTGGCCCCTGAACCATAATGATCTGGTCTGGTCTTGAGTCTTATCTCTCAGACCTTTTAGTAAGACACGAACCCTCACTGAACCTGAGATCCTCCGAAACTGATCTAATAACCATTACGACTGTGAAAACCAAGACCTACAGAGAGGCATTTTAATGCTTTATCAGTTAACTCTTTATTGCTTTAATCAATGTGTTTCCTGTTTATAAGCTTTTCATTTTTTAAATTATTTTATTTTTATTTGCAGTGCTTCTTCACTTGGGTCCTCCCCCTTTGGATCGGCTCTAGATGGAGACCTGCAGCTGCAGACGGGGACCTGGAGCTCTATTGTTAGAGACCAACAACCTTTTTCCGAGCTCAGCCTGTTTCCCAGTGTTTATTTGCATTAAGGAGGTGGGAGGTGTGAGAAGGGATCAGAGGCTCCGTGTGGGTGGGGGGGATATTTAAATTATTGTGCTTGTTTTATGGTATTTATTGTAGAGCACTTTGAATTGCATTGTGTATGAAAGGGCTATTTAATTAAAGGTTGCATTGATTTGATCAACAGCAGCAGTGGTCGCTGTGAACCCAAGCAGGTCTCCTGCAGACACACAGCTGCTCTGAAAGCTCCTTGGTGGATGAGCTCTACCCTGACAGGTCTGTGGACATGGTGGGCGTGCCTCGGTTTATACACCTCTTGCAACATTGCGTGGCGGTCAGGGACAGAGCCTCTGGACTGATAGACCGGGGTGGTGTCCCCATTTTCAAAAACACATTAGAAGTTTTGATCACTATAAGGAACTCAAACTACCCCTAATTCCTGGTGAAGTTCTCCAGGTGAGGAGGACGTGGTCGACGGTGGAATCTCTGATTCGGGAGGAACCGGCGACTCATGACCCCATCATGAAACAAAGGGTCAGCTCTACACCTCACACAGAGAAAGTTCATGGGAATTCATCCATCTCTATCCACATGATTGGTGGATTAGGGTTTACTGGTGGATTGGATAATGAGTTTCCCATCATGCTTCAGAACTCAGATCACTCTGTTTTGGGGGTTGTACCTCGGACCAGTAGGATCCAGATCTGATCTTCAGCATCAACAAAGACCAGGACCATCCTCTGCACCATGTGACGACAACTTTTGTCAACCGGCAGAGTGACAGGATGCCAGGGATTCCTGCGGTACCTGAAGGCAGCACAGTATGACTCAAGCAATAAAGTAGGTAAAAGCTCCACAGACACGATGATCGGAGAGGACTATCCCTCCAACAGTTGTTGTTTACTTGAGTCCATGATCGATGAGGCGGAGGATGTCTCGTCCTCGGAGGGGGAGGGGGGACTGTCTGTCCCACCAGGCAGCCTGCAAGGACTCCTGATCTGCAGCTGCCAGACTTTTCAAGCTACCGCCTGGAGAAGAGGAGACCGAGGTTCACTGCGGTTATTCTCCACCTCCTCCACCCTCAAAGAGCGCTTTGGGTCATTCTGACGCCACCTGAGATCCTGGCCAGGAAAATGAAGCGGATCCATTGTGGGCCTTGCTCCTGGATGAGCAGCATGGTCATTGGCTCACAGTCAAACCCCGCCTCCTCCTTCACCTGCAGGCAACCACAGACAGCACAGGTAAGCAGGGAAGTGGGTGGAGAAAAAAAGCTGAATCATCACTCCTGCATGTCTCACCTCCCTCCTAAGGGCCTCCTCCAGGCTCTCCCCCACCTCAACCCTCCCTGCAGGAAGGTACCACTGCTTATAACAGTCCTGTTTGGCTTCCTGCACCATCAGCACCTCCTCCTGAAGAAGTCACACAAACATGCTTCAACATCTGGATGAGCGGCGCCCGCTCTGATGGCACTCTTTGCTTGCCTTCTCATTGAAGATGACGGCGCACACGATGTAGGTAATATTTTTCCTCAGCGCCGCAGGCTTGCTCTGCTCCATGCCAACATCGCAGACGCTGACCTCTGACCCCTGGCCGTTCAGCAGCCACTCCAGCTGCTCCTCCACCAGCCGGCGTTCTGATGTCATCTCCATGTCTGGCAATGTAACTGGTTTAAAAAAATGACAGCTGAACCAGAACTCTAAGAACCAGAACTCTAAGAAGCTGAACTCTAAGAACCTGAACTCTAAGAACCAGAACTCTAAGAACCTGAACTCTAAGAACCAGAACTCTAAGAACCCGAACTCTAAGAACCAGAATTGTAAACCTGAATTTGATGACTTGTGTTCTGACAGATGTGATGAATGACTTTGGGGCGGAGCACATCAGTCTGCCACTGTTTCATAACAAACTGTTATTTCTGATGGTGAATCTAATCACGATCGCTGTTGAATTGGAACGTGGTCTCCTGTAGAAACGGACACGTGCAGCTTTGTGAGTCTTTGGACGTGGACCGGAGTCACAACCCGGACCGGATGAAATCACGGAGGAGAAACCCTGCTAGAAACGGAAGCTGCAGGACCAGTGTTGCTGCTGGCCTGTCATCCGCAGAAGTTCTCATGTTCACGTCTGGATTCTTCCTGACAGGTGAACTTCAGAGAAGCCCGTCAGCAACTCGGCGACAGCGTAACCCGGATGAATGAGAACCTCCCCCATTCATCCCTCAGGTCCTTCAGCAGCGTAGCTAGCTTAAAAGCTACCGCAACGTAGATGATTTAAGAGCGTAAAACTGGAGATCTCAAACATCAACTCGTTGTAAGAGACATTTTTTCAATTTAAAAACGAACCTTTTTCTGTTGCGTCTCTGAAGCTGTTCACATACTTGTCAATGACATAGAAAACAGGAAGTCCACCGTCTTCGACTTCCGGTGTAAGTTTCAAACTACAGTTTAGACTTTTATATCGCATCATTTTAATCCCAAATTATTTGACGTTTTTTAAACTATTCTACGTATAATTACATTTGCAGACTTGAAAGGAGTCTTTATTTTATATAAGTCTTTATTTTGGCGTATTGTTTTTTTCATCGTGGCTAAATGACCATTATTGTGAAATCTTCGGAAGAAAAGATTCTCAGCTTCCTGTTTATTTTCCTCGCTGTCGCGTGTTATAACGCTGGAAGGTTAGACGAAGGCGGTGAGTCTGGAACAGTTTACCTGTATTTATTTACCGGTTGGGACTGTTCTGGCAGTGTCCCGGTGGGGGGCTTGTTAGTCAAACTCGTGAGTTGAACTCTGTTGTTGTTCTGACCTCCAGGCTGTGGTAGAGCTGTGGGGTGGGGGGTCCATCTGCTCAGAGATTGTTCTGCGGCTTCATGTCACTTTCCCTCTTTTTGCTCATGTTTAAACATTTTGTTTGCTGTCCTTTGATTTGTTTTGGCTTATTTAGCATGGGTAGATGCAGTACAGTGTACAGACAGAGACATCAGGTCACCAAGGTCACAGACCTCACAGGCGCTCCCTTCATGTTTGTGTTCCAGATCTCCAGCTTCCAGATCCGAACCTTCCTGCTGACTCGTCTGTTGTCTGCTCAGGTTGAACTTTAAAAATGACATTTTGTTGTTTTGTCAACAGGAAGCTGCAGTGTGCCTGGGGGACCGTGATGCTTCACCTGCAGACAGAAGCAGCACCACCGCAGTGGACCTGTGGGCGCTCTGCCCACAGGTCTTCAAAGTGACCTGCAGGCCAGTTCTCCTCTCTGAGGTCCAGCAATGATGCGGCACAGCAAGCTGCAGCGGCAGGTCCTGGTTCTGTACCGGCAGTTTCTGCGAGCTGCTCAGGATAAGCCCGGCTTCATCCCACGCATCCGTGATGAGTTCAGGGAGAACGCTCGTATCAAGAAGACAGACGTGATGCACATCGAGTATCTGTACCGACGAGGCCAGAGGCAGCTGGAGCAGCTGAGGGACGCCAGCACCAAGCAGCTGGGCTCCTTCTCCAAACCCAAAGGGCCCGGCTGAAGGGCAGCATCTGCCTTCAGTCACTAACTGACATGAGCTAAAGGTCATTTACGGGAGAGGAGGCACCAGGCTGTGGCATGACATCAGCGAACACACTGTAAACAGATTTACCGCAGAAAAGGAAACAAATAAAAACCTGTTTCTTTTCTTTGTTTGGGCCGATGATCAAGTTTACATTTCATTTCATTTAGAAGAAAACATTTAAAAATGAATATTTAACTGGTTTCAACTGTGTTCTGTTCAATTTAAAAATAACACAAGTAAGTGTGATATGTGTGCATATATTGTAATATGTTATTTTAAAGATTGATTTTGTTTATTTACATGGGGGGGTCAAAGAAGAACCGCTGCTCCTCCACATGGAGAGGAGCCCGTTGAGGTGGCTCGGGCATCCAGATGCCTCCTGAACTGGGGAGGCTCTGGGCTGGCCTGGGAACAGCCCGGCGTCCCCAGAGGAGCCAGAGGGAGACGCCTGTGCCGCCCCCGTGAACCGAACCCCAGCCAGCAGATGTGGGGAAGAGGGAGGGAGGGGTTCATCAACAGCTGTCAAAGCTGCTGTCATTTTAATCATCAGGTTTCCTTCTCAGAGCTGACAGAGATCCAAGGCTCTGCTCCTCATCTCGTTGTTCTCCAGCTCAGGAGAACCCGTGTCCTCTAAAGTCCCATCAGTCACGCCCCTGGGGGTGTCAAGTTTGTTCTCCACATTGACCCATCCCCTTGGGAAGCGGTTTTCACAGCCACGCTCAAGAGCCATTTGGTGGTTTAACCCCCCAACTCAACCCTTTCACGCTGAGTGTCAAGCAGGGAGGCATTGGGTCCGACAGTCTTTGGTATGACACAGCCTGCATGGATTTGAACTCACGACCAGGGTGGACACTCTTCCACAAGGCCACTGAGCTGGTCTTCTGGGTTGGTTCCCTGTGAACCTCAGGTGCTCGTGTCTCTGCTCAAACGTGGACCTGAATGTTAGTTTCTGATGAAAGGCGGAGGAAAATAACACGTTTTTGTTCAAACTGATGTGAGTCTGAGGAACCGCCGCTAGGGGCGCTGTGCCTTTTTAGCTGCTCCAAACGGAGGACACGGCAAACCGGAAGTTGGTTGATCTGAACGTTTTTCTCCATAAACGTGAATCAGGAAACCCACGAGGCGCCTTGGGGGGTGGAGATGTGTCTGCAGCCATGAACAGCGCGGAGTTTTTTCAGCAGGTGAGGAAAACGAACGGCCCCAATGCACTGTTAAAAGTTCTGTTCTGTTCGGGACGAACCGACCGGGACTCCTGATCCAGGTGTGGGATTAGAAATGTACATTTCGGATTTGACGCGGACATACAAATAATGACGTCAGCGCTGTTTATGGACGTGAACTCGTTTGGATGAATTCTCTGAGGACAAGCAGAGTTTCCTGGAAGCCAGAGAGCAGGTCTGGACCCCTCATCCGGTTCCGCTCGAGTCCTGGTCTTGGACCGCAGCTCCTGAAGGTTCTGCTCATCCACAAGACAAACAGAAGAAGCAGAACTTCAGCTCAGACTTCTGCTCCAGGTTCTGCGTATGGAGAGAAAACAGCATCACTGCGCATGCGCAATTTTTGACTTGTAACTCACATTTTGTGCAAAAGTTACAATGTACACATGCACAACTTAAAATTACAACAGCTTGAAATTAACTACACGTACAAATCTTTAAAAACGAACCACCTGTTACGCATTTACACAGAAATCTGATGCGAGACTCTTCTCCAAGATCTGTGCTTAAGCGATGCGTTTAAATGCTGCTAGAATGCTGGGTCATCAGAGTTGTCTTATCAGCCGTTTTGAACTTCTTATTTCTCTCCATACCAGGGTTTGAATACGCACAAGAGAATCCTGCTCTGTGACCAGGAACCGCCCTCAGACTCATCTTTTGAGGTGGTCTCGGTTCGTTTCCAATCAGACTGAACTTCTGTTTTCCCTGAGATTCCTAAGTCTGCATACGGTCTGTTCTAGGACAACTGAAACAAAACGACCACCGGAGCCAGTGATTAGTGGACAAAGGTAGCGGTGATGCCACTCATTGAAATGTGGTGGGATGAATGCAGGCTCATTTAAACAACTTTTACCCTGATACACATTGCTTCTCACACTGTTTTCCCAACAATCTATATGTCACAAACACTTATCACCGTACCTTGTAGCCGTAACATACACGGTAACAGCCTTGCAGCATGCATCCACAGTACCAGAGCAGCAGTAAAAAGTGTTGAACCTGGCCTTCATACTAACGTTCTAAATTGATCAACAAAAGTTTAATGAATAAACTATCCTGGCAAAGATTTGCAAAATGCAGTACCTCCATCTTTCTCTTTTTGTTTTGACCCGCCCCCGTAACTGCTGGCCAATGACATAAGAGATCTAAGCGGTTTCGTTTACAAGCTTTGGTCCGGAGCAGAAATCTCCGGTAGACCCCACTCTGAATACAGACCAAACGTAAGGTTTAGGACTTGACCCACAACAAGTTAAGTGGACTCGGTCCGGAACAAATCCTTTTTCCAGTGTGGATACACCCTAAGATTCCTCAACAGCTTTTACACAAAAATAATCAAACGGGCCTTAAAGCAGAAGGATTCTTGCTGTGAATGTTTGTTTTTATGGAACTGAGACACCAAAGGGAACCCGGACTGGAAACAGGAGGTTCTTCAAAAACTCCACATGAACACAGTTGGATGTTTCATTTGGTCCTCAGACTGTCATAGAACCCATAGGTCCATCAGAACTTCTTCTTAGAACATTCTGCCTCATGCCAGCGTTCCGGGTCTCTGTGGGGAGGGACGGTGCACAGATGAATGTTTGTCCCGTCTGAAGTGAAGTTCTGTCTCTTGCAGGTGGCCTTCCTTCGGTACCTGACCTCTCAGACTGAGGAGAATCGCCGGGTTCTGGAAGTGGTGACCAGGTTACGGGTCGGTGGGGAGCTGCTGAACCAGGATTACCGGCCAGGACAAAGTGGATGCTTATAAGGTGCTACAGCAGCTGCAGAACTCTGATTCACAGAGGGGCTCCTGTAGCAGCCATGGGGGGTATGACTCATGACTTTCAGGGTGTAAACTGGACCACTGATGGAAGAAGGAGAGGTGGAAGGCGACAGGAGTGAAGAACTTGCTGTAGAACTTTGATGATGCTGTTTTTAGCCAAACTCATCAAACCTGTGTGGTTTTCTTCAACATAGTTTCTGCAGAGCGGGAGGAGTTCATTAGAAATACACCTCTGGGTTTTGGGCGGGACTGTTGGTGTGATCCATCTGTTTACACTCTGTCCCACTAGCTTACAGCCTCTCACACCCCCACCCTAAAGGTGCATTCACACCGAACGGCATTCGCGCGGCCAACTCGCGTGTCCCGCCCCTCCTTCACCTGATTGCTACATGGAGCTGCGTTTGTATTTTAATTTACAATACATGGGAGACACAGATGATGCTTAGAGATCAGGTTTATTTATTTCAAAGAGCTCTACAAAAACATCAGTGATCACGTCTCCATGTTTGGGTTCATCAGAACATTTATTCTCCCTTCAGCTCCAGTGAGTTTCTCTCCTGCTGCTGTGTCTGATTGACGGTCGCTTCTGCGGTGTTTCCGTCTTTCTCTGACCGAGTTCAAATGTTTACTGTTGCTCATTAATATATATAATAAAAACAAGAATAAAATGAGGGGACCTTTTTCATTTTTGTCTGTGACAATAAGAAAACATCCTAAAGTTCAGGAGGTCTGAGCAGACTGCTTTCCATCCAGCAGCGGCTCTCTGTCTGGCCGCGAGCTCCTCTCCCAGGAGCCGGCATAGTGACCGTGTCCACTACAGCTCCATAGGTCCTGACAGACTCTCTGGAGTGAACCCGCCTTCACCCAACAGTAACCGGGACGGGATCTGGATACCCCGCTGCCCAGAAAGGGATACAGCGGGTTAAGAAAATGAATGGAAGTTCAGGAGAACTATGGATGGATCCACCATATTGGATGTTCTCTCCCCACTGTCACTGAAAACGTCACGTCTGAAGTTGAGTCCCTGATTGGTTGAGGAGATGCAGCCGCCTCCCCAGAGTTCAGATTTTTTTTAAACTCTGGCCAGCCGCGGCGGCTGCTCAGTTCGCACTGCAGAACCTCAATTCCCTTTAAACCATTGATTTTACATTGAAATTGGCCGCCGCCACCGTGCGAATCGCAGTCAGTGTGAATACACATTAACATTATCGGTGCAAAAAAAATGGTGATCAATATCAAAGCATTCCAGCTGTCCAGTTCTGATCCGGATTTCAGCTTAGACGAGGAAAACAAAGACGTTCATGGATCTGTTTGTCTGCTAGTGGATGCATGAATGGGGCGGAGCAGGGAGCTTGTGGCCCCGCCCATCACCAAAGAGACCTTTTTCAAGTGGCATTTTTTGATCTGCTCTGGATTCACAGCGATTTGAATAAAGAAAAAGTCATAAATGTGGTTTTAAACCTAATTTTCTTTGTAAAGGGGTTCGGGTTAAATCTCATTTCCATGTCCTCCTCAGAAAAATGCTACAAGAACATGTTAACAGTTGAAAGACTGTAAGGTGGAGGATGGAGAAAGTGTGCAGAGCAAGCATGAGCTAATGCTGAGAGGACAGCAGAGTACAGGGAGATGCAGCAGCACTGGAGGTGGCAAAGATCAATCATATGGCGTTTCAGGACTTGTATGACAGGTTGAACCCAAAGAAGGGAGAGGACGATCAAATACCTGAATTCTCCAGCTGGAGACACTGAAGATCCTTACATCATCCAGAGATCATCAACCTTTGGAGTCCAGCAGACCTGAAGACCTGAGGAATCTTTTGAAATCATGATGTGATGATGGACACCAACATTCCCTGAGGGAATGGAACCTCTGCTCCGCCCTTTGCCCTGGCGTTGGGCTCCAGAACCTCTAACCCTCTTGGGCAGGAATGATGGTGCGATTTTGAACTCATGTCATTTCTGTCTCCTCAGAAAGCGTGTATCCTGAACATCGTGCAGTTCCTCCAGCAGAACCCGTGGGCCTCGCAGGCCCAGATCAACGCAGAGGTTCAGAAGAATGTTCTGGTTTTTGCTGCTCAGGTCAAAGCTCTGGAGACGGCTCCTCTCTTCTAAATTCCTCTGAGGAACATTCATGCTGCTCCTGTGTGATGAGCTGGATCCATCAGTTCATGGCATCTTTGTGTCAGCCCCCCTTCCCCATGTTTGTCTCTCGTGTCAAACTTTACTTATAATGCAGTTTGTTCACAAAAGCGCTTTACAGAAATAAAATCGTTTTAAAAGAAGAAGAAAAAGTGTTCTGTGGTCGTCATAGAACCAGGTCAGAACAGCACCAGGGGGCCCGCTGTGTCAAAGGTGGCACAGAAGAAACGTGATGTTCTGGAGGTTCAACAGTTGGATGTTGAGCTCAGGAAAATACTTCCTATTTAATGAATAGTGTTCTTTAGTGTGCCAAAGGTCATATTTGTACATGTATGGACGTGGTTTACTCTGGAGGCTTAAGAATAGCATGATATCGTCCCTTTAACATTTGCTTCATCTGTGTCCTGTGTGCCCTTGCTGGTACGAGTCCTCTTTTTACTTGATTTCTCTTTTAGCTTTAAAATGTGTCCTATTTCAACGCTTCCTCTTTTGGACACTTATGGTGCCTTCAAAGCCAACATGGACTTTGGCATCAGGAATTCCTCTGGCTTTGGGGGCTTAAGGACAAATGAACTTGTGGTAAAAGTAAATGTGAGCACACTCAGTCTGACTCTAATGTAGTGTAACTCTACTGACTGAAAGAGATGTTTGTTGCTCATGGCAGACTGGTAACATTTACATATTTCAGAACACATTTGTTATTCATTTTGTTTTAAATATTTTCTTTTGTATTGCAAACATGTCAACAGCACACATTTTCATTGTACTATCTGGTTTCAGGAATGAGCTCACAGCTTCAACTTGTTTCTGGAATAAATCGATACTGAACCACAGACACAACTTTATTTGAGACAGAAAATAACAAAAAGCAAATTCTTCACATAGAAAGTTTGATTTTGTTCCAACACAAAAGCCCATCAGTGTTTTTCAGAGTCTCTGCTTCACATTGAGCTCTGGGACCCCTCTGGTGCTGCAGTTCTCCTCAGCTCCATGTTCAGCCCCACCAGGAGGTCCTGCCACTGGCATGATGCTGCCCATGTGGTTCTGGGTTTGGGCAGATGCCGGGAAACCACAATTGCTTCCATCAAAACCAGGAGCAAATCACACTGAGCAACACATCAAGAAAGTTTAGCTTACTGTCATCCACGCCTTACAATATTGTTAGCATGAGTATTAATGATAAACAACAGCCACGGCAATAATCTGCCGGAAACCTAAAACCGTCACTTGTTTCCACTCTGATGTGTTTTCGTTCGTACCCGTTACAGCGGCTCTACAGTGGATCACAGCTCGGTTTCCATGACGACGCTTTTGGTTTCGGGGCATGTTGATGAGAAATGTACAAACAGGTTTGTTTGAAGTCAGTTGGAACACTATTCTGTGCCTGTTTATCAACATAGATGACCTTCCATGAGAAAAAGCCAGTGGAGCACAATCTGCTTATTACCCTATAAATATATTCTTAACAATAGAATAGAAGAATGAATATTAACTTATTACCCTGATAAAGATTGTATTTGTCATTTTTACCCCTGACGAATGTATAAAGGGCTTTTTCTGTCAGGCAGATGGAGAGAGCATCAGTTTGTTGATTGTCCCGTTGTCTCCGTGTTTTTGAGTGACGTGCAGACATATCTCACTGAAAAAATGTTTTATCTACAACTAGGATACTGTTGGTCTTTGATGACCCATCCTTCCATTACAATTAAACATATGTAACTTATTTAATTATAATATTAGCACAAAAATTGTACAAAGGAAAATGTCTGACTATAGTTATTTAAAAAAAAAAGATAAATTTTAATTTTTTGGCCTTCTTGAAAAATGTGAAAATATAAAATCACAAATTATCCAAAACAATCAGACTCCTCAGAGATTTTAAATTTATATCTAGTTAGCAGAATCCTATCTTAAATCTTAAAATGTAATTCCAATGTTATTTCTCGGTTTTTGCTGTTTCATTTTGTTGTTTCATGTTAACTTGACTACATAGTGTGAAGGTATTGTTAAACTTTTTACGTTGTACTTAAAGATATATGTATATTTGTATTATAGAATGTGTTTATTGTATTGTATTTTGAAATATTTCAATGAAAAAGTTTCATAGTGTAGGAATTGTCATTGGTGTGGATGTAATTCAGCCTCGACTACACTCCAGACCAGGTGGGGGCGGTAATGCGCCATTCTGTTTGCAACCGCAATGAAACTGCAGTAGAAGAAGAGCGGAGCGCTGTTTCTGAGACAGCCGCCACTGAAACGCAGAATTCCCGCCTTTATTCTGGTCGTGTGACCGCAGACGGGGAAATGGACCGCCAGGAATGCAACCGGGACGTAACGGAGGTTTCCGAAAAGCTGGAAACGTGAGTTTATCGGTCAGAAAAAACTTCAGAAAAGTTTAGCTAACTCAGCCGCGTCGGCCCGGGAAAATGAGACAAAGAGCTGCTGGGTCTTCGGAACCGTTCCGGTGTTGGAGCCGCAGCGTCTGGACTCCTTTACACTTTGACTTTAGAAACGAAATCTGCGTCAACTTAAAGGCAGACGTTCAGTACGTAATGTTTGACGACATCTGATCAGAAAGCATCAACCGAAGATTCAAAAAAGAGGAAAACATGACATTATTTCATGAAAATAAGATGGAAAGTGTCCGTGAAACACGTGACCACAAAATAAACATGGAGGACAAGAAAAGGCCATGGATGGATAGAGGTGGTGGATAGATGGATGGATGGATACACTTTTATTCCTGCCTTTTATTCCAGTAATGCTTGTTATGACTTTTTCTTGCGTATTCTTGGCATCTTTGATGGTTTGCGTCTGTTTGAATGATTGAACTGGGAGTCCAGAATCATTTCTGTTTGCAGTTTAAATGCTGTTTGAGCAACTACAACATGATGATGATGGTGGTCTCAGTGTGATGATGGAAGTTGAGGTGGTGTTGGATGAACCTCCCACTTGGTGATTAATTGTATGTTTTCTTTGCCCTGCAGGTCTTTGTCTATCAGGACTGATGATGATGAAGAGATGGAAAAGTATCAGAGGTATTAAACAGGCTTTTGATGAAATGTGTCAAACATCAGCACACATCAGCACAAAGAATCGTCTGTAATTATCTTCATTACTTTACTCTTAAAGTAGGTTTTAGTAAATGCTTCTTTTTTGTTTTTGCCAAATGTCTGGATTTTATTTTTTAACATATTTTATAAATGAAACTCCAAACCAGAAATGACCTCTTCTTTTTTTGCTTTGCATTTAAAACTAAACTTTTTACTTCACTATGAGAGGCTGAAGTTGAATGAAACCATTCTTAACAGAACATTCAACCGTTGTTTTTGATAAAGGGTAGTTTTGCAGAATTGCTGCATAAAGACGTCTCCCATGAATGTTTGAACGTATAGAAGCTAAGAGGATTTTTCTCTGTGATCCATTTAAACAACAAAGGCTCAACAGTAATCTAAAAGCATGTTTCAAAAGGAAGGCGCTGATATTTAGTCTTTTCTTTCAGGCTGATTTCTGAAGGTAAAGATGCTGCCAAACATGGGGACATTGAGAAAGCGCTGGAGCTCTTTAAACTGGCCTTCAGCATCCACCAGACTCCCAAGCTGGAGAACAGGATAAAGAAAATCCAAGAGCTTCTGTCCCAGAATGACTCAGAGGAGGAAGATGACGAATTTGTCAATGTGAACAACAGTGGTTTAATGCTCTACAAGGAGCTGCACGACAAGCTGTATGGCTACCAGAGAGAGGGCGTGTCCTTCCTGTATGGGCTGTACAGAGACGGGCGCAAAGGAGGGATCTTAGCTGATGACATGGGCCTCGGTAAAACCATCCAGGTCATCTCCTTCCTCTCTGGCATGTATGACAATGAGCTGATCAAACACACGCTGCTCATCATGCCCACATCCCTCATCACGAACTGGATCAAGGAGTTCTCCAGATGGACTCCGGGTATGAGGGTCAAGGAGTTTCATGGCGCCAGCAAAGCGGAACGGACCAGAAGTTTGGAGAAGGTTCAAAGGAGGAGCGGCGTCGTCATCACCACGTACAACATGCTGCTGAACAACTGGCAGCAGCTGTCCTCCTACAAGGGAGGGGAGTTCTGCTGGGACTACGTCATCCTGGATGAAGCACACAAAATCAAAAACACATCCAGCAAGACGGCCAAAAGCGCTTACGCCATCCCATCAAAGAACAGGGTTCTGCTGACCGGAACACCCGTCCAGAACAATCTGCGGGAGATGTGGGCGCTGTTTGACTTTGCTTGCCAAGGCACTCTCCTGGGGACAGGTAAGACCTTCAAGACGGAGTACGAGAACCCCATCACTCGAGCACGAGAGAAGGACGCCACCCCAGGGGAGAAGGCTCTGGGCTCGCGGATGTCCGATAACCTCATGGCCATAATTAAGCCCTACTTCCTCCGGAGGACAAAGGCTGAAGTGCAGAAAAACAAGTTGTGTGAGAAGCTGCACAGCAGTGCAGAGAACCAGGAGGATCAGCCTGACCCCGCCGCGGCCATGCCCCGCCTGATGCGAAAAAACGACCTGATTGTCTGGACTTACCTGAGCGCAGTTCAGGAGGACATCTACAGGCAGTTCCTCGGCTTGGACTGCATCAAAGAGCTGCTCCTCACCACCAGGTCTCCTCTGGCTGAGCTCAACATTCTGAAGAAGCTGTGCGACCACCCCAGGCTGCTCTCTGCAGACGCCATAGCGAGGCTGGGCTTGGAGGAAAACGCAGCAGGAGACCAAGTGGACGCCGCCGCTCACAGCATGGCAGATGTGCCGGACCACAGACTGATTTCAGAGTCTGGAAAACTTGTCTTCCTTGTGGCGTTGCTGGAGAGGCTGAGAGAGGAAGGCCAGCGCACCCTCGTCTTCGCTCATTACAGGAAGGTGCTGGACATCATCGAGTGCATTCTCAACAACCGAGGCTTTAAAGTTCTCCGGCTGGATGGGACCATAACACAGATAACGGAGAGGGAGCGGCTCATCTCACTGTTCCAGAAAGACCGGAGCTTCTCCGTCTTCCTGCTCACCACTCAGGTGGGGGGCGTCGGCATCACACTGACTGCTGCAAACAGAGTGGTCATCTACGACCCCAGCTGGAACCCGGCTACAGACGCCCAGGCGGTGGACAGGGCCTACCGCATCGGCCAGACTGAGAACGTGGTCATCTACAGGCTGATCACCTGCGGCACGGTGGAAGAGAAGATCTACAGGCGGCAGGTCTTCAAAGACTCCCTGATTCGACAGAACACGGGGGACAAGAAGAACCCCTTCAGGTACTTCAGCAAGCAGGAGCTGAAGGAGCTCTTCACCCTGGAGGACACGCGTTCCTCCTCCACGCAGCTTCAGCTGCAGGCGCTGCACTCCCGGCACCGCCAGACGGACCCCCAACTGGATCAGCACATCGCCCACCTCCACACCATGGACATGTTCGGCATCTCCGACCACGACCTGATGTTCTCTCTGGACATCAACACCGATGAGGCTCCACAGGACCCGGAGGAGCACCACTACATCGAAGGGCGGGTCCAGAAGGCTCAAGAGCTGGTTAGGGCGGAGTCTGAGGTACAGGTGGGTAGAATGTGAGCAGACAGGGATTTTCCCAGGAGTTCTGGGAACTGTCCCCATGTGAAGAAGCTGAGATTATGAGGGTTGAGCAGCTTAGAGAGGTCTGTTGACCAACTGCTAACTGCAGAAGGAAATCTTCATTTTCAAACAGGGATTTCCTCATTCGGATCATTTTAACTTTATTTTGAATAAACTGAGGCCTCATGAAATAAAATACACTCAAATGTTCATGTTTTATAGTCTTTAAAACAGTGTTTCACAGTGAAAGAACGTTCTGAAAGGTTTTAAATGTAGAAAAAGGTCAAGAATTTGTTTTTCTTTCAACAAAATGTCAAGACTCCAGATTGAATCTCAGTTCTGCCGAACACTTGATCTTCTGAGAAGTGGTAATGGGACACTTTGCTTTCAAATATTTTAGATCTTTGTCAGAAAAAGGTTCCTAGTTCCTGATCAGACAATAATATTGATCAGTGATGAGGATTAAAAACCAGCAGCAGTGGTATTTAAAGGGCTTGGAGTGCAGCTGTAGATCCAGACCCCTTCAAACACGGAAGATGTTCACCTTCAGGTGAGTCTTCATGTACGCCACTGTTCTGTCAGGCTGGAAAGCCTTTATGGGCGGGGCTTCATGTCTACATGAGTCTGACATTCCTCATGGCGCTCCGGTCAGAGCTGCAGCTTCCGGCTCTTTACATGAGACACGCTTCTGCCTCTAACATGCACTTTAATGGGATTAAAACAAGGAAGATGACTCTGTCATTTGTGTCAGAAGATCCAGCCCGAATGTGCAGTCTGGCCATCAGGGCGGGGGTCATCTGGTGTTCATCTGAGAATGTTTCTGTTTGTAGATGCAAATGGAGGAGAACATGGTGACAAGCACAGAGCCGGCGTGGCTGAGGCATCCACCCCCCCCCAGACAAGCCCAGAAACCCCAAACCAGCCCCTTCACCTCCACAGTCTGGGGTCAGCGTGTTGGAGGTGGTGGATCTGGATACATCTGCCGCAGAGGACCGGTGCAGGAACTCAGTAACTGATCTGACTGTAGACCCTCCCACCCAGGGAGAGGGTGGGGTTAGAGATGAAACTGCAGGACCAGAGCCTGGATATGCTGGTGGAGAAGCCATGGAGCAGTCTCTGTTCTCTCTGACTGCTGGTTCTTTAGAACATGACACCAGCATCCTGTCCACGGCGGCAGACCTCCAGCAGCTCCACTCTGAGGTGGAACTGCACCAAACCCCACCTCTGCCAAACGGAAGACATTCCAACTCTGAAGAAGAGCTTTCTGAAGCAAGCTTTGAGCCAGAGGTTTACCGTGGAAACTTCCACCTGCAGTTGGAGGACAGTGGAGCTTTGGAAGACGAAGAGATGGACGAAGAGGAGCAGAAGCTGCTGGCTGAGCTTCAGATGGACGGCAGTTTCAATGTCAACAAGTCTCTGTCAGAGAGTTGGCGCAGACAAAGCGGACGGCACGACGACAAGTCCATGGAGGACTCTGTGGTGGTGGTGGTGAAGAAGAAGAGAGCCGCTGTGATTCCTGACAGCGATGAGGAAGAGCAGGAGCTGAAGACTCCACTTGAAGGCTCCTTCCAGGTTCTTGGAGCCTCCACGCCCAAGTCAGCACCTCCAGCCTCACCTCCTCGCCACTCCCGAAAGAGTGTGGGAGGGGGCGGCTCTGTGGTGTCACACTGGTCTCTGCTTCAGTCCATCATCCAGGATGAGGAGGAGGAGGAGGAGGATATTTCTGGATTCACTTCTGAAGAAAGAAACATAGAAAAGCTTCAAACTGACACGAATGGAGAAACTCTAAACATGGAGGAAGAAGAGGCTGAAGGTTTGGATGAGGAAGAAGAAGGTGCGAGTTTGATCCTGGAGATGGAAGAAGATCTGAGTGGAGACGAGTCCGAGCTGGTCTCAGCTGAGCTCCAGAGGAAGGAGGACCTGCTCCCTGCTGAAGAGGCAGAGAGCTACGAGTTCCTGGTGAAGAAGGGCAAAGAGAGCTACAGCCAGGCCAAGCTGGACGAGGCGCTGAGCTTCTTCCTCAGAGCCATCGACATTCAGCCCGGAGATCCAGAAGTCCAGTTCATGACCATCCAGCTGTACCGACAGTTGAGTCAGAGACCATGACGTGCTCTGCACATGAAAAACAAGTTCTGTTTTATTCAAGTCTTTTTATTTGATCATTAAAACCCTTTGAAATGGATTCAAGCGTCCTCGTTCCGTCTCACCGGGTTCTGCCGCTTCATTCATTAAACAGGTACATGTTACAGGACCCCCTCCTTCAGGGCTTCCCCCCACCACAACAGAGCCCACAGGAGAATAAAAAAGCAATCTGCAGATGATCAAAACAGTATTCAACCACTTGAATTTCTCTTTCAGGGACAGATAACGTATCAACAACCTTTAAGTGCCAGCCTTACCTCATGCATGTAGCCCGCCTGCTGACCACTCCACCACTGCTTCTAAAGGACAGGTGAACCCAATCAGCTGATGGGGTTCACCTGTGTCAGTCAGCTGGCTTCCTGCATCTGCAGGAACATGTTGGTTCTCGTCAGGCTGAAGTTCTGCTGGTTTCATCTTCTGTCCTTCAGCTTCTCATCTGTTTATCACAAACAACCCCCCCGACTGTTTTCTGCCCGGTTGTCAGAGCATTCCAGGTAAAGCTGTTGTTTCCTTTTGTTGTACATCGACTTAACATTGTTAATTTCTGTGGATTCAAACTTCTATCGGAAAATAAATATTCAACCAGATGGCTGCCCAGCAGCAGATGGTTCATACCATGGTTCTACGGGTTCTGGATCTGTTGAGACACTTCTGCTCTCAAAGGTTCTGAAAAATTCAGTTTTGATTTTTGTTTTTTTTTCCAAAATGCCAATAACAACTCAGCAAGGCCGCCCTATTGACCATAAAGAACAACATTGACAGCACACAAATCCCCAGAATGAGAACATTTCTAACGGCCGGTCAGGCAGCGGGCTGAGGCCGAGCTTATTCAAGATAACCATTTACTTTTCCTGCTGTTCTTACAACACATTCCCATTGGTCAGCATGTCATTGTTAATATCAAAGACAATAATAAAAATGTTATCACCCCCATTCCTAACAGTGCTGCAGTCCTCACACACTGGCCTTAAGTTCCTTTCCCACTATTCTGGGACCAAACTAGCTGCGAAATGCTTTGAGGATATAAATGTTTTGACATTGTGTTCATTTCTCCCACTGTTCCTTAGTTTTACCCCAACGCACTAAAACTTTCAGGTAGTTCATATTAGTGGCCACGCTGTGGGACTTGTTTGGTCAGACAGATTTACATATTGATTGTAAGACTTTATTGAATGCTTTTGTGCTCTTTGGTATTTGTATCTAAGTCACGTAATTTCCAAAGTTTTGTTTGTAAAAAAGGTTGATTTGTGTGTTCTAAAAATCCCGTTTTATTTAGACGTACTGCTCTTTTTTGTAGTATGTAAAGGGGATTCATGGATAATTATTCCCGCAGACGTCAGTGCTAAAGTAGGGGAGAACTACGCAGTATAATACGCTCAACGTGTTACAATCAAGACATCAAGACATGTTTATTGTGGAGAGTCTTGCAGTTTTTGTGTGTCTTTTGTGGGGTTTCCATGACAGTTTACTATCTATTATCATTCCCAAGAATGCATTTCTTTGCACATTTTCTATTATGTTGTTAGGAATAGAGCTGATCCGTCTTAAGCCAGAAAGCCTGGAAAAACATCTGGATTTATGACCTGATTTTGATTTATTTGATTTGAAATGGTTTATTTCAAGCAGTCAAAGTAAGAAATAGTACATAAACAGTACAACCAACAAAGGTTTAAATCCATGGAAAGACATATCAAACATTGGATGATTGTAGATTGCTTGAAAGGGAGTGGAAGGAAGCAAATTTATATAATCCCACCTCCTATTCACCTAACCATTTACTTCACCTATGTTACCAGTATCCAGTTCATAACTTCTAATCAGAGCTTCATACATGACAGATTCAGGTCATTCAGAATTCTTTAGCTTCAATAAATCAGATGACAAGATGAAGAGCATAGTGATCATGAAACTGGACATAAAGTTATTTCAGAATTCATCAAAGCATATGCAGATCAAGCAGCTCAGTTTAAAAGAAGTGCAGAAAATAATAATAATAAATAAATATAGATCAAGTATCAAATATTAAAAATAAGTGCAGATTATTTTTCATTTGAAAAATCAGTTATAAGTCACATTTCGGTAAACTAAATGAAGTGATGATTAGAGATCAATCATCAATAATTGAAACAGGAAGTTCATTGTTGTGATTATATGCTGATGCTGTGCAATAAAGAGGTCCATATTCTGTGTATTGTTTGTGGATTGTATTCCTTCTTGTGCGGCCTGATTAACAGCTATTCTTCTGGGTTTAAGAGAGTTTATAAAGTTTTTTATAAAGTGTTCTTGTTTGTCAGGGTTCTTGACCCTCTGCAGCTGCTATTGCAGCGAGCCTGTTGTCTGCAGGTCAGAACTCTGGAAATCAAGGTCACAGTTGAATCTTAGAGACCTGTCTGCAGTACGATCTGCAGACAGGTAGGCCTGACGACAGCAGATAGATCAGAGCATTGTGATGATCTTTGAGTGGAAAAGCCTTGCACTGAGATAGGAGGCGCTGTTTTACAGGTTTGAATTTGGGCTCAAACGATGAAAACTCAACAGATTTGAAGATTCTATCAAATGAATCAAGAATTGAAATGACATTTGTACATTCAGTCATATATTTTAAAAATGTATGACCAAACTGCACAATTATAAAATGCATTTCCTTTGGAATTAGTGAACCAGAAACATGACATTTTAAAATGGAACTGATTCCGTTTTTTTATCTAAAGATTACTTGCCATTTTTTGAACTCTGAACTACTTTTTTCCGATTTCAATCGACACAAGAATATTACTTTGAATTCTGGGTATAAAATGTTCCACATTTGGGCCTGAAAGTGTCTGGTCCAGACGTGGTAGCTCCACCTGCTGCCGTTTTCACCGCTGAGTCACAGAAGACAGGTCAGGCTGGAGGCCTGGCATCTGTGAACCACCACGGTCCTGCCATGAGCCGTGGAGGCCCGTCTGGACCCTCAGCAGTGTTGCTGCTGCTGACTCTACAGAACAAACACAGACAATGGTTTGAGGGAAGGTTTTATTTGCGGTTTCCTCTGACGTTTCAGCTCCTGGTGTCTGCAGCGAGGAGGATGGCAGCAGTGCTGTCTTTGGCCTCCTGCAGCAAAGCGGATGCTCTCCTGTGGGTCTGCGGAACCAGAACCGCAGGTCATGACCTGCCTGGAGGTGAGGCTGCCAGCAGAAGTGGACATACGTACCGCTGCTCTGAAGGCCTCGTCGGTGACGTCTTGGAGGTTTGTCATGATGTTGTAGTACGCTCCAAAAGCAGCCGTCTCCAGAGCTTTGGCTGCAACCTGAACACCACAGATCTTCAGAACCTTCACTGCGTATGTGCACGTTTCAACAGCTAGGGGGCCTTTGCCTTTGAATCTGAATTATGAGTAAACCAAAGACTGGGAGGACTCGATGCAAACACATCTACAGACTTTATGGAAGCAGACGCTGTCGTCTGTGCGGTTAGCCTGTCTGAAAGGGAGAAGCAAGTTCATGTTGGAGGAGGCGGGCCTTAATGAGCCACGCCCACAGAGAGTGACTCTGGGTTTGGTGTACGCCAGAGCCTCACCTGAGCGTCAGACTTGCAGCTGATGTTTCCATGAACAACCATCTCCTTCAGATGTGGCCAGAGGGTGCTGATCCGTTCAGCCAGAGCTTCCGGGACTGCTAGCGTCTGCTGCAGGCCGTCCTGCATGGCAGCTTCTCTCCTGACAGCAGGAGCAGAGGAAGATGAGCCAAACATTTACCTGGAACCAGGAAATGCTGACAGAAATGAAGAAGCTTTCAGCGCCCCCTTCTGGCTGAAATCTACCGTTTCTTTTCCTCTGAAGTGTTTTTTGGCATCTTCAAAGCCGCCTGCCAGAACACAATAGAAGTTTGGTTCAGACCGGAGCATCCTAAATGTGCGTGAAGGTTCTGGGTTCCTGTTCTCACCATGTATCTGCTGAAGGCGGACGAGTCGGCATCCACCATCTGCAGGAGGTCATTCATGGCCTGATGAAATGGAGGAATCAACCTCCTCATCATTCTATCCAGGTTTTCATACTGCCTCTTTCCATAGGTCATCTGCCCCACCATGGCCCCCAGCGCCGCCCCCTACAGATAAAACAGAGCATGGCGGTAAAGATGTGCTTGTTAACGTCAGGGGGGAACATAAAAAAATTCCCACCAGAGCAGCAATGGCAGCTGACACCGATCCTCCTCCAGGAGCCGCCGTTCGTGCTCCAACACTGTGAACGAACCGCTGCAGGGTCAAAGACACCAGCGGCCCCTCCTCCTGCCCCTTCACCATGTACCTGCACAGGTAAGATGCTGCACCTTTAGCTACACCCGACTCTCTCTGCTCCTGTGTGGGCGATCAGACTCACTCTATGATCCTCTCTTTGGGGATGAACGGACCGAGTGAGTCCAGGCCCAGCTTACTGACCACCTGTGGATAAAAACATGCAGCTCTGTCGGTCTGGACGGCTCATCGGGTCTTCACTGAAGCTTTCATGCTTACCAGTCTGACTTTGTGCTCCTCCTCGAGGATGAAGAGCTCATCTTTGTGAATGTAGAAGTCAGCAGAGTCCAGCAGAGCCTTCAAAGGGATCAAACCCACGATCTGAGAGCCCACCACCGGCAGCTTCAGCTCCTAGACATCACAAACAGCTGAAGGTCTGAAGGTCTGAGAACCGCCTGCCGAGAGGTTCGCTGCTCCCACCTCTGCGTCCTTACAGACCTCCTCATACACGGCATGAAGGGGGGTCACCTCATAGTCCAAGATGTTGGTGGACACCTGAGCGACGTTCGTCTCCTCCAGGTACCAGCCCATCCCCTGCACCTTCCTCAGCAGGCCGGGCTGACGGTGGAGGACACATGGAGGAGATTCAGATCCCAGTGAGCGTCATTTTATCCACAAAGTCACGACCAGCAGCATCAGCGACCTCCTCCTGTCAGAAAACACTTTCAAATCCAAATGTTTGTTAGTTGTGTTTGGTTGTGCTGGAACAAAAATCCATCCTGATTCAAGCGGAACTCAAAACGGACTGGACCGTATTCATCAATCCCACCACCATTTGGTTGGACGTTCTCTGGAAGACATCTGTCACTTCCTGTCACCATGACTTTCTGACACCTTTCTGCTGGAATGTTGGACCACTGTTCTTCTCCAACCCGCCACAGGTCTTCTAACTCCAGGTGACACCTTTCCACCAGTGTTCTGGACTGTCTGGCTTCATTTTTGTAACCATTAGAAGTGGCTTTTGGGTTGCAGTCCTGCTGGAACCCTCTGACCTCTGGTGCACAAGGAGAAGCCCCTGGACTCTGATGATCACCAGAGAAGTTTGGGGAACAACAGAGTTCATCATGGCATTCACACAGTCACACAGTGCAACCCTACACACACACACACCCCGAAATCTGCATCCTTTTGTTTGAAGACCCCATTTCTTTTCCGTCATCAGTGCTGAGATGTTCTTTAGCAAAGAGTTCTAGTTTAGTCTCGTCTGTACGTTCTCTCAGAGGGACTGTGTTCTCATACACCGTGGTCAGAGATGGCGCCGTGGGCTGTAGACCTCCTGATAGTAATGGAGACATTATTGGAGGACTGGAAGCCTTAATGGGCCCCTGCGACAGACTGGCGACCAGTCCAGGGGTGTCCCCTGCCTTCGCCCATGAGTAGCCGGGTTAGGATCTGGTGACCCCGAAGGGGAAAAGCGGTTTGGAAAATTTATGAAAAAGGATGAATAGAAGCCTTAAGGTTTTCCATGTCTCAAAGACCCCTCAAACCCCTTCACCCTTCATGGGGGGGTGCTAATGACTTTAGTTAAATTAAACTGAATTACATAAGTGTGAGCGTGAACCCACTAAGGGCAAGTTTCAACTAAAATGTAATGAATCTACACTGTAATTCTACAGCGTGGCTGCAGGTGGCTCCTCCTGTGTGTCTGTTGTGTGTCTGTTGTGCCTTTTTGGGTCTTTAATAGTGATCATGAATTTGGAACAAATTTCTTTGATTGTTATCCAAAGTTTGCTCTGTTGCCATGGTGACAGCACGTTGGTGGTTTTCCTGAAGTCTGAGGGTTCAGATCAAAGCAATAAAAAATAACACATCAAAAGTTGACTCCCAACATGCACCTGGTTGTGGCCCCGCCCCTGCTCCCGGATGTCCAGTGCTATACGGTGAGCTTGCTCTTTGGTGCTGATTAGATTTATGTTGTAAGCGATGAGGAACTTCCGAGCGCCGGTCACCGTGGCGCCCCACGATGGCACAAAGGTGGGCGGGCCGAAGTCAGGAGTCCATTCCTGCTGACTGAGCTGAGGGAGGAAAGATGCAGGAATAAAGTCTGAAGATCTGGAACACTGACTGTATATGAGAACTGGACTGAGAGACCATGCCCCCCTGGCGTTCCAAATAGGAAGTTCCTGCTGGCTCCAAGAAGCCAAAATCCCATAGACTTCTATGTAGAAACAGCCGTTACTCCGTCATTCTGTTGTCAGAATAACCATTCTTGATCTGATACGTTTTAACATCTTTCTAATCCTATTCTTTCATGATAATTTTTCTTTCTTGTAAGTCATTCAAGTTATAAACTGACCAACCACGTGCTTCAGTACAAGCATGTGGTTCCTGCTGGCCCCACCTCTAACGTTTGATTGGCACCTTCTCCCGAGCCGCTTTCAGTGGAAGCGGTGTGGACTTTGAACAAGCTCACTCCTGACTGGTGATGGTAGTTGCCATAGAAACATTGACTCTCACCAACTTGGACCAATCACCATTGACTGGTTCCAAATGGCGGCGTCCGTATCGCAGTGACACGCAGTGGCGACTGAATTGGCTTTATTTGGCTGGAGCCGAAGGTAAGGTATTTTCTAACAATGTCACAGCCGCTCTGTCCAGTTCTATATACAGTCACCGAGCTGGAAGTCCTCACAGGCCTCACCTTATCAGGTAGAGCCTCGTACTCTCCAGCACGCACAGACGGAAGCGTCCTCCTTGCTGGCGTTCGAGCTGCTTCTCCGTAGAAATAAACTGAGAGAAGAAACTGCTTCCGTTCAGAACCAAAGCAGAACAGTTTATTAAAGTGACCTCCTGCAAGATGGCCGACAAACAACCAGCACAGGATGCTGGAGCTTCCTTATGTCCAAACTGTGCTCAGAATAGAAGAACATTATGGACTACAGGAGGACGTCTGTAAGTTCACATCTGAGCTCAAAGATGATTGAGTCAATGATGTCAGAAGCATCTTCCCAGTTCGAATGGATCTCACCTTTATACTGACCGACTATCAAATTCACAGCCGCCGCCTCTCTTTTGACGCTTGTCAAATTTACTTCTCAACGCCTTGTCGCCGCAGAGCAACCGCCAAAAAACATCATTCGTCGACCACATCATGGAAACCACGGATGTAATGCTCCTCTGTAATTGGGAAACAACCCCTCTGCATCGATCCAGCCCAACTTAAATGGGATATGGCTGAAGCAGGTCCGGCGTTCCCCCGCCGGTTCCCCCAACACTCCTGGTTCTGCCGCTGACACCGCTCTGGTCACGCCTTTTGCCTGCGTTTCCTTAATCCCAGAGCAGTGCACAGGTTAAACAAAAGTGGCAGTTCTGTCCTGGCTACTGTGCGACACCGCGATCTGCCACACCAGTGAACCTCCTCGGCCATCGAGCTCACCCTGTGCAGAGAACTGAACATTCCAGTTGTATTGTTGCTTTGGCTTCAAGATATGTGTTGGTAAAGGACTTTGCCTTTAATGATCATTTCAACTTGTTTTGGAATGGAAATAATGGAGTCCACCCAAACGACTATGGGGCTCAGATTTTTGCAGATATTTACTTTACTTTTTCAGAGCTCGCTTTTCAGGGAACAGCTTGAAAGGCGAGATCTTCTCTGGTGTTCTTGGAATTTGTAATAGATTTTGGTTTGAAGATCTCAGAGACCCGCTCGAGGAGTAGGGGGTTAAAAGGTGAGCAACATACTTAGGAGTTTGTCCATGCAGGGCTCTGAAAACTAGAAGTCAAATTTTAAAATCAATTCTAAAAGGAGCTGGGGGCCAGTGTAAAGATCAGAGTAATGGAGTTATGAGTGTTTTAATGGCTCCTGTTAAAACCTTTTGTGTTGTATAGTTCTCTCTGTGATGGTATTGTGTTGTTCTCTCTGTGATGGTATTGTGTTGT
>BSAI01000225.1:465334-486458 GCA_036245035.1 Adrianichthys oophorus | reverse complement strand
TCTCTGTGTGATGGTGTTGTGTTGTTCTCTCTTTGATTGTGTTGTTGTGTGTTCTGTGATGTTGTTGTGTGTTCTGTGATGGTGTTGTGTAGTTCTCTGTGTTATGGTGTTGTGTTGTTCTCTCTGTGATTGTGTTGTTGTGTTGCTTTCCTCGACGTTGGACCGTCTCACCGGGAACGTGCAGCATCTCTGCCAGCTTCTGTCCAAAGGCGTGGGCGCAGTGAACACAGTCGTCCATACTGACGTTCTGGACGGGGATGAAGGGGCAGACGTCCAGCGCTCCGATCCGCGGATGCTCACCTGAACAGGTAAAGTAGCTTTAGCTCCTTCTGCTGGACAGCAGCGGCTTGACGGGCGATCGGACTGACCTGTGTGCTTGGTCATGTCGATGAGGCTGAAGGCCTGACGGGCAGCGTTTAGCGCCCCCTCCACCACTGCATCAGGGGAGCCCACAAAGGTGTAGACAGTGCGGTTGGTGGAGGCCCCGGGATCGACGTCCAGCAGGCTGCACCCAGAGGTGCTGGAAATGGCCGCTGAGATGGCATCGATCACCTGAAGGTTTCACAAACTCTGCTGGAGGTCAGACGTCCAGCAATGATTGACAGATGTTGCACATTCACAGATAAACCAGAAGCGTCTGCTGCTTCTACAGAAATCAGGTCTGATCCGGTTCACCGGTTCTAGTCTTTTTTTACCAGGATTTATCATTTAAGGCTCACATATCACAGGCTTGTAAAACTGCATTTTTTCACCTATGCAATATTTCTAGGATCAGAAACATATTATCTAGAAGTGATGCTGAAAAAGTCATCCATGCATTTGTTACGTCTAGGCTGGATTACTGTAACTCTTTGCTAGCAGCATGTCCTAAAAGTTCTTTAAAAAGTCTTCAGCTTGTTCAAAATGCAGCAGCTAGATTGTTAGCAGGAACCCCCAGCCCAAACACAGCAGACTGCACATGATCATGTTCTGATCATGATGTTTCTGGAGTTCTGGCAGAGCTGATTGCAGGTGTTTGGGCTGAACTCAGCTGGACATGAACATGGAGATGTTTCGGTAGAACTCTCTGGGGGTCGCCACAGCAGGTCATCCACATGATCGGTAGATGACGTCAGAGAGAAAATCATCAAATTGTTTGGATGAGAGTCTAGTGTGGAGGATTTTCCTCATTATTCTGCAGTCTAGAGGTGTGGGTGTGTGGGGGGGTACGTCTCACCTGTTGGTTTCGACCCTCGGAGAAGTTGGGGACACACTCCACCAGCTGAGCCATGGCGTCTGCAGGAGGGCGACTGAGCTCCTTCAAGCATCAACTGAGGGCAGCAGCTGATTAACAAAGGCGTGCTAAAGTGGCGCCTCTGGAGGCGGTAGTGGAACTGCAGTGGATCCGATGCTGCAGCATTTATTGTTCTTTCCAAAATGAAAAAAAGTGTCTGATCATAAATATGAATGACGCCAAAAAACTGAGGAAGAGGAGGGATCCAGGCTCAGTGTTTGATTTGGGATGAAGTTGAGGGTTAGCCCAGGGTTAACGCCCCCCCACCCTCCAATGCAGTGACAGGAATGTTTTTTCAGAAATCAAAGTCCAGCAGAGCCGGGTCTGCTAAGAAGAACTTTGACTCACAACAGACTGACAGTAATGTTAAAGCAGAACCAGGACACGCACAAACACCAACAAGACACACTTACAAAGCTGGACAATGAAAACGGAGCAGCAGCATTTCAAAAAAGTCAACTGCATCCACTGCTCCAATCCTGTGGATTTGATAACTCCATGACTGAGTATCAGATTTGGAAAATGGTGAGATTTTTCCCGGAGCAGAGGTTCACAGCTGCTCGGTTGGATGAAGGCTTCTTCATTCCTGACCTCCATCCACCAGAGAACCATCTGAACGTTTCTGCTCGTTCCTTCAGGTCTTTACAGCAGCTGCTGGAATCTCCATCCATGTCCCTGTACATTATGAAGTGGTACAGTCCAGGTGACCATCTGAGTTCTGTTCAGGTTCTTTGTGGGTCGTGATTAGTGTTACATGGTTCCATTGCTGTTCCGGTACCTCCCAGCAGGTGGCGGTAAGGCGCCATGAGGCGGATTCTGGATCCCCGAAACCCGTGAAGAAGAGCACTGGCAGCTGGCGGCATTCTGCAGTATCTCACCTTCATCATGTTCCGGTACAGTAACACGCTGCGCGTGTCCGCTCAGGTGTTTCAGCGGGCCGCGCGGACAAGTGTGGTCACGTGGCAGCAGGTAACCCGCGGCTTACGGTTGAACGCGAAAGTGAAACCAAACTGACCCTGACTTTGCTCCAGCACCGGACTTCCGCCCAACCACCGGGCCTGGCGGGACTCGAACAGCCGCCCCGCAGACACATTTCCGCCAGAGGGCCGCACGCGGCTGGTCTGTTTACCCGAGGAATTCACCTGAGCCCCGAGGGGCGGAGCCAGGGAAAGCCAGGGCGAGTGAGGTAAACTGTGGTCACTCTGCGGGGTGGGAGGGGTCAGAATAAAAGAACCTACCCCGTGAAGGGGCAGCATTGCCACCAATCCCACAATGCTTTGCAGTCATTCAAAACTTGAGTTGATCCTTAAATCAAATAGACACACTCCTCCAGGGATCTTTTTGTTTACCAGTCCTGCATTTGTAGTCATTGTCCTGCATTTGTAGTCATTGTCCTGCATTTGTAGTCATTGTCCTGCATTTGTAGTCATTGTCCTGCATTTGTAGTCCTTGTCTTGCATTTGTAGTCCTAAATCCTGTTGTTCATCTCTGTGTGACAGCCAGCTGTCTGATGCCGCCTATGAGAAGTTGGCTGAGGAGACGCTGGATGCTCTGGCGGAGTTCTTTGAGGATCTGGCTGATGAGGACAGGAGTGCAGAGGATTTGGACGTAGTTTTTTCCGTGAGTCATACGTCAGGAAAACAAACTGCTGCTGCCGGCCTTATTTTCCAGCAATACACATAAAATGATAACCAGATCATTAGCATGACCTACCATTGCCTAAATGTAATCTTTTCATCAGAACCTCACCCTGAAAGGTCGTTTGTGCTTACAGAGTGGTGTTCTGACAGTGAAGGTGGGCGGAGACTGTGGCACCTATGTTATCAATAAACAGACGCCTAACAAACAGATCTGGCTTTCTTCTCCAACCAGGTAAGACGAGCTGAACAGCAGGAAGGAGCAAAGTTTGGTAGATGTTAATCATTGCTGCTGATCCATGTAGAGTTCCCCAAGGACCCTCATTGGTCCCCCTAAGATCTAGAATCTTATTCAAGTTAAGGAGAGTCCACATGCAGAGAAGAGTCCATACTGGGACGCAGTTTCTGTTGAATAAAGAGATTTTATTGGTTAAAAAATGATGGGGGGAGTGGTCTTCCTCTGGTCTCCTGTGTGAGGAGGTAAAGGTTTAGTGGATTGTGTCAGTGCTTTGGTCAGACGTCTGATTTACTGCTCATGAACAGTCCTATACCATGTAAACTATTTATTCATTGTAGCAGATTTGCTTATAAACAAACATGTACCTTCAAGTAAATCTGTAAATTCATGCCTGTATATCATATAAATAATTCTTTATATCTACAACAATTTGTATAACATGTTCCTATCCTTCTACTTGCACATCTGCTGTACCTATTAGAGCTGGGCAATATGGCCCAAAAAATTTAATCACAATTTTTTAACACAAAATTCAATTTTCCTTTTTAAAAAAATCCCAAATGACAGAATACATTTAACAAAAACTATTTGATTTTAACATGTCATCTAACTGTAAACTCAATTCAAACATGCTGAGAAAACAAAGACAGATTTACTACAGGAGAGCAGATTTTCCCAATTCAAGCTCCAGTTGATTCAGTTTTAGATAAAATCATAACAAAAACAGCCTAAAAGCCTGATAAAGTCTTGGATTCTTTTCATTGTGTTATTCACAGTAAAGATGCAGCGCTCTCATGAAGGGGGGCTTTTTTCAGCTCAACAAAGGCTGTGTGACGTTATTGATAAAGTTTTATTCAAAGTGGATTCCCGTCTGTTATTGTATTTAGAAAACACAGTTTTGTGAATTAAGTTGGTTGTATTTGTCCATAACGTAACTTTGTGGTCACAAACTGACGACAAGCAGCACAGCTTGTTAGCATAGCATTAGCATGTAGCGTCGTAGCATGCTAGCATCAGTGTGTAGCAGCACCGCTGTTTCCTAATCAACACTTTTTAAAAAAGAAACTCTGTTGCTGCTGTGACTCCAGCTGGTTTATCATCCGTTTCTGTTCAGATCCCGTAAAAACCTCCACGTCCTGCTGCTCCATCAGTCTAAGCTAAACGCTACATCAATATATCACCCAGCCCGAGTACATATTTTAATTATATACTCTGCACTTTACTGCTTAATGCACTCTCTGGTTAGACCCAAACTGCATTTTATTGTCTTGTACTCGTTCAATGTAATAACAATAAAGTTGAATATAATCTAATCAATAAACACATCCAGGTATGGGTACCTCGACGGCCACCGTATCTGCAGTATTTCCAGATATCCAAGCCCTACTCATGACTGATTACCTGGTTCAGGTGTGACCAGCCAAATAGAATATGCCAGAGTGTGGAATGTTGGAAAACATGCAGGAATGTGCCCCTCGAGGCCTGGAGTTGCCCCATCCTGGTCCAGACTGATCCAGAAACATCCTCAGCATCTGCATCAAATGTTCTAGTGAGTCTAGATGCAGAACATTCCAGCAACAAGGTCTTCACCTTCATTCTCTGTTGCAGCGGACCCAAGCGCTACGACTGGACTGGCGAGCGCTGGGTGTACAGTCACGACGGCGTGAGCCTCCACCAGCTGTTGTCCCAGGAGTTTTCCCTCCTCTTTAAAAGAAACATCAACCTTCTGGACCTTCCTCATTCCAGAAACAGTGAAGTTCCTCAAACATGAAGGAACCACATGAGAGCTGCAGAAGGTTTGATCCCGGATCACCTCAGAGGAACAAGGGTGTTCCAGAGCTGTCCGCTTCACATGGACAAGACTTCTCCAATGTTCCAAGTTCCTCTTCTTCCGGAGAGACTTTGGCTTTGGAAGGAGGTGGATCTGCAGCTTCCGCTCTGTAGCATCTTCTGAAACATCAGAGTTCCTTTGTGAAGCTGAATCACAACTCCTCCCCTAAATGTGTCACCATGGCAACAGCACAATGTAGAGCTGCTACATGCAGCCATGTGGGAAGAAGGGGGCGCAGAATCAGAAAAAGTCCAGAACGATTTCAAACTGATGTTTGAGGATCGTGTGAAATAGAAAACGTGATGTTCTTCAAGCTTCACGTGTTTCTTTACGTTTAAAGAACCATCAGGTTCCTTTGTCTCCACTCTGACAAACACAAAGTCTGGATCTTCTGATGCTGAATTTTCCTGGGTCCTCTGTATCCAATCAGAAGCTGGAATGCCTAGCTGACCAATCTTCTGATGTCTTAGAGAACATCCAAATGTCAGATGTTGCTCCTCTGTGTCTGTAAAACTTGTTTCCTCAAACATCTGTTTTCTTCCTGATCATTTGGTTCTGATGTTTTGGTGAACACGGTCATGGATCTCAGCAGAACTGTCTCCATACAGCTCACCCAGCAGGTGTGGTTGATAACAGAAGCTCCTCTGTTCCTCCTCTCCTTTACGGTTCTCTAACCCTCTTTAGAGTCCTAATGGTTTATTCTAGCTTATGTTGACTCTGATTTTTAAGAGGTTTCTTACAAACAAGTCGTCTTTTAGTGGTAACTTTGTTTGGATTTGATGAGACGTTTGCTGTTGTCCTGCAGGAACGTGGAGTTTGGATCACAGTAAGGTTCTGTTTTTGAGGGTTCTTCAAAAGTTCTGGAACTTTATAGTTTTACAAGAGTCAATTTTCAGATCGGCTGCACGGTGGTGCAGTGGTCAGCACTCTTGCCTTACAGCAAGGTTCCTGGTTCAAGTCCCGGCTGGATGACCTGTAACAGTGTCATCAATGGGGGACCTTTCTGCGTGGAGTGTGCATGTTCTCCCCGTGCATGTGTGGGTTTTATCCGGGGACTCCGGCTTCCTCGCACCCTCCAAAAACATGCTTCATAGGTTCTTTGGTCACTCTAAACTGTCCCTCGGTGTGGATGTGATTGTGACTGTGGCCCCTGTGACAGACTGGCGACCTTACCTGTTCAGGGTGCCCCCTGCCTTCACCCATGAGCGGTCGGGTTAGGCTCCAGCAGCCCCGTGACCCCGAAAGGGACAAACCGATATAGAAGATGAATGAATGAATTTTCAGATAGTCACTCAAATGTGCAGTAACCTGAGGAGGCCAGCAGGTGTCGCCTCTATACAAACAGACTGAACTTCAAAATTCTAAAGATATCTTTACGGAAACTTTGAAGATTGGAATAAATATCCTGAAAAACCATCTTTAGATTCCAGATGGCGACTCACCTTCATGACAAACATGAACATTTGAAGACCTTCAAAAATCTTCTCTGACAGTTTATTTAAAAACAAGACACCAAGTGATTTCAGATCTTGGAAACCCGGAGGGTCATGGGATGCAGCAAGAGTCTAAAATGGAACGCCGCCAGCTGGTTCTAAGCATCATCTGCTCCGTGTCAGAACCATCAGAAAACCTTTATTTAAAGGTGAAAAAGCTGAGGAATAAATAGGAGCATGTGGGCGGAGTCTTTCCTCTGAGCAGAAGTGCATGGATCAGCGCTGCACCTTTGCCGCTCACAGGAAGTACGGCGTGGTGGTTCGGGGCGGGATGACCCTCTCGGAGTCCGGCACGGCTCTGAAGAGCTTGGGTTCTCTGGTGTTGGCGTCTTTGAAGACCATGATGGAGGCGATGTTGCCACAGCGATAGCAGTAGTTGGGGGCCGACCAGACGGTGACCAGCTTCTCGTCGAACATGAACTTGTAACCTTCATGGACCAGCTGGTGGGCGCGGCAGATCAGCTTCAGGTTGTTAATGTGAACAAACTGCAGGAGGGCAGAAGAAAGGGAGCGTGACCTTCTGTTTACAGCACGCCGCCTGCACATACCACAGCAGAAACGTCCGTGACGTTCAAGAAGAAAAACATTTGAAACTTGATCCCTTTTCCACACAAACATCTCATTTAGAAGACGAGCTCAAAAAAAGCTTGTGTGTCTGACGGACAATCACAAATATGGCTGTGGAGCAGAGGGAGACCTCATCACAAGGTGATAGGTTTGATTCCTGCATTGACCGCACAGGATTTTATGAACTTGATTTTGTTCATAGGAAAGTTTAAACAAGGATGTCACAGATCAGAAGCATCATCAGCGGTGAGGACCCCGGCGGTTCTGGAGCTGAAACCTTTACCTCGTTTGTGACTTTGGCACCAAAGAGCCAGCCAGCTCCTCGGGGGCTGATGGCCCAGGTGTCCACGTCTTCAGGGTCCGACCACACCAGGTCACAGAAGGCTCCTTTATGGGGGATCTCCTGGTTCCGCTCGATGGTTCGGATCTGATCCAGAGTCTTGATGTCGGGGGACAGGCCGCCGTGCACACACAGGACCTGCTCGTCCATCAGCTAGGAGGAGGAACGGGGAGGTGGCGTCAGGAGGAAAATGGAGGGGAACATGAGAAGGAACTGTGACTCAACTCCACACTGTTCATTGTGAATATAAAACAAAGTAAAGTTTTATACGAACAGCTGCAACCGTTAGCATATCGAACACCTTGGTGCAGTAACGCCAGGCGTTAGCGTTCCCGTATTTGGTCTGACACTCATCTGCAAGAAGAAGAAAAAGATCTTCCAGAAAAAACGGGTCATGTGTTGGTTGGATTATGATCCCTGTCATCTCACCGTAAAAACCATACACTTGGGTGATCTGTCTGCTCTCATGGTTTCCTCGCAGAAGCGTGATGCGGTCGGGCCACTTGGCCTTCAGCACCAGCAGGTACGTGAACGTCTCCAGGCTGTAGTAACCTCGGTCCACAAAGTCGCCCTGCAGACCACAACTGTGTCAGGAGCTCCGCCCTCAAACGTGCAGGAGACTGTGTTTACTCACCATAAAAATGTAGTTGGTGTCGGGAACCTGGCCACCGGTTCGGAACAGCTCACAGAGGTCGTAAAACTGTGACAAAGACAACGACTCAGAGACCAACAGAGGCCGAGACACTCCATCAGCAGGTGAGCGCTTTACCTGTCCATGGATGTCCCCACACACCGTCACAGGAGTGGACACAGGCTGGACATTGGACTCCTCCAGCAGAAGATCACAAACGTAATCGCATAATCTCTGCAGAGAAACGGGTGTCAGACGGGTTCACAGGTGTTACAGGAAGACCTTTAAAATCAGACTGATGTCAGAGGAATCAGCTGCTTTACTTTTCAAATTAAAAGCTTGTTCAAAGAGCAAAGAAAGCTGCTCCCTTTTATCATTTCCAGAGCATCTGCAGGTTTTTTTCTGTAGTCTAAAACGTCGGTTTGGTGAAGAAATACGTTCATGTGGATAACTTTAAATTTTTATTAAAATTGCTTCATTTCAAGCAATCAAAACAAGCAAAAGTAAGACAAAAACATTTAAATACAACTTTCAACTAGTGACATGACTTCTTCAGCTGTGTTTTAATTTTGTGAAACACTTGCTGTTGTGAAAAGTGTTAGAAATAAAGTTTGATTTAATGGCTGCAGTTTTTGCAGTGGTCCAGATGATGGCTTCAACTGTAAATTTTCCCCACAGTGCAAATTGAAAGCTAACTTTAACAGCGTTATTACTGACACAAACACAAGCACCTTCTTCAGCACTGATGCAGAATCAGCTTAGCACCTTTTGTCTTCATCTGACCGATACAAACTTCTGGCCTGATTTTCAGCACTGTTTTGGTCTATTAACAAAAGCCGCAGAATTTGGTATTAATATTTGCAAAATGTTATATTCATAAATGTTTTTTGAAAGTACCCCCAATTTTTGTGGGATTTAAAAATAAAGAACTTGTCTAGCAAAGAATGTAAATTACTTAAAGCTTGTGTCTTCTTTGAATTTCTAAAACAGTTTTCTGAAAAAGATAACAGATCTTAATTTGAACACATATTTCCTTTGTGAAATTTCAAAACACAAATTCCTGATTTCATGTCCTTGTGTGACCTCGTTCTTCCTGTGTTTTCATAGTTTACGCTAAGTTCTGATCTATTTGTGTTTCAATTCAATGTGATTTCTATAGCCCAATATCCCAACCGTAGCCGTCTCAATGGGCTTCACGCCGGTGTTTATCCAAAGCACATCAAGTCAGTCATAAAATAGAAACAATAACTGGTTGCTAAACTAAACTGACTAAACTGGCATCCCTGCCTGTAGACCCTCCTTCTTAGTGAGGAAAAACTCATTAAAAAAACTCTCTTTGGGGGGAAAAGGTAAGAAACTTCAGGGATGTCCACATGAAGGAGGGATCCTCTCCCAGGACGGACAGGTGATGTGTAGAACTGTTAAAGAAGAATGAGTTTATCTAACTCTACAACTACAGGTTTGAATTTGAGTGTGGCAGTGGCTCAGGTGGTTGAGCAGGTTGGTCAATGATCAGAGGATTGACAGTTCAATCAGCAGTCCCTCCAGACAACAGTTGTGTCCCTGGGCAAGTCACTCAACCCTCCATGGCCCACTGGTGTGTGAATGTGTATGAATGTCCGAGACGACATGCATCACACTGCCCCAAACAGAGGCATGATGAACTAAATAAAATATAGTACTGGGTAAATGATAAAGAATAGAGGAGAGAAGTTATAGAGGACAGAACTCCAGTGCACCAGACTTTCTCCAGCTTCTAACTTCCAGCAGCCTTCTAGCAACTCACTGGTATTGAAATTTAATTCAAATGTGTTAATGGTAAGTGCATAAATATAGCAGATGTTAATAATGAAAACATTTTAGCATGTCAATATAAGTATATAATCAATCTAATCCAAGCCCATGTAAATCCACTAAGCAGAGGGAAAAGGCCGCCATGAACCGGTTTATCTAACCATCTTCCCTCTGCTTAGCTTCATGGAGAAGTATGTATAATGGTTGCAATTAAAAGTATATTTATTCCCCCAAACTTCATTACAGTAGGTGAGGTCGGGCAGCAGTAAGTTAAATAATCTCTGATTGCTAGCTAGCCTGGCAATAATCCTGTCCAAAGAGGAATGTTTTAAGTCTAACTTTGAATGTAGAAACTGTGTCTGCCTCTCTTACATGAGCTGGGAGTTTATTCCATAAAACAGGAGCTTGGTGGATAAAGGCTTTACCTCCAACTGTGCTTTTAGAAATTCTAGGAACCACAAGCAGTCCTGTACTTTGTGAGTGAAGTGTTCTGTTTGGTTGGTAAGGCTCTATGAGATCTTTAATATAGGATGGGGTCATACCATTCAAGGCCTTATAGGTTAGCAGGAGGATTTTGAACTTGATTCTAGATTGAACTGGGAGCCAGTGAAGTAAAGCTAACACAGGAGTAATGTGTTCTCTTCTGCTGGTTCCTGCTAACAATCTACCTGCTGCATTTTGAACAAGCTGAAGACTTTTTAAAGAACCTTTAGGACACGCTGCTAGCAAAGAGTTACAGTAATCCAGCCTAGACGTAACAAATGCATGGATGAGTTTTTCAGCATCACTTCTAGATAAAATGTTTCTGATCCTAGAAATATTGTGTAGGTGAAAAAATGCAGTTTTCCAAGCCTGTGATATGTGAGCCTTAAATGATAAATCCTGGTCAAATAAAACCCCCATGTTTCTAACTGTGGGATTGGAGGCTATATTTACACCATCCAGGGAGACCATCTGAACAGGTAGAGCATCTCTCAGGTATTTTGGACCTAGTATAATGACCTCAGTTTTTTCAGGGTTTAGGAGGAGATCATTCGTTGTCATCCAAATCTTGATGTCACTAATGTGGGCGATAAGTTTCTCTAAGTGATCATTCTAGTCGGGCTTAATGAATAAATACAACTGTGTATCATCCGCATAACAGTGAAAATGAATCCTGTTTCCTGATTATGCTTCCTAAAGGCAGCATGTAAAACAAACAGGATGGGTCCTAGAACTGAGCCCTGAGGGACTTTCCAGGATTTTTTACATAAAGGGAAATTTATACAGATGACAGTTTATCTAAGCTGCATTCCTGTAACTTTTCCTTAATTAAAAAAAAACGTTATCTGCTTGAACGAAGCGAAATGACACAGAGCCGAACCGGAAGATAATACATCATGTCAATAGATACACCCAGATTATTCTAACATGCCGGATGTAGAACTGCTCCGCCCCTGCGTGACGTCACTGAAGGAATCTCCATGGCAACTCTTCTGTTTAGAACAAGACTTTATTCATCCACTAAAGGAAACTGTGAGCAGCTGCTTTGACTTTAATGTCATTTCAGAGGTTCGATGAATTCTAGGTAGTCTCATAAGCTCTTTGAAGTCTCCGGTGTGGTAAACATTCCAATTTCCTTCAGGCACAAGATCGGGCAGCTCCTCTGGAACGTAAACAAATGGTTCAAACTCAGGAGCTCCGATTCCAGCTTTAAATAAACAAACATTGAATGTTACGGAGCCGAAAAGTAATCAACCACACAGTTCACTTCGTTCTGTTGCTGCAATATCAGCCTCAAACTGCAAGCTAGCGCCGTTAGCTTCAACCAAGCTAAAGCTAGCTCCCAAACTCCGACAAACAGCAGCTTGAAGTGAGAGCGCCGCCCTCTGACAAGAAGACGGAAGTGCAGGCGAACCCGCCTTTACCTTCAGGTCATTTTCCGGAAGATATTTACACACTTTAGCGATTTCTGCGTATTTATCCAGATCCAGGGGCGCCATGGCGGCACGCTCAGTGCTCATGCGCAACTCGCTGCCTTACGTCATAGCTTCATGCTCCCCGCTCTCAATCCAGCAGAGGGCAGTAGAGAGCAGACAACGCTGTCCCACTAAAGTAAAAATGGAACCATATACATACTGTGATTCTACTGTCTATGGATTGAATCCAGAGGGAATCTGCTGCTAAATTTCTTGTTTTTAATAAAACATGTAACGTGTGTGAATGAGAGGGACCCAAGTGGAAGAGTGAGGTTACAGGGAGGAGAAGAGAGAAATAAGGAGGAGGATATGACTTATCTAAGGTCAACAGTCCAGAATAATGGAGAGTGTAGAAAAGAAGTGAAGAAGAGAGTGCAGGCGGGTTCGAATGGGTGGAGAAAAGTGTCAGGTGTGATGTGTGAGTCAGACTGAGATGGTTCAGTCATGTCCAGAGGAGAGACGGTGAATATATTGGTAGAACGATGCTGAGTCTAGAGCTTTTTTGTAAGCCACTGTGACTGGAGAGTAGCAGAAAACTAAAAAAAAATGTAAATGTTCTAATAAATGTCTGTGTTCATATAAAAAAAATACTTAATAGTTTATTTCATTATAATTTCAAAGAAGATTAATCTGACTGTACGTCATGAAACTCAACAGAAAGGAGCAGAAAGAACAAATAGATTTTATCTGTTTCTAAACAGAAAATGTTGGTTAGGCATCAAGGTGTCATTTACTCGACCTCTGACCTTTTCAAAAGGAATCATAATAAATATAAGTATGCCATGATGAGGACGCCAGACGCACTTGTTCTAGCTCCTCCCACAGCATTGTTGTCTTATGTGACTCTTCTGAAGGCTCCTCCCCTTTGTGCTCCTGCAGGTCAGTTTAGGACGAACAGAGTTTCTTTCCAGATCTTAACACCTCAGGGCTGCAGACACACTTAGCAGATTTCACTCATCCTGTTTGTCATCTTTTCTTGTTGTTGCAGTAGCTGCCATATCTCTGTGTCTCATGACAGATGTTCCAGTGGTTTCATCTGTTCTATGGATCAGATCTTCTCGGGTTTTTGAGGTCATCCGCCTGCTTCCTCTTGTCTTTGTGGAACTGCCATGTTCTCCTTACTGCAGATGTTATGGTGGGTTCTCTGTCCTGTTTCCTCAGATAGAACCCCCTTCACCAACACCACCTTAATGTCTCTGCAGGTTTCAAGTGTCCTCTCCACTGTGGCAAGGCAAGTTTCTTTGTTTTTCATCAAACATGAAAGAAAACAATCATAATCATTACTATAAGATTTAAAGAAAGTTAAAAAGAAGTGAATTTAAATCAAGCACAGATCAACATTGCAGATGTAAACTTTTGAATCCAAATGAATCAAATGCAGCTGAGAACCGGTGGGTCTTTAACTGGATTTAAATACTCTGAGTGTTTCAGCTGATCTAAGGCTTTCTGGAAGTCTGTTCCAGATCTGTGGAGGATAGAAGCTGAATGCAGATTCTCCATGTTTAGTTTGGACTCTAGGAACTGACAAAAGACTGGATCCAGATGAGAGAAGAGGTCTGGCTGGTATATACTGGGTCAGGAGGTCAGTCATGTACTTTGGTGATAAACCATTCAAAGCTTTCTAAACCAGTAGCATAACCTTAAAGTCTATTCTCTGGCAGACAGACAGCCAGTGTAAAGACCTCAGAACTGGACTGATTCTACTTTTGTGGTTCCTGTGAGAACACGAGCAGCTCAGTTCTGAATAAGCTGTAGTTTCCTGGTTGATTTTTTTGGTCGTCCTGTGAAAACACTGTTACAGTAGTCAAGTCGACTAAAGATGAAAGCATGAACTAGTTTTTCCAGGTCCTGCTTGGACATCAGATCTTTAATCCTTGAAATATTTTTGAGATGATAGTAGGCTGATTTTGCCACTGCCTTAATGTGTTTATCAAAGTTTAGGTCTGTGTCCATCACTAAACCCAGGTTTCTGGCCTGGTTGGTGGTGTTAAGATACAATGATGATTGAATCATCATGATTCAGGTGGATTGAGATCAAAACAAAAGTCATTTTTCTAAAACTAAAAAGGACAAAAGGGAACAGCAGTGGTTGGAGATCACATGAGCATGTGTTTATTGAATATCCACAGTATTTTGTTAAAGTAGCACTAAAGTGTGGACACAGTGATGCTGAACATCTTCACAGGATGGAGATTGTTCAGGTTTCTCCCTCCTGCAGGACATGAAACCTTCAGCTGCTGAAGCTGCAGAACCAAAACTCCTCTGAGTAACAAAGATGGAGATGCTACAGCCTAAACATTCATACAAACAGCAGAGCATCATGGGAGGACGGCACAACTAAATATATGTATAGGTTAGGATGTTAAATATTAACCATTTCAATCAGAGGATTAAGATGAAAATAAAAACTGTACAATAATACAACAGAAAACTTTACACAAGCTTCTCTGATACATCTGCATTCATTTGGCGTTTTCTTCATGGTCAGCTGTACACAGAAGTCCCTTTAAACATCCAAAAATACCCCCCAGGCACCGCTGTCTGAAAAACCGTTTCTGGACAAACCATAAGAAAAAAAACCGCAGGAACAACAGAACCATGGCAACAGGGGCAAAAAATGGCAAGTCTGTGCAGAGGGCGCCCCCTTCAGTTCATGAATTAAAACAACACCTAAGCAAAAACCACTTTAGAGGCAGCTGTTTCCATGGTGACTATGTGAAAATGGCCAACGTTGGTTGCTAAAGAAATTCTGAAGATGTAGTTTCATGAAGAGACAAAAAAAAACTCTGTTCCTGGGATTTAGCTTTGAACAATCAGATGTTGCTCTGAGGTGGGACCTTCATGACGAGTGCCATTTGATTTATGCTGACAGACTGCACACTGAGGCGTGGCCTGGTATTTTAAAACTGCTCACATTTGACACAGGTTTTGATGGAGGAGCTGAAGTTTTTGTGTCACCAGTACAGCATCCATGACCTCCCTGACCTTCCCCGTCCTGAAATCACGTCATTGAGACCCTTTTTGTGGCATGTCCCTTACACTTGTCCTAAGTGTGCAGTGTCTGAACTTACACATAAGCAGAAATGACATTCTTTTGAAATTAGATTTCATAGAAAGTTTGACGATGGGATTCAAATGTATTTGAGGCCGTTACCTCACTTGGATCACTCAGTGATGTTCAAATTGATTTTAAATGTGCACGTTTCCAATGGGGAAATATACAGGCTTTTATAGGGTGTCCTAATTTTTCCACGATTGCATTTGTGAACACTCTTAGGTTGGTTTACGATCAATTTCATTAAAAAAAAGGCTTTTTTTTTCACTTCAGGACATCAAAGTCAGATGGAGCAAAACTGAGAAGAACCCACGTCTGGAAGCTCAAACTCCACCACTTTCACACTGCAGAAATCATTCTGATCACTTCTCTGGTAGAGGTTTGTTAGCGTCCCCCCAGCAGTGGAAGATTTGGCTAAAACTTGACCAAACAAGCAGATTTGCTTTTTCTAGTCTGCAGAGGAAGCTGGAGGAGGAAATGTGAGGAAGGTCAGAGGTCAGCTGCAGAAAATCTGCTGTTTTGGACGTATGCATGCACACTCATCTGGATGTTTGCTTGTGTGTGTTTTGGGCCAACCCGGGCCAGAGCGGGCCAGGTTCCCATCACAGCTGCATGGCGCCAGCGGCCTCCTGGCTGTCCTCCATGCTGTGCAGGGTCACGTAGATGATGGGAACCAGGCCCCGCGAGGAGCCCAGGGAGCACAGCAGCCAGTCCGGGTCGGCTCTGCTCAGAACCTGCATGACGTCTCCTTTGTTGAAGCTCAGCTGGCCTGGTTCTGTGGCAATGTGGTGGCACAGAGCGCGCACTCCCCTGAGACAACAAAGGTAGGAGTGTGGATGGAGAGACGGCAGTTGGTGGCAGCACAAACCGGAAACTCTGCTTACCGGAAAGGTTCTGGCCGGGTTTCTGCTGGTGGGGCGCTGACGGGGGGTTCTGCCTTCCTCCCACTGCCAGGCCCGATGGTCAGAGCTACGAGGTCCAGAACCGACCTGTCCAGGCCGAGCCAGCCGGACGGGGGCCTGAAAGACAGAGGTAGGAGTGAGAGCGCAGCCCCGCCTCTGTGCTTTGGTTTCCATGAAGACCCCCCCTCACCTGGACTTTGGGGGCTTCGTCTTCTGTTTCCCTCGCTCTCCCCTCCCCCCAAAGAGCCTCCCCCAGCGCAGACTCTGGGCCTGTGCAGGGCGGTCCTGGGACGCTGCAGGTCCATCAGGATTCGGATCCTCCTGGTTGAGGACAGACTCTGGGGGGCTGCCCATCCACAAGGACCTCCCAGCTGAATCTGCACCAAAGGTTTTCTTTCCCTCCCCCTCTTGGCTGGACTCGGCTCCCTCCACCACCCCCGCCCTGAGGGGCGGAGGATCCGGATGCCGCTTCCTCCTGTCGGCCTTCACAAACCTGCAGCCCTCGCTGGACGGGTCGATGTAGACCTGGGACGTCTGCATCAGCTGGAACCACCACCCCGCCTGCCGGTCCTGCCACCTCTCAGCCGCTGGGATTTTCTCCCTGTGCCCCCCCCTCCTCCTCTCTAGCGCCTTCACATCATTCTGTCCTTCAGCCCCCCTCCCTGTCCATGAGCAGCGTCCAGCCACACCCCCCTCCTCCCTCAGCCCTACTTTCACTCCGCCGGCCTCTGTTCTGCTCTCAGCCCCGCCTATAACCTGCCTCGTTGCAGCACTGCCCTTCTCTGAGCCAGAGTGCTGGTGCGTCTCGCTGATGCCCCGCCTCCTCATGAGCTGGAGGGTGGAGCTTGTGCAGGGCAGCGTGCTTTGGCCTGCAGAGCAGAGCTGCTCCTTGTGGCGGAGGTGCTCCTGCCCTTTCTGAAGGAGGTGTGGCTCGAACAGCAGGTCCAGGTCAAAGGGGAGGAGCGCCAGCGGCTGCAGGAGGAGCAGGAGCTCCTCAAACAGGTCCTGGCCGGCTCCGGAGGACAGGGGGAGGAGCCCTGAGGGGCTGTAATGGACTGCGATGATGTCTGAGAACATTCAGCAGAAATCCAAATCACTCTCAGGGTAACAGAGTATTACTTCCATTTAGACTCACTGTGCCCCCCCCCAGGCTTTAGGAGCACGAGTGCAGGGTTTTCAGATTACAAATTACTTCTTACTGTTACATCAAAGTATTTGATTACATTGAAAGTTGGATTATATATAAGTGACATTACTCCTAATATACTTTAAGTTACTTTCATCCAAAAGTAACTTTCTGGACAGATGTTCTTCAGACATGCGTGGTTAAAGTTACCCACCTTCATGAGTTTGAAGATGATGGAACCAGAACTCCAAACATTTCAGGCTGAAACAGAAAGACACTATGAATTTCCCAGAATTCTCTGGGGCTTCTTAACCAATAAACACATTACTTTCTTACAAGAGTCAACGTATAACTGCTCCCATCTGGAACCTGCCTCTGGTGGTCATTTGAGGAACAACTGCATGTGGTAATTCTGGGATGTCTTTCGACTGTTTTGAAAACGAAAGACTGCTTCATTTCTTCTTTATCTTGTTTGGAAGGGCAGTTCCAGGCTAAGTTCACACTGCACGCAGAAGCGGCGTGGAACGGAGTGCCCCCGTGACGGTAGACAGGCGCTTCTGCTCAGCTGTGGTTATTTAGAACATGGGTTGGGCTGGTTCAACTCTACACTTCTACACATGTCCATCCTGACTCGTCCAACTGCTCTCTCATTGATTGTGTTTTACACCCCAAACCACACCCCCCGCGCTGTAGACGGCCTGTTACGTTGATCTGTGTGTGTGTGTGTATTGGTGTGCATGTCTGTTTGTGTGTTTTTCCTTGACGGTCAACAGGCGCTTCTGCTGGAGCTTATTTTTTTCATCGTGGTAAGTTCATATCCTATTCTAATATTCTTGGTTCCAACTGCTCTATCCTCTTTCTTTTTGACTACGTTGAACGGTGTGTGTATATGTCTGTTTGTTTTGTGTGTGTTGCGTTTGTGTGTGTATTTTCAACTCTACTGTCTGTTTAGATACAAAAATGTGATACATTGGTCAATCGCTGTTTTATTGTGAAAATTTTGGTATATTTTGAAAAATTGACAAGATTTTCTCACGTATCTTGGCGTAACTTCCTGCCAGTATTGGCGCAGATCACTCGCAGCTCACGGAAAAAACAGACCAGACGGCAAGACATTCCGCTGCACTGCACGAGCCGTAGCGGAGGGCCGCGGCGCTTCCGCGTCTGATGTGAATGACACCATAGGTTAACAAGGGCGCAGAATGGAAGCACACTGTAACGTGCCGCTTCACGGCGCTTCCGCGTCCAGTGTGAACCAAAAGGTTTGATAAGTGTGTATGGGGTCGGAATAATCCAACCACACTGGTAGTGTGAAGGCAGAATCCAGGGTGAGGTCAGGGATCCTTTAGTTCGCCATTTGTAGAGTTTTTTTCTCTTCTCTTCCGGGAGTTGCAGAACTCCCCTGTCAAACAACCTGGCCAGTTCACAGTTTGCTCAAACGTGCTGATTCGATTTCCGGCTTCTGATGGTAAATGCCGATCTGCAGCAGTGGTAACCCAGCCCAGCTCCCCCATGCCTGCACCTACTCTTTTGGCGCTTTGCCACGCCTTTAAAAACCAGAAGCTATACGCTACCACGGGAACAACAGGGTGTCACCATGCTTGCACTAAGTGCGTGGAAGGCCACCGATTTTAAGTGACAGCACATTTTAGATTGACGCAGAACAGTGAAAATTGCGACATGGTCTTTTCAGCAGCAGATTGATGATGTCATAGCGGTTAACCTTAGAAAAGATGTGCACAGCCTGAACCGTCAAGATTTTTCATGCTGATGAAGGAGCTCTTACTTCAGGAGGCCAAAGATGAAGGCGTTCAGCCTCATGCTGTGGTTCGACAGCTCGGAAAACTGGCTCACTTTGGAGAACAAGCTGTGAAGAAGACGTGTGGATGGACCTGGAAGGGGTAGAAGGTTTCAGGATCATACACCTCAGACACCTGGACTTTCACTGCCGCCACCGGAGACATCAGCCTCAGGATGGAATGTTCCGGCGGTGTGGAAGGATGGGCCAAAGCGGCAATCAATAATGAACAATCCCTGCCCACCCCCCTCACCTAGCTGGGTGGAAGCCTCCACCACGCTCCAGGGCTGACAGCGCCGCTGACCGATGATCAGGTCCAGCACGTGGGCCTTCAGAGCGTCCTGCAGAATGTCTTGCAGGGCCGGACACAGGTACTTCAGGATCAGGTGACCCACGTTTGGACTCACCCAGCTGTTTCCTAGCTTGGCCTGGGGGGAAAACAACGTGAAACTAGTCTAAAGCTCTTCTGTCTAGCCCTGCAGTCTTCAGCGACTCCAAAGGTGAACGTGTCTTAAGCTTATGCAGCGTTCCTCTCAGGCTTTTTCTCTCTTTCTCCAGTGTTCTCCTGCAGCCGCTGTGGTTCGGTCTTACAGAACAGAAAACCAGCAGAGTGGGACCCAACAGACCTGAGGTCCTGAGATCTGCTCTGCAGCAGAGCTTCAGATCCAACACCTACCTTCACATCAGGGTTTCTACTGGTACCAAAGTGCGCCACAATCAGGTCCACCGCGGTGTTCACGGCTTTCACCAAAGCTGAAATGAAGGAGAAGAAAAGATGGAGAACAGCAGCAGCTCTAGAGTTTGTGCAGAATTATCTTCTTCAGGTCCAACCAGCAGCTGGAAGCCACAGCTCCTTCCTGCAGAAACTCCATCAAGTCTTTTTCTTTATGATGTTACACTTTTTAAGGAGCAAAACATGATTTAAAGGAAAATCTATGAATTTCTGCAGGTTCATATTTAGCGCCATTAGCTTAGCAGGGCTGCGTTTCCATTGTGACAGTACGATGGATTTGGACCTGTACCTCTCTTCTGTATCAGATCCACAGCCATGTGGGACTGTGAGGAGGAGTAAGCGTCAGGGGACAGGCAGAACTCCTCTGGGGGTTTCTCCGTCAAGGAGAAGTACTCGGGCAGGAAGTCCGACTGACCCACTGCAAACACGCGAAAGACACATTTTCAAATGTCTCTGCATGAACCAACCCCTCCCCAGAAAAACCCACAGTTAGGCTTTAAACTTCTGCACCACCTCCAACACTGAAGACAAAAGGGTGAGCTCCATGGGGGTGTCCCAGCCTGAGGCCCCCATGAGCAGCAGTAAAATCAAACACATTCAGGCGGGCTGGGCGATGCCCCCCACCCCCTCTGAAGTCCCTGTTACCAGAAAGGGCACTAGCAGAGGAGCAGCCCCCTCCATCTCCTCTTAGAGGGTGTCGAAGACGGTATTCCCTCCACTTCAGAGCCTGGGGAGAGAGGTGGTGCACTGTTGGGGTGGGTTGACAGGAAGGGGTTGAGGGTAAGGGATGGGGAGGGGGGGGGGGGGTGAGATGGTGAGAAGAAGAGAAGAGTGAAAATCTGTAGCAGCTTTCCTTTCTCTACTGTCCTTTATCACTCAGGGCAGGTTTGGTGTTTTTGGGACAATCTTTGACCAACACTAGAAATCACAGAAATAAAATGAATTCATGAAGAGAGAGACTTTCAGAAACACGTCAATGAACCAACCGCCTTAACCAAAAAAACAGAAAGAGCACAGCAACCTCCCTGAACAGAATCCAGTAACCATCACAGTGGCAGACATCCAAGAAAGAGCCTCAGGTATGAAGAACTGGACAGCACCGGGCCCTGACATGATACATGCATACTGGCTTAAGAAACTCACTGCACTCCATGAGCGCCTGGCAGCACGAATGAACCAGCTGCTAAGAAATTGACTCACCTTGAATGGCTAACGGAAGGGCGGACGATGATGATCCAGAAGGATCTCTCAAAGGGTGCAGTCCCGTCCAACTACGAGCCAATAACCTGTCTCTCCACAGCATGGAAGCTCATGTCAGGCTTTATTCCAACCAAAATACATGATTGAAAGAAGAGATACAGACCACGGATGTTAAGATACAAAAGCTCCTCACCATCCCAAATCCAGCACCAGACTGTATGCTAGCCGCAAGGAAGGAGCCCGAGGACTTGTGAGCGTGGAAACCACTATCCAGGATGAAACATCCAAGATGCAGAAATCCATCAAGATCAAGGCCCCAACTGACAGTGTACTCAGTGAATGTCTCAGGCAATGAACAGCAGAGGATGCTGGAGGACAGATCCTCATGGGAGGACAAGCTCCTGCATGGGATATACCACCAAACCATAACTGAAGTGACTGATATCAAGAGGTTCTACCAATGGTTAGAAAGGGCTGGATCACAGGACAGAACAGAAGCTCTCATCCTGGCAGCTCAGGAACAAACCCTGAACACCAGAGTGATAGAG
>BSAI01000225.1:319248-342617 GCA_036245035.1 Adrianichthys oophorus | reverse complement strand
TAATTTTTCCTCTCATCACTGCTTTTGCTGTTTCCCAAAGAACACATGGTGAAATATCCGGAGTATCATTAAATTCTAAGAAGGTTGCCCACTCTTTTTTAAAGAATTGAATAAACTCGATCTTTTAACAGCGAAGTGTTAAACCTCCAGGTTAAGCCTGAAGGTGTGGGTATATCTCTAGAAATATTTACAGAAACTGGTGCATGATCACTAATGATAATTGGATGAATGTTGGAATCCTTGATATCTTTTAAAAGAGAATTACTGACTAATAAGTAGTCTAAGCGAGACTGTGAGTGGTGAACTGGAGAAAAGAAAGTGAACCCTTTAGTGTTTGGATGACATGAGCGCCAAGCGTTGCAGAGACCCAACTCATCCATGTACTGCTTCAAAATACTTGCAGAACGCCATGTGCGCTGGTGTCCTGCTGTGCTGAGTCTGTCAAGTTCAGGATCAAGGACCAAGTTGAGGTCTCCTCCTATAATTATTGTGGAGTCAGCGTGAACTGAAAGTGAGGTGAAGAATCTGTGAAAGAAGGAGGATTCATCAGCATTGGGACCATAGATACTGGCTATACAAAAATCTTTATTCTGAAATGATATGTTAATAATTACAAATCTGCCTTCTGGATCAACAATTGTGTTCCTATGATTCATTCATTCATTTTCCAATCCGCTTTATCCCTTTCGGGGTCACGGGGTTGCCGGAGCCTAACCCGGCTACTCATGGGCGAAGGCAGGGTACACCCCTGGACTGGTCGCCAGTCTGTCGCAGGGGCCACAATCACACACCCATGCACACTCACATTCACACCTAGGGACAATTTAGAGCGACCAATTAACCTATGAAGCATGTTTTTGGACGGTGGGAGGAAGCCGGAGTACCCGGAGAAAACCCACGCATGCACGGGGAGAACATGCAAACTCCACACAGAAAGGCCCCCCAGCCAGGACTTGAACCGGGAACCTTCTTGCTGTGAGGCAGGAGCGCTAACCACTGCGCCACCGTGCAGCCCGTGTTCCTATGAGTAAATGTAATATTTTTATTAATCAAAATAGCAACTCCTCTTTGTTTGGAGTTGTAACTAGCTGAGTAGATGAATGGGAATTGTGAGCAGCACAGGAGATGATCAGCTGATCTGGATAAGTGGGTCTCCTGCAGTAAAACTAGATCTGCTTTTAGATCATTCAGATGATTGAAAACTTTCAGCCTCTTTGGCCCAGAGCCAAGTCCACGCACATTCCAGCTAAAGATGTTCAGACTGGACATGACTACACTGACTGAGAGTGTTATGCTAAGTAATGCGCGTGCGTCTGTGAGTCCTGTGCGCGTGCCCGCTGACCAATGCGCAGAGGAGCGCTGTGTGCTTGTGCGCGTGAATGTTTCCTGGCTGTGTGAGTGGCTTGTTGTATGTGTCCTATATGAGCCTATGTGAGGTGTTTGCGGTATGTCGGCGAGTGCGTGCGGGATCGCGTGTACGTGCGCGCGCATGTCTCGTGCATGAGTAAATGGGTACTTACCAGGGATGTGTTGCCTTTAGTTGATTTAAATATGAGGAGGAGGAGGGGGGAAGAGGGGGGGAATAAAAAGAGGAAAAGAGAAAAGAAAAACAAGAAAAAACAAACACAACAAAACAACATAAACATGAGAGGGGAGAGAAATAACTGATTTGACGAGATGGAGGTGTGGATGATTGATGGACTGATTTTCCATTAATTTAAATCAGTTTAGTCGGTTTCTTCAGCGCATTATGGAGGTTCTGATCGCAGCATCTGAGGGTCTTCAGCGCAGCCACGGGGTGATCTCGGGGTCCCGAAAGAGCCGTCCATCAATGAAGAGTTTGTCCACTGAAACAACCGCTCGAGACCCGGCGGTGAGGTGCTTCCTCCTCAGCGGGAAAAGGATCTTCCTGCGCCGGAGGATCTCCGCCGGGAACTGGTCGTTGACGCTGAAGTGTGTTCCCTTCAGCTCCCGGCCGCGGCTCCTCACCAGCTCCTTCTGTTTGTAATGCTCGAACTTAGCCACTATGGGGCTCGGACGCTGGTTATCAGACCTCCTTCCTCCGAGTCGGTGCACTCTATGGAAGGAGATCTTCTGGACCTCCTCCTTGGGGAGCTTGATGAGGTTGCCCGGCGGGCAGACATCCTCTTTGTGCCATCCCATGTGGGTGTCGGGAGCCCTGGCCCCCGCTGGTGTTTTGGCGGGGGTCTTGATGTGGGGGTGATTGGGCACTCTCCCTCTTTTTACATTCCTTCATCCACCTCAAAATGTAAACACTCACCTGAGCACAGGTGTCAGCTGACCTTTGCACTAACAGTATACGTGACAGAATGAAATGCTTTACATGCTTTACGTGTGAACTGTATGTTGACAAGTTTGTATGTGAAGACTCTTGGAGCCGACACGTATGTTTGTAACAACTGAGTGTGTGGACAGGCCCCGCCCCTTTTAGACTAACATTCACACTTGACTGTAATGTTTAGAAACTCTCAGCATCTTGTTGCTTCATGACCCCCCCCACTTCTGTATTCACCCTCTAACTTCCAACTTAACCCCCCCTTTCCCCTGTCTTCTGTGCCAGTACCCCCCTTCCCCTCCCCCCAACATCTCTCTCTCTTCTCTCTTTTTCTTTTCTGTCCGGTCCAACAAAAGAAGGATCCACACATAATTCATAGAAGTAAAGTTTAGTTTAAAATACTAAAGGGGTTTATACAAATATACACCTTGTGTGTCTGAAGCTCCAGAACCCCCTACTCTAACAGTAACATCTCTCCAACACAAGAGGCCTGCAGCTCTGAGATCCGTCTGGGATCCGTCAGCTGACCTTCCTGCAGGAATCTGACCAATCATCCTCCGTTATCTTAGCTTTTCTCTGCTGCTTTCATGCAAACATAAACGTGTCTCCTCGATATGTGTCCTGAGGACATGTCTTCAGTCTGAGATGAAGATCTGATCCGTGCTTCATCATGTGTGGGTCTTAAGGAGAAATCAGTTTCCTCCAGAAAGGTTCAGGAGTAACTTCAGGTGTTTCTGCTGCTCCAGAATGTAACTGGTTTCTAAAATACCTCCGGTTTGCAGGATTCCTGTCTGCTGCTTGAATCTAACTGAAGCCGTTTGTTCTTTCTGGTTCTCCAACAGAGAGACCGCTTTGTGAAGCTTCTGGATCAGCTGCATAACTCTCTGCGCATTGATCTGTCCATGTATCGCGTGAGTACCCGCTCCCAGCGCAGTCAACCTCACCGGGAAAACCCGCTGTGATTGGTTAACACTCAACATTAGAAGCAGAAGGGCAGATCAGAGGTCACCGCTTCTCTCTCATTTTGTCAAGTCTCCTCTCTGGAGTCAGATCTGGCCTTAAAGATCAGAATCACTGCAGGGTTTCCCCAATATTTTCATTTGCGCCCCCCCCCCCATGACAATTTCCTTGAGGCGCCACTGCTGTCAGAAGGAGAAAAAAGATGGTTTTGGTAAACTTTCAGAGAAGCCTTTCTGTCAGTCACCTCCAAGGTGGACGTGAATTTCCCTTCTCAGAAGAACTCCTCCAGACTGTTGTATGATGACACAACCCTTACAGTTTCTAATGACTCGTCTGTTTCCGGGCAGAATAACTTCCCTGTCAGCAGCAAGCCTCGTCTGAACGACCTGAAGTCAACTGTGGATCTTCTCACCAGCATCACCTTCTTCCGGATGAAGGTACTAAATAGCTTTGGGACGGATCTTCTTGATGTGAGTCTGGTTTGGTTCAGAATCTGCTCCATGTTCAGGTCCTGGAGTTACCCAGCCCCCCCAGAGCAGCCAGCGTGGTGCGTGACTGCGTCAAGGCGTGCCTGAAGTCCACCTATGAGTACATCTTCAACAACTGTCAGGAGCTCTTCAACCGCCAGTTCCAACCCACTGACCAATCAGTGAGTTCCCCTGTGTGGGTGGGCGGGGTTTCCTCAGTCTGTGAAGATAGTGCCATCCATCAATCTTCCAAACCCGTGTTGTCCCTTTTGGGGTTACGGGGGTGCCGGAGCCTCACACGGTCACATGTGAGAAACAGCAGGATACACCAGCCTGTCCCAGGGCCACAATCACACACCGTACACACTCACATTCACACCGAGAGACAATTTAGAAGGAACAATGAACCTATGCAGCATGTTTGTGGATATGGGAGGAAGCCGGAGAAAACCCACACATGCACGGGGAGAACATCTGACATGAAACCAAAGACAAACCAGTCAGGAGAGTCACGAAGTTCAGGTCTGACCAAAGCAGAGGTGTAGCACACTGTGGAGAGAGCAGCCATAGAGTCTCTGATGCAGAGCTGGAGGCAGCAGAGATGAAGACGCTGAGGTTCTGTTTGAGAGAGACCAGGATGGATCAGGAATGAATCCATCACAGGAACAGGTCATGGTAGATGTTCTGGAAGCAGAAGATGTTTAGAGGAGGAACAGGGATGATGATGGTGAAAGAAGGTTGGAAGTACCAGGAAAGAGGTCTAGAAGAAGACCAAAGAAAGCAGGAGGACATGAGGGAGGAGGATGCAGAGGAGATGGTCAGATCGAGGTGCTTGATTTGCTGTGGCGCCCCCCAAAGGGAGCATAAGGAAGACACACAAGAAGAAGACGAATCTGATAAGTATCGCATTTCTGTCCTACTCAGAAATAAACAAATGACAATTTCAGTTATAAAATGACATCACTGACATTAACAACATCTAAAAGGAGAAAACTCAGACCTATTTTCCTTGAACTCCTGGGGTTTCAGGATTCTGCACCATCAGCATTTTATCCAGAAAATTTAATATTTCAGATAATTGAATGTGTTCATTGTAGAAACAACAAACCTTTTTGTTCTCAAATGGAATAATTTGATTTTCTAAAAAGAAATCCCCATGTTTAGGTGTGTTTTACAGATCTTTAGATCATGAAAGAAAGAGAACTTTTTCAAGTTAAAGAAAAGTTATTTTGTGTGCTTTTTCATGACAAAGCAGTTTTTCTGTTCTGTCACTTTCCAGCTATCTGAGCTAAAGAAGACAAAGAAAAAACAGGAAGACGGACAGACAGGAGGAGAGGATGAGGAGCGGGAACAAGAGGTGGAGGCTGAGGAGGAGGAGCAGAATCTGCCAGCTGAGGAACAAGGCCCGAGTATCCAGAGCCTGGAGTTTTGGCCCAAACTCATCACGCTCATCGTGTCCATCATTGAGGAGGACAAGAACTCATACACACCTGTCATTAACCAGTCAGTACTCGTCTGCTGCGCATCCATCATCAGCACCAATGGCGAGTAACCACTGCTCTGTCCACCCCATAGGTTTCCTCAAGAGCTGGACGTGGGGAAGGTCAGCACCGAGGTCATGTGGACGCTCTTCGCTCAGGACATGAAGTTTGCTCTGGAGGGTAAGACTGCTAAAAAAGCAGGCAGGAACATGACACAGCAGAGGAGCTCTTCCATGTTCTCATCTTCATCTGCTCTCATCCTTCTCTCCATCATCATCTTCAGTTTTGGATCAAATTGACCACAAACGCTGGATCAGCGGTGAGTTTCTTTGGAGGAGCCTGCTGGGCTTTGAGAGATGTTGACCTGTAGATCAGACCTTCTCTCTTTAACATCCAAACCAGCTCCAAGCCCCTAAACTGCTGCCGCCAACCCCCCGTGTCCATAAAACCTCAACTCGCCATGGCAACAACACAAAGATTAAACTGTGAAAAATGAAACGGCCAGCAGATGTTTGTGAAGAATCAAAGGAAAACCTTTGTCTACGTCTCTGGGGGCGGTCCAGAAACCTCCTATTCAATTTCTCCGACTGAAGTTACAGACCAGAACATCCAATCCAGGTTAACTGTGTGGACCGTTGACAGTATATAGAGATGGACAGAACGCCTATGATGTCACCCAGAGAAAATGCCTTATCTCTGGTTCCAACAAAACTAAGTTAATTCAGTCGCCGTTTTTCCGCAGCACGGACTTCACCATGTTGGAACCAGACCACAAGTTAGTCTGAGTCATCATTTCTATGGCAACCACTCTCACCAATCAGGAGTGAGCTTTTTTGGGGGACCACACCCCTTCCACTGAAAGTAGGTTTATCTGTAATCTGTCAATCCAACGTTTGGAATGTTGGAGGGCAGGTCAGCAGGCGCCACATGCTTTTACGCAGGCTTCTGATTGGTCCGTTTAAAACCTTCATAACTTAAGGTTTTTATAAGGAAAAAATATCCTGAAAAAAAGAGGATTATCAAAAAGTATTAGAGTAAGAATGGTTATTCTGACCAATAGAATGACTGAGTTGCAGCTGTTTATTTCTACATCAAAGTCGATGGGGTTTTGCCTTCTTGGAGCCAGCAGGTACTTCCTGTTTGGAACGCCAGGGGGGCGGAGTCACTCAGTCCAGCTCTCATAGACTGTCAATGGTGTGGACGAATGGGACATGTGGTACAGAGGTCTGTCTGATCCCTTCAGAACCAGCCTGGAACAAGGGAAGACTTTTCCCTGAATTGTGCTTGCAGGCAGTCCTCACAAAGCAGCGTCCTGAAGAACAAGCTGTTGTTTAGAGTGGCAGCGTTTGTCTTTGTTTAGCTGAAATGAGACTTTTTCTGTGCTTTTCTCATCATCTTTCTCATTCTGTTACCATGTCAGCCCCACCCACATTTCACATCCGCAGACTTGGTTTCTATGCTGGTAAGATGATGGAGGATGTGTGTGTATGTGTGTCTACATTTGTGTGTTTGTATTTAAATCTAGATGTGTGTTTGTTGTCCAGCCCCATAGCATCACACTCTCTCCTCCGTGTCTGTGTGACTTCTGCTGGTTCTGTATGAATGATGTTTTCGCTCCCCCCAGTGAACTGTTGACGTGTCCTTGAGCAACATACTCCAACCTCCCTCCCTGTGGCTCCCCTGGTGTGTGAATGCGTATGGTGGTGGTCAGAGGCGCGTACTGATGCCATGTGTTTGTCAGTCTGCCCCAGGGCAGCAGTGGGTACATCGGTACCTTATGGAGGTGTAATGATACAATTCAATGTTTGTGGTTTTCAATTCACTGTCCACAATAGTTCACTTTGATCTGATTCACCGACCTAAAATGGATCCAGGACACCTTTAACCAAAACCTCAACCAGTGTGACTCAGACATAAATACAGTGGGGATCAAAAGTTTGGGCACCCCAGATAAAATGTTCTATTGTTGTGTATTAAGAACCCAAGGAAAGATTGAAGAGTCTCCTAAAGGCATCAGTTTACAGATGAGACCTTCTTTTAATATGTCAAAAAATGAGGCTTTATTTCCATCATTTACCCTTTCAAAATAACAGAAAACAAAATCAAGTGTAAATAAATATGTGTCCAAACAAGCAAGTAAACAAGAATGAATGTCAAATCCATTCCCATCTGAGTTTGATAAAGTTCATTCCACTGTTGTTTTTCCACATCAGAATAATCCAAAGGAACATTATTAGAACATTCTAGCTCACTGTATGGTCACATGACTTTGGAAATTCAAAGTGTTTCCACACATTGGACTGGAATGATGGTTGATCACTTTTTACTGCATCACATGGTGTTGTTCTGTGATGGACCTCCTAGAAACATAAACCCACCATGTCTCGATCCACATGGGATTTTCCAGGATCAATTTTTAATTTATCTTATTTTTAAGTGATGTTATAATGGTAAAGGTTAAATGTTAATGTGTCAGACAGATCTGGTTGGATTGCATTAACATTAATCGATTTGTCGATTCATTAATTAATCGCTACATCACTAGTACTAGCTTACCATCACCAAGAATGAATAATGGACACACATTTGAGCGTCTGGAAACGTGCAGGAAAATCCAATCCATTTTCCTTGTTATTATTAATATTATTATGTCATTGATGCGATTCAGAACCTGAATCAATCTGCTACTCAGACGGATCTGGAGAACTTTCTGACTCTGGAACATTCTGTGTGCTTTTTCCAGAGCACGAGCAGCAGAAACACTGTAAGACAGCGGACTACATGAACCTACACTTCAAGGTCAAATGGCTGTACAATGAGTACGTTCAGGATCTGCCCGCCTTCACCGGCACCGTACCCGAATATCCCTCGTAAGGCTCGTTCCTGCTTTTGTATTCGTCTTCAGACAAAGACTGGTTTGTCTTATCAGCCATCTCTTCACAAACTTTTCAACCTGTCTTTTTGGGGGAATGCTAATCATTTCCTGTTAGTGTTCCCGTTGGAGTGGCACCTGCTGATGGCGGCTGAACCTGAGCAGTTCTGTAAGCAGGGGTCAGCCAACTGTTCCCCCCCCCCCCAGCGGCCTGCTTAAAGACCCACTCCAATGAAAATGGTGTTCTTAACATGTTCTTGTGGCATTTTTTAATGATAAAATCATTTAAGATAAAAGCCGAGCATTTCTTTATTCAAATCATTTTAGGTCTGGAGCAAATGAAAACCTGAATTTGAAAAGCTCTTGTTTGTGATGCAGTCCCACATTTCCCTGCTCCTCTACAAGTCCTCCACCTGCAGCCAAACAGATCTGTTAACGTCTTTGTTTTCCTCGTCTGAGCTGCCATCTGTGCGGCTGCATAACTCTGATATCGCTCGCCGGTTTTTGCTACGCTAATGTTAGCTTGGGCTTGTGAGGGGTTGTAATATAGCAGCAGAGAGTGTAAAGAAAGGCATGCTGGGATATCAACATATCATTACTTCTGCATGATGAATGTCTAACAAACTCCGGCCGCTCTGCAGAAATGATGCCCTAGAAAACGACGCAGGATTTTAGATTTTTGCTAAAAAGCAGCATCACCCTCATTTAAAGACCACAGGAAACGTGTTTACAAAAGATACAAATATGGTTGGAGTGGGACATTATTGAGATGCTTCAACTGGTTTGATAAATTTCCAAGTCTCCCACTTACATGTGTTGGCCACACCCACAGCATTCACAAGATGCTGTGGGTGTTTACATGATTATTATTTACAAGATTATTACACCTTTACATGTTTACTTAAACTTTTAGAAGCCTGTTCTGGTGTTTGTGAACTTTCATAAACTTTTAGGATTTTATCAAATTTTCAAATTAACCAGTAAAACAATCCAAAGTCTAAGTGAAGCTTCCAGGTTGAATGCTGAATGGAGAACATTCAGACTCCTGGATGGAGTGAAGACCTTTGTGGACCTTCTGAATATTTGACGTTTTAAACTGACTGCTAGAGACTCACTGCACTTTGGACCTTTTCATTTCTAAAGAACTCTGAAAGGTGTGAATGTTTCTGCGGCTGCAGGTGGTTTGTTCAGTTTGTCCTGGCGTGGCTCACGGAGAACGAGGAGGTTTCCATGGAGTTCATGCATGGAGCTCTGGAGAGGGACAAGCGGGAGGGGGTGAGTTCTCCTGGACCGCTGCTCAGTTCTGACCCGCAGCTTGGTTCTGCAGGTCCAGTTAACACAGAGAGAAACAATTTGGTTCTGTTGGTGTGTAAAGTTCTACCGCATTTGTCAATTGAAGAGATGAAGTAAAACACCCTGTTCTTCTACCTGTTCTAGTTCCAGCAGACGTCTGAGCACGCTCTGTTCTCCAGCTCGGTGGTGGACATCTTCACGCAGCTCAACCAGAGCTTTGGGATCATCAAGAAGCTGGAATGCACCGATCCCGGCGTGGTGGCCCAGTACAACAAGCGCTTCGCCAAGGTGGAGTCTGTTACCAAAGATAAAAGATACTTTATTGATCCCAGCTTGGGAAATGTATTTGTTGCAGCAGCAGCAATAGGACAAGTAACAGCGCTTGGAAAAATCAACACCAAGAGAGTCCATCTATGGCACAAGGACGATGAATTATATAATCTAATAGAGTGAGGCAGGAATGATCTCCTGTAGCGGTTGGTGTGCCAGCGAAGTTGCCTTAACCTCTTTGAAAAGGCGCTCCGCTGACCGTCAACTACAGGATGGAGAGGATGCTGAGTATTGTTCATGATGGATACGAGTTTATTCAAAGTCCTCCTCTCCATCACTGCTTCAAAAGTGACAGTTTTGCACCCGATTACAGAGGCAGCCTTTCTGATGAGTTTGTTCAGCCTCTTCGTCACTATGCTGCCCCCCCCCCAGCAGACCACCGAGAAGAACAATGTACTGTCCACAACAGACTGGTAGCAGATTTCAAGCATCTTGCTGCACACGTTGAAGGACCTCAGTTTCCTCAGGAAGTAGAGTTTGCTGCAGGTCTTCTTGGACACAGCTGAACTGTTGGTCTTCCAGCTCAGTCTATTGTCGATGGTTACACCAAGGTACTTGTATTCCTCCACCACTGCCACATCCCTGCCCTGGATGCTGAGGGGCTGGGAAGCTTGTCGTTTCCTTCTGAAGTCAATCACCATCTCTTTGGTCTTGTCCACGTTGAGCAGAAGGTGATTTTCTCCAGCCTACCTCACAAAATCCTCCACCAGTTTCCTGTATTCCTCATCCTGTCCACCATTTATACAGCTGACAACCGCAGAGTCTTCTAAAAACTTTTGGAGATGACATGTCTCAGAGTTGTAGTGGAAGTCACTGGTGAACAGGAAAGGAGAGAGCACAGCGCCCTGTGGGGCTCCCACACCACTCCTCACCACGTCAGACAGGAAACTGCCCAACCGAACAAACTGAGGCCTGTCTGAAAAGTAATCAATGATCCAGGAGACCAAGGACCCACTGACACCCATCAGCCGCAGCTTCTCACCCAGTAACCAGGGCTGGATGGTGTTGAAGACACTGGAGAAATCAAAGAATATGACTCTCACAGTGTCTCCCCCACCATTCAGGTGTGAGTGAGCTGCAGCAGATAAATGACAGCATTGTCCACCCCCAGGCGTGGCTGGTAAGCAAACTGGAGCTGGTCAAGAGATAGTTTCACCAGAGGTCCCAGGGGAGCCAACAAAATCCTCTCCAGTACCTTTGCCGCGTGAGACGTGAGGGACACAAGACGGTAATCACTTGGGCCAGAGGGAGCAGTCTTCTTGTGGACAGGAACCAGACATGCAAGAAGCTGGAATGTCCCGATCCCGGCGTGGTGGCCCAGTACAGCAAGCGGACAAATCGAGGTGTGAGGTCACCTACGGAAAATGCCTTACCTCTGGCTCTCACAAAGAAAAGCCCAACTCATCTCTGTTGCCGCCATATTGAAAACAGTCGACAGTGATTGGTCCAAGTCGGTCTGAGTCACGTTTATAGAGGTCCTACAGTCATCAATCATGAGGGAGATTGTTCACACTCTGTTCACAACCCATCCACTGAAAGCGGCTCGTGAGGAGCTGTCAATCAAACATTTAAGGTGGGGCCAGCGGGCACCACATGCTTTTACTGAAGCATCTGATTGGTCAGTTTATAACTTTAAGATCTTGCAATAAAGAAAAAATATCAAGAAAAAAAATAGGATTAGAAAGAAGATGGTAACAAAAAGATATCAGAGCAAGACTAGTTATTCTGACCAATGAAAGACTGAGTAACAACTGTCTATTCCTAAATAGAAATAATACTGTATATCTTCCAATAATGGCCGGTCTCCAATAGATGCTGGTATCTAATAAATGCCGGGTCGGCCAACATTTTTGTTTAATAAACGCCCCGGCTACTATTGGAAGATATACGGTAGTTTATTTCAACATAGAATCCTAAGGGGACTTGACCTTGGAACCAGATATACTGTCAAATGGTTTAGCTCAGGTTCTGGTTCTGGCTCAAAAACCAGAATAAAGGTTTTGGATTGGCCAAGTCAAAGTGTGGATTTAAGTCCTATTGAAATGCTGTGGTGTGACCTTCCACCATCAGTTCATGCTAGAAAACCCTCCAACATGGCGGAGTTGAAACAATTCTACCAGGAAGAGTGAACCAGGGTTCCTCCAGAGCGATGTGAAAGACTCATCACTAATTATTGCAACCGCTTGGTTTCTGTTATTGCTGCAAAGGGTGGCCCAACCCGTTATTAGATTCAGAGGGCAATTACTTTTTCACGTAAGGTCACATAGGTTTGGATTTTTTTGTGCCTTTAATAAATAAAAACATCATTTGAAACTGCATTTTGCATTGCCTTGGGTTGTCTCTGAGTCATTAAAATTGGTTTGATGATTTGAGACCTTCCTGTGTAATTCACATGCAAAAAAACAAAAATCAGGAAGGGGGCAAATACTTTTCGCGGCACTGTATATAAATAAAATTTAATTTAATTAAAGTTCCGTGCAACACAACAAAACATCTGATAAAACTCTGTGAAGATGTGGAGGTGGACCAAGTGAGGTCTTCTGATCTCTGAGAAAAAAATCAGCCAAACCTCAGTAGATGGAGTTTAAGTCCTAAGATGGTTTCCTGCTGACACTGCAGGAAGATCATCGCTGCTGCTTCGTTTGTTAGTGAGCCTCCAGAAAAATGTGACTCCTAGATGGTTCTGTTGTCTCCACAGACCATCACCAAAGTTCTGCTGCAGTACTGCGCTCTGCTGGCCAAGAGCTTCCCATCTTACTGTGAGAAGGAAAAGATCGTGAGTAACCATGAAGCTTACCCGAGTTATCCATCATTTTTGTTCGGAGGGTGATTTTCTTTGACGTTTCAGCCGTGTGTGCTCATGAACAACATCTGGAGAATGAGGGTCCTTTTGGAGAAGATGTTCGAGTCGATGGGAGCCAAACAGGTGAGTCTTTGCAGGTCGACCCATACGCTGGTTTCTGGTCTTCTGCAAAGATCTGACACATTCTCTTACCTATGCTATCTATTGACGTTTGGAAAACTAAACAAACATCCCTTGATCTCGATCTTTTGTAAACTCTGGACGCCATGAGGTGGTTAATCTCAGAGAAAAAAATGGGACTTCTGGTTACCTCTGATACTCAGGGAAATTCCCAAAGTTCAGTTCTGGGATCAATGCTGTTTGCTTTGTGAGTTAATGTAATGATTCAGGAAAACTCAAATGCTATGCTGATGATACAGTCATTTCTTGTTTAGCCTTTTTCAGTCTTGACACCAGTCAGGAATCTAGTCCTGCTGTCCTTCAGTACCTTTACTACGAATTGATCCTAAATGCCACTCAAACACCTTTGAAACTGGTTTTGTCTTTGTTTTGGGGAATTTTAAAGTTTAACATTTTTTTCATGTTAAGGAGTTTGTCAGTTCTGCTTCTTGGAGCCAGTAGGAGCCAATTGGAAGGTAGCCAGAGTTGACTGTTTCTGAGACATCAAATTGTTTAGTCCTCTAAAAGACAAAGGTTCGGGGAATACGAGGAACTGGAAGGCGTTTCTAATCCAGTTTCACTGCTTCCTTCAAAATGGCGACTTTGCTGTCCTATTTGAATGACCTCGTGGTCGTAGAAACCTTAAAGTATATTTGAGTCCTGCTGCCACATTTTACTTCTGAGACATTTATTCTAGAAAAGACGAAAAGGGAGAAAAAGCTGAGCCTCTTTAATTCTGTTTCCTGTTTTGTTTTTATGGTAGAAATAATACCTTTTATCTAGAACTGGATTGATTTGACGTAATTAACATCTTTTTGTTGGGACTCGGGTTACTTGGAGATATAGTTTTATTTGGTGAATCCAGTTTTTTCCTTTTTTGGTTTTGGTAATGTTTTCCAGACTTTTAATCTGTAGATTTTAGTTTCTGGTCAGATACCTGTCTGTCTGTCATGAGTTTCAGCTTCTTTCATCCAGTGGTTTCAGTTTAGTGGTTTAGGATTGTTGGTTTTATTGTGAATTGTTTTTAATTTAGTGGTTATGGTTAGGGTTAGGGTTAGGGTTGATGATATTATTTTAAGGGGTTTTGGTTAGTCAGTTTTTGCTTTAGCGGTTTTATTTTGAAGAGCTTGTGGTTTTGGTTTGTTGGTGGTTTCTAAAGTCAGTTTGAGGAGGAACTCCTGCTGATAAACTGAGCTTGTCTTTGTCTCTGCAGCTGACTGCTGAGGAGGAGCGGGTACGTCGCAGGTGTTTTCCTCCAACTTTTTCCCTTTAACACAAACCCATTCCTCCTGTGGGTTTTAGATTATCCATCCTTTAGAGACCCTCCAGAACTCCTCCTTCTCTTTCCTCGTCTTCCAGTCATTTCCCTCCGTAGGAAACTGCTTTCTCTTCTGTTCTGGTTCATATCTGCTGCTGCTGTTTTTCTCCAAAGCTTGAGAACGAGGAGGAACCTGAGGAGTGTGATGAGGAGGTGGGTGGTTTTCTGAAGGTGGCGCTTCAGCGTTCTCCTGCTGATGTGACGTTTGTTGAGGTTTTTCACACAAACAGTGACAGTGAAGGGAAGGTCTTTGACCAATGAAACACATGATCTAAAACAAAACGATCTAAAAACATTTTGGATGAAAGTTAGAAGTCACATTGTGAAACTTCTTGAAGCAGTTGTTCTGCACAGCTTCCGTTTCTTCTGGAAACCAGACGTTTGTGTTTTTGTGCTCTGAAGCTGAAAGTGGGATCATGACTGTTTGGAATCAGATGTTTCCTCTGCAGATCATCACATCATCTCTGACTCTTCATTTTGTCTTTCTTTCATCCCATCTTTTCTTTCCCTCCTTTCACTTTCTGGTCGTCCTGCAGCCACCGGCGTCTGACAGTGAGGGGGAGGATCGCATGGTGGGTGGGCACCGGCATGAAAAATGCAGATAAATATCATATTTTGTTCCAAAATATAATTTTTTGTTGGACATTGTTTTCTTATTACCATCTTTCTTTGGGCTCTTTATTGGTGCAGTCTGAAGAAACAAAGGTGAGAAGAGCTTCCAGCTCTCTGCTGCTCATGTTTTCATTTTTTTCTTCTTCTTCTGATTTTGTCCTTTTCCTGATTTTCTTTTGTCTGAACCTTCAGTCCGGCTGCTCAGACTCAGAGGGATCAGAGGTAAAAGCAAACCACCAGAGAAAATGTTGAAATCCAAACTTTTTAGCCAGATCTCCTGATTTAAGGAGCATTTTCTGGAGTTTGACTTTCAGTCTTTTATTCTGAAATTCTTTTGGATCATGTGACGATGATGGAAAAGCAAAGATGAGCAGACAGAATCCGCTGTGAGAAACAGTGATTACAAGCATGAGCTGCTTCTGCTGTGTGATGAAGTTCCTGCATGTCCTCATGGAGGTGGACTGGGAAGCAGCTCCGCTCTGCTGGAAGCCCAGAGCTCTGCAGAAGTTAGAGGAGGTGCTGTTAGCAGATTTTATGCTGAACAACACAGAGATCTGTGGGAGGTGAAAAGTTTTCCTCTTCGTGCAGAAGTCCAAAGAGGATTGGTTCTAACGGTTCTGGGATCATGAGCCTGTTCTCCTGCATTAACAGAACTCTCTGTTCTCATCTCTCCAAGCTTGACAACAAGGAGACGGAGAAAAAGGTTGGTCCTCGAGGCCCTGTGATGTTGTCCATGTTTGTGAGTTTGTTCTCCTCCGTTTCCTCCTCGCGACAGAAGGAGCTGAGGTGTAGTTGGAAACATTTTCTCCTGGTTCTCCTTCTGATGAAACCAGAATCCAGCCTGGCACATCAGCAGCTCTAAGCATTGTGGGAATGGACAACAGAAACACGGATACATGTCACCAGCAGCTCTAAAACCTTCTAATGCTGGTGGATCCACCTTTTGCACAGCTCCTTTGACCCTCTCCCTTTAACCTTTGACCTTTGGACCAGTCCCACAACAGAGTTTGTCTCGCAGACATCTGCTTCCTACAGGGAACATCAAAAGCTTCTGTGGGGGGGTGCTAAGTTAAACTGCTGGGGCGGGGCCTATACAACAGACCCCTGTGAAATGATTCGGGTCTTGCTCAAGAGCACTAAAGTGGGATACTGAGGGCGGATTAATGCGGCTGAGCACCTGTCCTACTCAGGTTATTCCTACCTGCTCTGGGATTTGAACCAGCAACCGTCCTGCTGGAAACACTATCCAGCAGAGGAAGCTGCTCTCAGCTGCTCGTCGCTACCGAACGAGTGTGACACTGATGAACGCAGCATTTTCAATCGGGAATTCTTGGAAAAAACGTGGACGGCTTCCGGCTGCAAAGGTCGCTGTCCTTCACTTTTATGGCAAGCAAACTGGATCATTAAAGACGTTGTCATTGCCCCCAGAAACACCGGCGTTCTACAGGCGTGTTAATAAGAGCGCCATTCATGAGCGTCTTATATTGCGGTAAGATGGACATTTGTTTTCTGTGCGATTGTCATGTGACAAAGACTCAGACTGACCTCCTGCAGGACCACTCCTCTGCTACACCAGCAGCGAGGAGGACGGTGTCTGCATGTCCTTCATCGTGTCAGGTCACAGCGTTCTTGTGTTTCACTGAGGGATTAGCGTGTCTGTGCTGAGTGTGTTTGTATTTGTGCCCCCCATGTCTTTAATGTCTTTCTTTTTTTGTCTTTGATTCTTTTCTTTCTGAAAAGCTTGATAAGGAGAAGGTGAGACGGGTATCCAGATTTGACAGTTTGAGCATCAAACCAGTTTTTTGACAGTTTTTTCCCTGTTTTCAGCCCCCCCACACAAGAGAAAAGGTTTGTTGCAACTCTTCAGCTTCACACAGAAAGAAGGACTTTTTACACCTGATACTTCAACCCATTTCAAAGTGCACTTTAACATTTTTCTGAGATCAACTTTTTCACTATTTATTTCCAATCTATTTAATGGAAAAAGCCTCTAACCATTTAGCAGATGGGATTCGAACCCTCAGCTTTCTAATTGATGGGAAGACAGAACACCTTCATCATAACACACACAGCCCTGTATTTGGTCCTGACTCAGAGCGTCTCAGATGTCCGTTTTTGGCAGAAGCTTGAAGGACAGAACGAGGCCTCCTGACCCTTCTGCCAGGACCTGCAGCTCTCTTTATCCTGGTGTGAAGGGGGGGCTTCCAGCCGTAACCAGTCTGTCAGGATGGGGGGGCTGATGCTGAAATTGTGGCTCACAGTTTTGTCTTTTCAGGCTGAGAAGAAGGACAGAGAGAAGCAGGTTTGTCTCCTGAGCTTTTCTCAGCATTTCAACCTGCAGTCTCTGCATTCCTCACATTTAACCTTTTCTGTCCTGTCACTCAAAGGAGGACACTGAGAGCAAGGAGGTGGGTGTTTCATGATGTGGTGTAAAGCTCTGAGCTGCTTGACCTTTGACCTTTCAGGATAGTAAAATGAAAAGAAAAAACGTCTTTCAGTTCTGGTAGAAGAGAACGTTCAGCAGAAACATTTGTGACCTTCAGCACCAGAAGGTCACCTTAATGGGTCATGGGTCAAACAGTTCTGAAAGGTTGGGCTGGGCTGACATTAGTGAGGGATTTAGAGGATGAGACGAAAGTGAACAAACGAGATCTCCAGACCAAAGTGGAAGCGTGGCTCATGTTTGTGGAGCTTCAATGACGTGGAGATCTTCAGGACGAGGGTCCAAACCCACTTTCACTCAGCCAGGATGGAGTCAGAACCCATCCGAGACATGATGCGTGTTTCTATAGTTAACGGAACATTCTAGCTGAACAGTAGGGAGTTTCTACAACAAAAAAGCCTGAAAGATCCATTGATCCGTTTCGTTTTGCTGAGTTTAGTTCAATGAATCTGTTTTTTTCTTCCTTAGTCCTGATGGAAACATTGACACAAACCAGATCCAGTTTCTCTCACAGCTGTTGACGCTTTTTCTTTTCTGGTTTTTCTTTTCCGTCTGGTCTGGAAGCCTGATGCTGTTGCCACCAAGAAGGTACGGGGGGGGGTCAAAGCTCTCCAATCTTCTGTGTTTGGTCAGTAAGACCCTGTTCTTTCCTTCTGACCTGCTCCTCTGGACCTACAGGGCTGCAGAGCCCTGACCCATAAGCAGAGCATTGCTCTGCATGTTCCTTTGTCCCCACATCCTCTTAGAACCCTTGTTTGGATCGGATCCTTGAACCTCTGGTTTCAGTCTCTGCAGCGTTTCCTTAATATCTGCTCTGTCCCTTTAAAGCCCCCCCCTGTTCTGCATGGTGGCAGCCTGCCCGCTGTCTTCTAGCTAATAACGCATTTATTGATGGAATAAAGAGCCAGCGCTGCTGCAGCGCGGTGACTTCTGCATCTCAGTGAGCTAAAGCATACAGACCATTTTTCAGAGTCATGACGGCGTGTTAGCCGAAAGACGCTATTCTATTAGAGCTCTTTCTTCACTTTGACCCCACTAAAGTAAAGGATATCTCTGTCCTCCAAGCAGCAGCTGACAAAATGTTCATCCAGGAGTTTTTGAACTCTATCCTGCTTTGTTCTGTGCAGGACCACAGGCTGCACTGGACTCTGCCTACTGAGGAGAGAAATCCGGTTCACTCCGGACAGTTCTCCATTCCATCACTGGGCCACACAGTGTCCCACCTCAAGTTTGAGTCTTCAGTCAACCTACAAATGTCTTTGGACTGTAGGAGAAGCCAGGTCACAAAGGTCCCAGCTGGGATTTGAACCTTCTCACTGTGAGCCAAAAGTGTTTAAAAACTACAGACAGCTTTATTATTTCAGATTGTCATAATCTGACTGATCCAGATCAGTTCCATGAAGCCAGATTAACCTAACTGTAAACTACATGAGTGACAGACGTGGACGGATATGGCCTAAACTGAGGCGACAGTGAAGAGTGTGGGGATAGGAAGGAACCTGCAGCAGAGCCAACCTCAGGGTGGGGGTGGGGGTGAACGGATGGAAAATGCAGCATTGGTGGTGAGAAAACAGGAAGCATAAAACCGAAAAAGCGGCCTTGTGGAGCGCTTTTCTTCAGGCTTGCAGAGATGGAAATCCGTCAGCTCACAGTCTGACCTTCAAAAGTCTCTAAAACAGCTGAGAAGAGCTCCGCCCACCTGCCAAAGAAGCGTGGGGAAAGCTGCATCAGTCTTCAGAGAGACTTTGGCACCAACAGTCTGGTCTGTGGATGAAGCTTGTGGAGGCTTTTATGGTGCATTCAAAGCAGACGCAGCCGGCGTGGCGGGGGCATCAAGTTTTAAATGTTAAGCCAATGTAAAGACACAATCTGACGTCTTGCGGCGCGATTTGGGCGTCGGGCGTGGTGAGGTTGACCTGGAATGTCAACCAATCAGGGACTCAGCTTTGGGCATGTGTCTTTTTCAGTGACTAGATCAAAGGGTAGAAAAAGAAATTCAATATTCATCCTGAAATTCCATTCATTTTCCTAACCCGCTGGAGCAGCAGGGTTGCGGAGACTGTCCTGGTTACTGTTGGCTGAATACAGGTACACCCTGGACAGGTCGCCAGCCCGTCACAGAGCTCATGGAGTGGAAGCGATCAAGCTCGCTAGGCTAGCCTGAGCTTATAATGTTTTTCTTGTTTTCATCGAAATGATGATTAAAAAAAATCCCGAAGTTTTATTTTTATTCCCCCTCTCGGGTTAATGCTCCATCTAAGCCACAGACAGACAGAAGCACCGTTTTAAACGGCCATCAGGGTCAGGGTTGGGGTTAGGGAGTGAAGCACATCACACTGGGAGAGACTCTGGTGAACCCAGAAACGGCAACCTGCTTTCCGGCGCCTCTGTAGAGCTCTCCAACACATAAACACAAGCTCCTTGCTCAACATCATCCGTGGTTTCCATGATGTGGTCAATGAATGAAGTTTGTCAGCAGTTGCTCTGCAGCCGGGGCGTTAAGGCGTTTAGCAGTAAATTTGACAGGCGTCAAAATAGAGGCGGCAGGCGCGACTTTAACGCCTCAGCCGTGTCCGGTGTGAATGCACCTTAAGGAGATCCGCAGCTCTGCGACAGGAGCTTCCTTCTCCGGAGGAGCAGAAAACCTCCGCACAGAAAGAAAGAGGAGCAGACGTTTCCATAGAAATCTTCCAGATGCTGTTGTCATCCAGATTCGGCTGTCTTCACCACAGGAATCCTTTCAGCAGATTCAAACTCATACTTTGAGAAAACATGACTTGTTTGGACTATAATTAATTTCTGACTCTCGCTCCATGTTTTACGTTCTACTTCCTCTTTCAGGAACCCAGCCGATGTTTTCAGGTTTTTAGTCGAGCAACTGCAGAAAAGTGTTGAAAGGAAAGAGTGAAGCTTTTTTTTTTCTTCTAATGTGAGGTGATGCTATCATCTCCTGACTTATTACTTTAAGTCTGTGTGTCACCAACCTTAGCGAAAACATCCAGGACAAGCCCCCAGCTTGGGTCATGATCAGTAAAGCCTAAAGATTAGATTGGAGTGTGAGATATCTCAGAAGAGCAGATAACTTGTTTTGTCATTTGAGCTCAAATCTGATGTTTTAACCCGGCAGCATCCGGCTGGATCCCTGATTACATGCTTCATTTCTCTATTATAGGGTGTTATAAAGGACTGCATTTGTCAGTTCAATCTCCACCTTAAAGAAGGCCAGACTCGTTTTAACTTGAACTTTAGAAACTGAAATATCAGAATGTGCTTCAAGTAAAGATGGGGGGGGGGGGGGGGGGGTGAATAAGAAAATTTAGTGGTCTGGATGAAGCAAAACTTTCTGACCAACTCAAGTTGAGAAAAGAAACATCAATGCTGCTTTGAGTATTCGTGTTTTTTTACTGGTTTTTTTATCTCTTAACAACTGAACTCCAAACATTCTGCTTTTCTTTTGCTTCTTCTCAGTTTTTTACAGTAACTTCAGTTAGTTTGATGTTTATACGCTTTTATACGCAAACATTTTTCAGCTGGACGCTGCGTCTTTCATGCTTCCTCTGAAGTTACTTTAACATTTTGCATTTATTGAACTTTAGATTAATAAATGAGTCGTCTTTAGCTCATTTATCAGTGTTTCACATGTTTTACCCATTCTATCTCTTCAATGATTCAAGCGATCTTTGGACTTTTTTTCAGTTCCTTGTTTGTTAAAGGTTTGCGGCTTTTCTTCAAAGTTATCATCGAGTCGACTTTTTTATTATTGTCGTTTATTGTTTGGCTTTTGTTTTCATGTTTTTTACTGAAGGAGAAGGAAGACATTTTTCAGATTCAGGAGTTTTTGTGAATGACATTTTTGCACGTTTATACTTTTACTCAACTTTGAATTTGTTCTTTTTCTGTAAAATATTTATAAAATTTTGAAAGGTATTTCTAAAATATTTAAGTGGACCACCATCATGAAGATGGGTTTGCGTGTTTGACTTCTGCAGCTCAGATAACTTTGATCAGAGGTTTCCTCAGAAGCTCCTGCAGCAGACCGGCCTTTAGTGCGCAGGGCTCCATTGTGTCTGATCTTCAGAGACCTTCAACCACGTTCTTCGGTTCTTTTGTTGCAGCTGGACACAGAGGCGGCAGACATCCTCAACGATCTGCAGATGAAGCTCAGCGGCGTCCTGGACAGCTTCAGTACCGTCTTTGCAAAGAGGTAACACAAATCCCAGCCCATGCACGCAGCAACACACACCCTGTGAAGGTGACAGTCTCTGGTTTCTTCTTGCTCAGTTTCCAGGGTCGCATTAATGGCTGCATGCGTCAGATGGCAGAACTGCTGTACCAGATGAGAGGCCCCCCCAATCACGACACTGCAGAAGCTGATGCTGATGTCATGCTACGGCCCCTCATGGAGTTCCTGGATGGAAAGTAAGAGGAGGTTACTGACAGCAGGATGAGGAGAGCAGGGACAGATATGTTCTTCATCTCCTCATTTTTGTTTCAGTCTCAGCATCTTCGCTGACGTGTGTGAGAAGACCGTCCTGAAGAGGATTCTGAAGGATCTGTGGAAGGTCGTTCTGAGCAGCCTGGAGAAAACCATCGTCCTTCCTCAGAGCAACGACAGCCTGGTATGGAAACCTAAACCGTCTCCAATAGTTGCTCTCCTCACCTACCTCCATATCCAGAATTTCCAGCTGAAATCATCTCCTGTCAGATTAAAATATTTTTAAAAACTTCAGGAAAACAACTTCCAGTTGCTTCAAATGCCAGAAGTTTCTCCAGGGCAGGAGATCACTGAAGCCTGATGTCTGCTCTCTGCTGCCCTCCTGTGGGGAGACGGGGTCTCTGTGATTCTGGGCAAGTCTTCAGTCGATGTGTTTTCATGCGTTTGTTTTTCTGTTTGCAGGGAGCCCAGCTCCTCACTGCAGCCAAAGGACTGTCCAACCTAAAGGTAACTTCAGAGATGCTCCACCAAACGTAGGATTCTGGTTCTCCTCCAAGTATCAGTTTAGAGATGAAGATGAGAACTTGTCCCAAACGCTGAGCTGTCTGTCAGGAAGATGCTTTTTTCATTTTCCAGCCCTCAAAAGGTAAAAAACAGCATGAAAGTCTGGAAGAGGCTTCAGTCTGGGTTTTTGCAGTTGTAGTGCCCCCTTCTGGTTGACTTTATACTAAACATTAACATGAAATGCAGCTGCAGGTGGACGGATTGTCACCTGATCATGAAGCAGACAAAGACTTCATCAGCTCTTTAGAATTTTCAAGCACTTGTAAAAAAAAAAAAAAAAAACATATTCATCACCATGGCAACCATCCAAAATGTGTCTGGTTTTAGAGAGAGAAGGTTAAACCTTGAGGAAACGCCACAAGCCTAAAGAACCAAAAAGAAAGACATACAGTTATGGGATCCACCACTTGGGGCTGCAAAAAACAGCTGTTCCAATTTAACAGGAAAGGATTCAAATATGGGGGGTGATTGTAATCAACAACTTAATCTCTTCTCTTTAAAATGTTTTAGTTCTTTCTGTTTGTTTTGGTGATGGAAACCGTTGTCCTGCAGGGAGGAGGTGAAGCCAAAACCTTGACGCCCAAACAGTGTTTGATCGTTAATGGGGGGCTGGAGACCATCAAGGTGGGTGGAGCAACATCTACTAACCCCACCTTCTCCCTGACCAGCAATACATGTTCTTTCATGATCGTCACTCCAAACCACAGATCAGGTGCTCATCAGGTTGATTTGGTGACTCCACCCATTAACCCATTCCAACAGCATCTGCCGTTGTTTCATGGCAGAAAAAAAGCAATTCGTTTTACGACGACATCACAATTCAGACTTATTTAAACTGAACTGAAGTTTAACTTCTTCATCGTTAAGCTGCTAACAAAACTAAGAAAACGTCATAAAACAAATAGCAAAGTTTCTCTGAAAGCAGACTTTCTGAAAATTAAACAATGGTTAGAAAAAGTATGCGAACGCACAGACACAAACTGCTGCAAATGCTCATGAAACTTGAATTCATCAATCAAATTTCCATTTGCTGCTTCAAAGTTGGAGTTTATCAGATTTTTCCCTGGTACATAATAGCCCAACAAATCTGTATTTATGAATCACTAAAAGTTATTTCAGAGGAAGAAGGTTTGACCTTGACGACCTCTGATAACATTTGCAAAGTTGGGGTTACAAGGCCTTTTACACAAAGCAACAAAGAATAAGTCCATATTTCACTGTATATTTCACATATTTCACTTCACACTGGTTCAGTCTGCTTCACCCAGCTTCAGTCTGCTTTGTTCAGCTTCAGTCTGCTTCACGCTGCTTCAGTCTTCTTTGTTCAGCTTCAGTC